>CABFVX010000737.1:0-142426 GCA_902151425.1 Timema shepardi | reverse complement strand
GGTGGGGGGGATAATAATGTGCTTTTATAGGGGAAAACATTTTTGAAATTTAAAAAAAAAACGTTAAATGTAATACAGCTGTCCCTCGCACTACGCGAGTGGTTGGTTCTGATAAATAATCGCATAACACGAAAACACCGGAAGGGAATTGATTTTAACATGGGTGATGTAGTGAAAAATTAAATAAAAACCTAAAACTTGTAAATGAATACAATTTTTATTAATTTATCTAACTTGTATAATACTATGGGTAGCCTACACCTATTGTCAATCTTCACTTCCCTGAAATTTGTAAACAAATGCAATTTTTTTATTAATTTATCTAATACAATGCTATAGGTATACTTACTATTAATCTTCAATCACATGATAAATTAACTGGATGTGGCAAATCTGGATTATCACTCTCTTGCTTTTTTGAAGGCTCTTGCTCACTTGACTACCCTGGGATGGTAGAATCTTGTTCTCTTGAGGGCCCTTGGATGGTAGGCTCTTGCTCTCTTGAAGGTCCTTGGACGGTAAGGTTTGATCTCTTGAATGCCTTGGAACGGTAAGCTCTTGCTCTCTTCATGGCCCTGGTAGAATAGGCTCTTGATCTCTTAAAGGGCCTTGGACGGTAGTCTCTTGTTGGCCCTTGAACGGTAGGGTCTTTCTCTCTTTAAGGCCCTTGGATGGTAGGCTCTTGCTCTCTTGAAGGCCCTTGAATGTTAGGCTCTTGATCTCTCGAAGGCCCTTGGATGGTAGGCTCTTGCTCTCTTTAAGTCCCTTGGACGGTAGGCTCTTGTTCTCTTGAAGGCCCTTGGACGGTAAGCTCGTGCTCTCTTGAAGGATCCTGGATGGTAGGCTCTTTCTTTCTTGAAGGCCATTGGACGGTAGGCTATTGCTCTCTTGAAGGCCCTTGGATGGTAGTCTCTTGCTCTTCTAACGCCCATTGGACGGTAAGCTCTTGCTCTCTTTAATGCTCTGGGATGTTAACTTTTTTGGTGAAATCATCAAGACTCAGCTGACGGGCAGCATTCTTCCTCTCTCTATAGAGTTATTGATATCAAGCCCAAACAACTATGAATATCTTTGGCAGCTTCCATGTTAGGGTCATTTTCTTCAATAATTCTAATTACACTGCCAATGTGCTTTAAAAAAATTAACAACTTTTTTTTGTTGAAAGTTGTTTGATAATCTCAACAACATAAGGCTCTTCCTCTTCATCCTTTATGCCGTTCTCCATTTCAAGAAGATCTTCATTGGTGAGTTCTGTTGAGTGGGAATGGAGAAATGCATCCACATTTGTCCGGTATAAGTCGTAAAATCCAACACCTTGCTGTCAACTATGTCATGTCTTGAATTTGAAAGCTCATGTTCAGGATTAAAACCACGAGAATCAGAAACTTCGGGTCAAATATTTTTCCAAACTCCCTTCATACAGGACTATTTAACCTTTACCCATGCATCTCAAATGTTGTCAATACCACCCCCTTATTGCCAAAATGTACAGTAAAGATCTTTGTTCTCCCTGGAATGTGCATGCACAATGTCACGCCACCACCGCATAAAAAACAAGTATTACTATTTTTTATTTTTTTTATCGTGATATAGCGAAAACACGTATAATGAGATCGCTTAAAAAAAGTTATACTTGTACTTAACGTTGCCATTTTGAACAATTCTCATTTATTTTAGTCATGCCAAACATTAGAATTAATACACACAAAACAATTTAAGAAAAATCGTATCTTATGCAGCTCAACTAAAAATTATGAAACCATGAAAATTATAGCTATTAGCTATATAACAACTAACTAGTTTTGCAATTTTAATAAAAAAAAAATATCTTTCAGGGTGTGCATTAAGCAGACACAGATGATTTAATTTACGTTGTCTCATTTGGAGCTAAGATAGCTTTTTATTCGTACAAGCATTGAAAAACTTCTTTCTGCAGTAGCTGATGTAGATGGTATCACTATTAGAGTTTCCAAAATCTCTTCAATGTGTAATCCAACACATTTTATTTTTTATTATGTTAACCTAGTGTGAACTTTGTATCTTGCTTCAACAAGATTTTTACATTATCTAAATGTTTTACTATATTTTTTGGGGGAGGAGAGGGGGTAAAAATGATACTTTTACCCCCTCTTATATTTGGGGGGTGGGGGGTAAAAGTTGCCCTCGTACACCCACGTCCTATCGCCACTGTTAGTTGATATGAATGAATGGATGGGTGGGTACCCAAAAAGAGGATTTAGAGAATGTCAGGAAACTATGGTGATAACAGGTTAAACGAAAATGATGATGAGTTTTCAAAGGTAAGATGCATTGCGTTATACATTAACAAACTTGTCAGGAGATATTTTTGGAACCACCTCTACAACACGATTTCAAAGAGCTGGTAAATCTTGAATGTTTCTTCGATACACCTATTATTTAATGAAATTTCAGTTATTTAAAATGAAAAATTTTCCCAGTGTACGGATTGCATTGTTTGTAGGATTTAGTTTACGAAATCTTCTTAAAAATCTTTCCCTAATTCACTAAATATCATTCTTTATATGTGACATGATACTACAAAATTACGTTAATGTACATTCATCATGAATTATAAGTCTGAAAAGAAAATATATACCATAAAAATATTAACAAACCACACATACTGTATTTTGTTTAAAATATACGTATTATAATTGTGATTTTACTGATGCACATCGTCATTAAAGATTTGGTATATTTATAGCCTCGTAGGTTCTGACCAAGATACCTGAAATGAGTTACTGTGGTTATTTTAGCATTTGAAATACCTCTTACCAAGTCATAGAAAAGGGCATGGCTTCCTTAACATCAAAGAACGGTACAGATTTCAGCGTTGTCGTAATCCACAGGAAAGATAAAGTAATGCCTTCTGGCAGTAATGAGCCCTGGGATGGTCAGCATGGAGCAACTTCTCAACAGAATAATTGTTATTGTATATGATCCTCAGGAGTTGAACAGGTGTTTCCAATATGATCTTGCACCAAAACCACCAGCCTTATTTGATAGTATGTATTTAAGAAAAAAAAAGTTATCTCTCGTCAAAGCTTTCAAGTGCGAGGTTTTGTTGTTTTTTCCTCGATGACTGTGTTTACTTCATTTATAGAAGTCACTTACTTAACTGTATTTTATGGGCCTGACCTGCCATTTATGTGGATGTGTTTAAAGCTCTATCTCACATGTGAAATCACATTATGGAGAAAAACCTACTATCGTATTTGATAGATATCTGAACAAGCACACCATAAAGAGCCGCGGGCAGTAAAGAGGAGCTGCTAAGATAACTTATGCTAGCATAAAAATAAATGAGAACTCTTCCACAATAAAAAGAAAGGAAGATTTTCAGGCGAATAGCAACAACAAGAAACAACTAATATACATCCTATCAAGTTGTTGCCGAAAATTAAATATAGATTTCTATCAAGCTAAATCTGATGCAGACTGTCACGTCGTGTCAACAGAGATTGATAAAGAAAGAGCTGTATTGAACGTTGTCATAGTTGGCCAGAATACTGATCTACTTGATCTTCTTACTTCGAATCAATCCAACACTAACAAAATATTATTCCTCGACTGGTTTTTAAAGCAAAAATACCTTGTTTGACTTTCCTCTACAGAAGACTGTTTTGGGCGATACCTACAATTTTCTTATTTTTTCATACGCAGCATCTGGATTTGATACTACAATAAAGGCAAAGTGAAAGTTATTGCTATCCTTCATAAAGATAGTGAGATGAGGTAAACTTTAACGGTTTTCAATATGCCTTCACACTCAAAATAAGGCATGACTTCTGCAGGAGAGAAATTTTTACTCCAACTGTATGGTTACAGGAAGAGTGAAAACCTCGATTACCTGCGCTATCACATGTACAACAATATTATATTCAAACATCAAGAAAATCGGGCTTTCAGTCTTGAAAAAGTTCCTCCAGCCAGTTATTCGGCTACACAACACTCTCACTGTGTATACTTGCAAGTGCGGGACTGGAATTGAAGTATTATGGATTCAACACTATAAGGGTGGACTAACAAAAACGATGTGCTGATCCCCGTGATTTCCTCCAAATAGCATGCATAACCTGAATAATTAAAACTAGTATCCTCTGCTGGTAAAATACAACAAACTCTGTGAAGGTGTTAAAGCAGGACTGCGATGGTCGCCAATGTTTGCCCCGTGTCAAAGCCTGTCTTGTGAAAACAGTACAGAAGTTTTTGATGGTGATTTTTAGGATTACATTGATGAGACTATCTAAAAATCATTTTACAGTAATTGTCTTACGTTTAACCTGAACAAAAAGATATTTATGATAAAATGTCATGCATACGTGCTTCACCTTTATTTTGTCTTTGTTTGAGTGAGTTTTAATTTGAATTTATTTTATGTTGATAAAGAAATTGTTTTAATACTCAAAACATTATTCTGTATAATTTTGTTCCTTAAATATTTGTATATAAATTACTCGCTATAAACTACCATATCCATAATAATGACGTGCTTAACGTAATCAGTTTGGGACAAAGCAAAATTCTGTAATGGTAATAACTAATATTATAAATAATTAGACTCTTTACAATATTTATTTAGACTTTTATTTTATAAAAAGAAAGGTTTTTATAAATGCCAAAAAAATAATCTTTGCCACAATTTATCAAAATGATGGCTTGAGCAAAACTTTACTTTGATGGTAGGTGGGGGGATTTATAGAATTGTAATCATAAAGCTAGATAGAATAAGTCTACAAATTCCCTTGCTTGTGTGAAATATCTAAAATGATTGTTCTAGTGGTTGCTAAACACACAAAATAAAATGGATTGGTAAAGACTAGCAATAATCATATCAATAAGTGATCTGACCTTGGCGTTTAGAAAGAAAGACCTATTCCATTGATTATTTTCCTTTAGATTCTAATGTATTCTATCTCATTGTTATTCATGTAATATGTTTATGTTTTATTATTAGATTATTATCAGTGGACGTAAGGAATAAATTTATTGTTACCATACATGCTTTTCTTATAGAAACAATTTAGTTTATAAAGTACTTTAAAGATAAACAAATATTTACAATATATATTAAACTTTTCATGAGAATCAGAATATTTTAATCTCTGCTCATAAATTCTCAATGTATAAATAAATCTTACTAGCCAAATTTGGTATTACCATTATGTAAATTAACATATACTTTATATAATTTTATATTATATTATAATAATATTAATATTCTAGCTTTACTAAAGATGAGAACACAACTAAGACTGTCCAATATGTGCTGTATTATGAATGTAAACTATGGATGTTAACATTCAACTCCTAACAAAGAATGTAAAAGTTATGTGTCTATGAAAGTTTAGTTTGGAATAACGCCTGCTTTCAGGATGTAATCACTGACCTGAACGCTGAAGGAGAAACTATTCCTTTGACTCCTCCTAGAGAAGACTGGCTTGGACATAAGGTAAGGGTTCAGTAATACGCATTTTTAAATAAAAATAAAAGTTTCATAGCTTTCATTGGTAAAGGTAAAATTTGTGCTGGCAATGAGGTGAGACGGCCGCCCCGTGATTGCGTTCGTTTATGCACTCAGTTTGTAGACTAGGTAATATTTTCTTTCTAATATTTTTATTTCTGTTTATTAATTGCCATAACTGCTTTGTGATTTGCCAATGTTAGCTCAGGATTGTACACGGAGGAACTAAAACATATATAACAGTTGGATGTTCACCAATAAAGCAAGAATGCTATAACTAAATACTTCAATGCTAGATCTAGTACATTATGAAATCAAAGTGACCAGAGTATTATGAAATATATTAAGGTCTAAATTTGTTTGACACATATTTTATTCAAATTTATATTACATCTTATTTCTGTATTATTAGTGTATTGGTGTTTTGATTATAACAATCATAATTTTAGATTCAAGCTTGTCTTAACTACATAAACAGAACTTTTTTTATTTACATTTTAGTAGATAATTTTTATACAAAACACTTACTAATAACTATAGCTGTGATTAAAATTATATTTGGGAATAGTTAAGAGTATTTTTTCATATACTTGTAAACACTATTGAATAATCGCGCCTCGCTTTGGGCGTCAATTTAACTACTATGTGATCAATCACCCCGCATTGGGCGTCGATTGAAACACTACGGATTAATTCCTTGATATAATAATGCTGTGATGATGTATAGGCTGTCTAAAGCTCCATGATAAAGCGCTTATCATCACTGTACGGAAAATATACCGTTTAACCAGCTGTCTATATCTCCGTGTTCGAGCACTAATTAAATCGGTATATTAATAAAATTGGAGAAAGAGAACTGTTGATGGCTGTTATTTCACACACGGTTGATTTAAATTACACCTGTTAATTACGTATACATATTTCAATTAAATGTTTTATATCGCTGCACACTTGTGATATTGATGTGACTTATTTTATAATGTGTTAGACTGTGACTGACTTGTGCGTGAGCGAGATCTTGGTGTAGATGTTTGGATCCCGGAGATGTCTTAAACATACGCACAATGGTTTATATATAACATACCCCTTGCCTTTCTCTCCCCTCATCAACAGTGTAAAATCTAACTAATAGAAAGAGTCCTGGCGACAGGTTTTGTGAAGGCTAGCTTCTTATTGGTATAGAGAAATGGCGTCTTTTGAAAAAAATACTGCAGAGTTTATCCTTTTAACAAGAATTGACGCAGTTATTCTTGTAACAAGAAAGATGGTATAAAAAATATATTTTAGTGGTGAAATCCTTTTCACATTGTTTCTGAGAAGCGCATGTTTCTTCATGGATAAATCTCAAAAGGATACTCTACATATATTACTTTAAAGAAAAATTGCCTTCATCCATGACTTTTTACAGAATTTAGATTAATCCTAACCAATATCATTACACACTTTGTACTGTCAACAATTTTATTCACTTTAATGAATTCTATTTTACTGTGATATAAACATTTATTTTTTAAGAAAATCTTCAATTATTAATTGTATGAACATATTGACCTACTATAGTAAAATAATCTTACACTGAAAGAGTTTTCAGTGTAATTTAAAACTATATATATATATATATATATTCTCCTTTATAAAAATTAAGCGATATTTAATTTTCCAAACAAACACAAGAAGTTGGAAGAGAGTAATTGGACAAAACATTGCTATGTTTTTGTTGTGCAGTCCTTAAAGTGCGTTTAGGGAAATAAGCTGTATTTTCACACTTGATTTTACTATAAACTGATTTAAAACAGATTTGTTACCTCTCATTGCACATCAGTATAAAATAATGCTGAATATAATCATTCAATGTGTTTGAAATAAAAAGGTATTACCTATACAAAATATATACTCAGGAAACTCTTCTCATTGTATTTTCTACGCATTTAATTGTTGTACTTTTATGTTGATACAGTAGCATTTCACTTGTATATTTTGTTTGTATTAATTTGACAACAAAATGTAAAAAAAAATGCAACCTTTAAAACATAAGTATTTAATTTAATTATATTTTGTGCACCGTGTCTTACTTCCAGTTACAGCTATCCGCGTATTTACTCCAATGGATTAGGAATGAGGAAGTAAAATTTTAGGGATGTGCACCCTTATTTGCGTTGAAGGAGAATTATAAGCATATTAGGGAAAAAACACTCTCAGTACACCCAAATGGGATTTGAACACCGATATCCCAGTTATTTGCAGTCAAGTCTAATGAAAATGTGAACCCTACAGAATTGTGACCACGGAAGAGGGTCATAAAATATTCTAATAATTTATTTACAAATGCATTTCCAAGACTGCGTGTCGTTATAAAGTTTAAACACTGTAGAAGCGCTGGCATTTTATATTTGGGTCCAACCATCTCCATTGTTTGAAAAGTTTTGTTCAATGAAAGGGGGTGAGGTGGGGGAAGGGATTACCTCTACCTAAACTAATGTACTCGTAAAGACAGACAACAACTCTTAGCTCTCAGCTCGTCTTTCTCATGAGGAACATTATGAAAGTGAGTTGTTTTAAATAATTCCCACTTGGAAACGCTGTTATCACTGTATATTTTAAGTTCTACCTGACTCGAGGGGCAAGCAAATCTCCCATGAGGTTCTGTATCTGTTATTTCCTTGTCTGTGCCCTGGGGTTAAGTGGTATGCTTATGCCAGATTTAAGGTAGTTACAGTAGCACCATGGCTTCTTTGGTGCTGATTCACAGCTTACCGCTGACTTTTGACTGTCAACATTTCGGTAAATACCTAAATTTGGACCATCAGAAGTGACAGCTGCTAAACACATGTTTTTGCAGATCATTTGGTTCGGCGTAAAGATAAATAATTTGATCTGGTAACTTTTCAAAGCCGTCAGCTGTCAACTGTGAGCTGTCAGTCAGCACCAAAGAAGCCATGGGGCTACTGTAGGTGGAGGATACTAGAAGCCGCACGTGGTCATTCTGGTACGCGTTGTTCAGGGATACTTGAGTAACGTTAACAGATTCCAAAAAAATAAGTATTTTCACACATCAACGTGCGTGTAAGACAATTTGATAGTAATAGTAATAATAATAATAACTATCCGGCTCAATTTTGAACTGTATCGTCGCTTCTCCTAATAGAATTATTATTATTATTTACCACCGTGTCTTACTACCCGTTCAGGTTATACGCTTTAAGTACTAACTACGATAATGGATAAGGAATTGGGAAGGTTTAATTAGAGGAAATGAACCCGCATTTGCGTGGAGGGAGAGTGGAAAACCATTTAGGAAAAACCTCCCCCAGTTCACCCGACCGAGATTCGAACCTCGATCTCCCCGTCCTCAGCAGTCGAGCTCAACACGACTAGCGCGTTAGCCAACTACGCCACCGAGGCGGGTATCTAATAGAAGAAGTGACGAATACATTTACAAATATAGTTGAATAAGGATGGGAAGTGTTAAGCATAAGTTAAATATACAATTTTAACAAAAACAGTTTATTTTGATTTAAAGACTGTGGATGATACAATAGGTTAGAAGAGAACACATACAAAACGTTCCATTGTATATAGAAAAGTATTGGCGCCAATAACTAAACTAAGACTGCTCGAACTGGGAGCATCGAATGAAAAAGACCCTAGGATTGGCTAGTAACCATGACAAGACGGTTGAATGTGAATGTAAGAAAATAAGTTAATCTTCAAAATAGAACAAACTCACATCCTTCAACGAAGGAGAGTCTGCCTCATAAAAATGGCAATTTAATTTAGATACAATTAATAATGAAATGAAAAGATTCAATTCATAACTCTATTCACGCTCGATGGCTGTTAGATTTTCACTTACAACTCCTTTAAAATAATAATAGTTGACAATTCCAAACTCTAGACAGTTCTAATTTAAGGAGTTACAATATTGGTAGTTAAATGAGCTAGCTAGCATAAGTTAACTCCGTAGTGAGCTACGAAACAAAGATTACGCTCTTAGAATAGAAACTATCAGTTTACAAACAGTAAATGGCGAGCTACCAGGAATCTAGGCATTTAAGATAATATGGCCAGTCTTTTTCTAATTGGTACTGCCTGAACATTCATTAGTATATTTATACTTCCACCCAATATAGGGCACACAATAACTAGTGCAAACAATAAATAAACTAACTAATATAAACAGTACCTGAAGGGGGCCGAAGACAATACACTATACCCCGCGGGCCACTACTATGGACTAGTAGTGATCCCACAGGCTGCGTACCGTAAAAAAAGATACACTATTGGAAATATTAGAAGCTGGTATCAGTCACAGACCTAATCAGGTCATTGAACAAAGCGTTAGATTACCTAATTTCCACTATTGTGTAAACCTAAACATTAAGTAAGCCATGGCCTTACAGTTTACGGTGTCAAAACATTTCCCTAGTTTATAACACTATGTCTTTTGGACATAGTAAACTAATTAAGAAACACTGACATACTAAACCATGTCATATGAACCTAGATAAATAGATCATAAAGACAATCATTCAAAACTATGTCATATGGGCATGAAAAAACAAGTCAGAAACTCTGACATACAAAACTATGTCATATAGACATAGAAAAAGAGTAATAACTCTAACAATGATTACTAATACAAATACTCAAAGTGACAAACGTAGCTACTTTTGTGTCTCACCCATCGTGATCGCCAATGTAGGTCTACGTCCGAGTTGTTCCTCCGTCGAATCGATACAAATGAATATACAATGTTAAGCGAGAAATAGCTTGTATATACAAAAAGGACTGGCGTCTTCGGGGAGGGCGTGCAAGAGGAAAAGGGGGCTGGTAAGATTGCAGAATTGAGCACACAGACCACTAGCGCTAGTAAACGGTACTGAGCACAGCACAGAGAAACTTCTCGGTAATTTCATGAAATGAAATTCCGTGAAATGACGATTTATTACATTTATCATCTCTACCCCATTAACGTAAATAAAAGCATATAGCCAGAACAAATATTAAATACGGTGGGGAAAAATAAAATGTTAAAAGTATTTCTTTAGGTCACCAAGTATAATCATCTCGATCTTCCTCCTCTCTACCTCAATAAGGCAATTTAATTCAGATAACCTACATGGTTAGTGTAATGCAGTGAATAAAAATATGGTTAATAAGTATTTACTTCTATTTAAACCCTTGAATTACATTTTTACATTGAAGATATTTTAATAGGACCATTTCAATCAATGGACTGTCGCATTTAAATATCTTTGAATGTATTCAGGGTATGGTTCAAGCAGCGGAGTACATTCGTGTGAAACTGGAGGAAGAGGAAATTCTCAGTCGAGCTTTCAACCACAATCCACAACGTGGCACCGATGAGTTCGAGCTGGTTCTGGTCGGACATTCCTTAGGAGCTGGTACTGCGTCCATCTTGGCTATTCTGCTCCGCCAGCACTACCCTTCCTTACAGTGTTTTTCCTACTCACCACCAGGTGGTTCTATAAGGTGATTATAGTCACTTTTGAAAAAAATACTAAGACAATTTTTAATCTCCAAATTTATGTAATAAAAGTTGTTTTGATTTTGTCTTAGCATGCCCGCCGTGGAGTACACGAAGTCCTTCATAACATCAGTGGTGGTGGGAAAGGATGTTGTACCCCGAATTGGACTCCATCAGTTGGAGTCACTAAGGGCAGATCTCATCAACACTATTAAAAGAAGCAAAGATCCTAAGGCAAGTATTATCTACTAGAACAAGAAATTCATTTAATAAATCTAGAAAAAAGCAAAGCCTGCTATGATGACCAATTATGGTTCTTCTTATGTTAATGAAAAAATCAAATGATTAAATTCACACAATACAGTTTTATATCATTTAAAGTAAGGGTATTTTAATAAAGATAACTCGCATCGGTGGGCACGTGGACTAAACCTAAACATCAAACCCTTCTAGTTTGATGTTGCTGCTGACGAGAAATTCGTAGGGTGCTTTTCCCTAAATGGTTTCCCACTCTCCCCCCATGAAATGAGGATTTATTATATTCTTCATCCTTACCCTATTAACGTAAATAAAACGCATATAGCCAGAACAAATATTAAACACGGTGAGGAAAAATAAAGTGTTAAAAGTATTTCTTTATGTCACCAAGTGTAATCATCTCAACCATTGTTATTTCTAGTGGAAAACCATAATGTGCAGCGTTGTTTGCTGTGGCTGTGCGCCCATCCCTACGTCTGCTGTGGAGCTCAAGGCAGATGGCACCAGTATTATGGAATATCAGAAAGAAAAGGGAGCAGCCCGAGATATTCCTATTCATCCTTCTGACTCAAGCATAGCCTTAACGGTTCATCAGCCTTTATACCCACCAGGGCGTATCATCCATGTCGTGCGTCATCATCCTACTAAAGGAGAGTAAGTTATTATTGCATTAGAAGCATTTAATAGTATTTAATTAAACTAATCTCTAGGGGTGTGCGAAGCATCGAAAACTTTGGCTCCGCTTCAAAAACTTATACCGTGCTTCGAAACAAAAATTCTGGCCGCGACAACTACAAAGCTTCGCCAACGAAATTATTGGCTTTAAAAATATTCTATTTTAGATAGTAATGTACTATTAGTTTACAATTAAAGGCAGAAAGCTTATCTCACTTATCTCATAATAGAGAGCTATAGTAATATTAACCAAGGTAACCCTGCTACCGTTCAGAGAAAATTAAGTGTGCGTTACATATTAATGCTCCCATTATAAAAATTGGTGTTATTTGTTTGCATGTGGTGTTAATAGCCACAAATTTAAAAAACAACATGAATTTGGTTTTTGATAAAACATTTTGTTAAGTAAAAAAATGCAATATTAAAAAAATTCCAACTTCATTACTGTTTTTAAAGTATTTATTAAGTCGATTCACTTTCACTTCGAATTGGATAAATGAACTTCGTACACCTCCAATTGACTCATATGTTTGTATTATTAAGTATATAGTTAACTTTTGTACTGTTAAAATCAGAAATGTGAGCCCTTCTATAGGAAAGTAGAAATTTAGTTTGTATCATATAAATATTATAATTTAAATACAGACTTCATTACCTGTGAAGCTCTCAATATTAAATACTCATCCTTAATCAAATGTAGGCATAGTTTGTCATAGTTATAAAACATTATATGGAATAACTTTGTGACATCTAAAAAATATATTTATAATTATCCTTTTTCTATTTATTTTGTCTTGATTGCAATTTGGAATATACACACCTTGGAGTGCTTTATAGTTATCATCCCCAAGATGATAAGCAATTTAAAACTCTATATAAAACATTATTTCTACATCCAGGCAAATATTTATGTACCAGTTTTTTAATTCTGTACACGACAGGGCTGATTATAACAATAATGCCCAACTTAATAAAACCTAATCTTCAATGGTACACGCACAGGTTGAGCTATCTTGTAGAAAAAAATGTACATTTCCCTTCTGTTAATTATATTAAGTAAGAATGGATATATGAGGGAGAGCTAAATATAATTTATTTTTATTAAAAAAATTATTCCAAATGTATTCATCCACTATAATTGTTAGACTATTAATAACGTAAGAATTTTTGTTATTTGATTGTTTAAGCTGTGCAACCTGTAAAATACCACATAAAATTAACCAAACAGGCTTGGGGATATAAATACCAACCCTTTCAAAGGTTTGCTCTAGGGACCTACCAAGTAATTGAACATGTCCGTTTAAGTGGATACTGCCTCCATCAGGAGATCTCAGTATATAAAGGTGCCAAACAGAGTCTCACTTTAAAACATACATTTCCTTGAGATGGACCTGTTTTAAGTGTTCACGGATTAGATTTGTATGCTGCTTGGTCACTGCTAGGTGGGTACCATCGCATAAACCCTGTTTAGTATTCAGGTTTACAAAGTGTACTACTAAATTACCATTTCTTAAGCTTAGCTTGTGTGGTAGAAGTTCCCACTGGTGTAAAACTCTAACTCTAACTAGTTTTTACAAGGTAAACCTATGCTAATTTAGTGCTTAAATTAGTTTACTACCAACAAACAGTTCAGCACCTCTTTTAGTTAAATCCATAAGATTAAAACACTTTAAAATTAAATTTTATAGTTTTTACAAGGTAAAATCATGCTAATGTAGTGCTTAAATTAGTTCACTACCAGCAAACAATTCAGCATCTTTTTTAGTTAAAGTTAGAGTCATTCTCACAGTTTAATGAGCTCACGCTAATGTAACAAAGGATCTATACTTATAAAATAGTGAATACCTCCTAATTTACCTGAGAAACCAGGTCATTATATGGACAAAGGATGAGAGTGTAAGAAAATTTCAAAATATTAGCTGAACTCAACCCATTTTTAAATGTTGGGCCACAACAGTAAAACCTATCTACTAGCTGGATCATGATTATTATTTATTGAATCTAGTGCATGTCTCAAAGCCATGTTTGTTTTATCCCAAATGGGTAGATGACTTCTCTGGTGACAGCTGCAACACACGATGTCATCCTCAGGTTAATGTTTCTACTAACAGTACAGGTAGTTTGTATAGCGACTGTCTGGTACGACCACCTTTAAGAATTTTATCTGCTATCACATTGGATGCATCCAGCCTCTCCTCTGATAAGGCCTGAAAATTTTTCATATTAATGATTTTTACCACTTCCACCCGGCCACTAAAAGAACAAGGAGAATACATATATCGTTGATGGCATCTATCACAGTAGCAAAGGCAACACTTTATCTGGGTTAAATACAAATACAAGCAGATGTTCACTTTTCCCTCCTTCTTCATGTAGCCTTGGATGTTTCCTTATAATATTGTGTGAAAGTTTCTTTGGATTAATATCTTCAAACTTTCTTCAGTGGAGAATCAGTATGTTCTGTAAATTTCAGATAGTCAAATGTTCACATTCAAAACATCCAAGCTTATTGTGTCTTCTAGCTAAGTCCTCTGTGAAAGTATTAAAAGAAGTTCCTTAGGCTTGGCCGGTGAATCACACAAATGAGGACGATGTTTGAGAGGAGATGGCCTATAATTATAAACGTTTCTGTTAATGTCTCCTCTAACACACTGCCATTTTCAAGTTGCCTTTTAGTTACTAGCGTAGCCATCAGTTTGTCTGAGTGCATATATGTTTAAATTTAAGATAAAACTAAGTACAAATGTTGAAAGTTATCTCTGTAGTTTCTGTTTGACAAGTTTCCAAAACGAACCAAACAAGCTATAAATATATATTTTTAATCGAGGTTATAATTTCTGCTTTGATTTCTTGTTGATTTTTAAGTGCATATAAAATACAAACGAACTATAATGATTAAAAGTTTTAATTTTTTATAACTTATTTCTTATAAGTTTTCAGGTTTAGATTTTTGCTTGACTTTGAGCTGTTACTTAACAGCTTTAACAAATCAGCGTTATATCACATTGGAAAGTGCAAACATCTTCAAAACAGATACATACATACACCATTACAGGTTTATTCACAGGTCTATTGGCTCATTTCCATGCTTTTCTACGACAGGATTTTTGTGAAACTGTGACCCAGCCTAACAAAATCCAACATTCAATTGGTAGATGCATGAAAGGCTATGTTTTGTTAGGTTGGGCTGTCTTGTAAAAAAAAAAGTAAATTTACGTAAGTTATCAGAGTAAGAGTGGATAAAGTGATCGTAAACTTAATTAATTTTAATTGTATTAAATAAATTACAAAATTTCTCTACTCATTCTTTTATTTTAATACAGTAGCGTTTTCCGGTCTTAGTTTACTTAATCTTACCCTTCCCCTACTTATAATGGCTACATGAGCCCTATATATTTTGAATAATCCCCATCATCAATATATATGTCACGTTTCGATTAGAAAAAGTATATTAATTAGCCTCTTGCTCATCAACGTCAGTAGTGTTATAAGAATTCCTCTTCTTGATGAATTAAATTTTAATAACTCTTTTATATAAATAAATTGATATATTTGTAGGCTGCAAACTGAACTGCTTGCTTTTTTATGTGTGGCCGTAATCTTCTTCAATACCATCAGCCCTACCACCGCCCCCAACACCGCTTGGTGTGTGAAAACATTGTCGCAAACACTGAAGCCACTTATCGCATGCAATGGCATCATCCTTTAGACTGTGCATATTTTTACCTTGTATTAATTGTTCTCGTCCTACATTTATCGGACCATATAAATAGTAAAGAATTTTACTCTCGGTTTTGCGTTTATATGATGTAATAAACTAGAGAAGAGGACACCCTTGGTTGGGCTCTTTACTTGTAGGTATATTATACAAGGTTAATCCTAATTCGTTTTTAGCTTAAATATTGTTTTTGTACCTTTTCAAAATTCGTGTTCAGCTTGAATATATTTTGTATATTTTAAAAACTTTTCCGTCCAAATCATATTTATTTGTGTTTATCTTTGTAGACTTTCCTGATTCTATTCTAATTCTTGCATATGTGTTTATATAAAAAAAAATATTTTACACTGGAATGCTATACTATGGTTTTACTAGTGAAAATAATGTCCTTTAATGTTTAAAGGTGTTGCATAAACACTCTTTGTTAACATAAATATTTTTCTTTTCTTTGAGGACTTGGAGGGGACAGGAGATACAATCGGATATAACACAAGGTCATTCAACGAAACCCGAGTCATGTAAAGCTATATTTCTTATGAACAGCTAAAGTAAAATTCTGGTAAAAATAATAATTTTGTAAATACAAATAATACTTTTTACGGTCAATAATAATACATAATACAATGTTACTAACTCGGCCTTGGGAAAGAATGTCAGACCTGATTTATTCAATCGTTTCGAAAATGTGTTTAAAATCTTAAAGTATTGGTTACTCATAAAACAAATTAACTCACTAATAGTAATTTCAGAGCTAGCTGGTAACTGATCTAAATAAGCTAGAAAAATAATACATAACATAACTTCTCGTTTTAGGATTATTTAGTAAGTTTTAAATGAGAAACAGTAAAACCATACTATAGCAACTGCAGCCTATCCCATTATAGTTGTTAAAATGATCACTATTCTGGTGTTTTGGGGTGCCTACACAAACTGAAATTTTAAGATTAAATTCTGGTTGTTTAGGATCCATGCAGTGGTGTACTGGGGGGGGGGGAAGGGGGCGTAAGGGGTGATCGGTTCCAGGGGACAGCCAAAAAGGGGGTGTCTTTGGGAGGGTTGAAATACTAGTAAAGCTACCAAACTAAAATAAAAATTCACTAAAATAAGAAAAAAATTCCTGGAAGAAAACTACAAGATACACTGTGAGTACGGATACCAGGTAGATAATATGTCATTTGATCTAGAATTTGGTGTGATTTTGTAAAGTAAATAGACTACTTAAGTAAGATATCGCGATGCCCTATCTATCATGTACGCATGCTCGGACATTTCTTTTTCTCACTGCTCATTCGTGTGAGGGAGAGCTACGCACACATGTAGACATGATGGTTAAGGAGAGCATCGTGACGTCAGTATGTAGCCGATGTATGCCAAGAATTTGCTGTGATATAGAGGGTCAGGAAGTCAAACGGCAAGATTCCAGGAAGGGCTAACGGGCGTGGTAGGCGGTTGTGAGAGCGGGGGGACTTGACCTTGGGTGTTTAGACATCCGGAATTTAGTATCTATGGAGCGTTGGCCGAGTGAGCAGCGTGCGTTTTCCGTAAAGGTGTATTACAAAAATGAGGATAGTCTCTTTGGCGCTCAAAGCACCTTCCGGCGAGAGTTTGGTCCACCCCTACGCACTCCCGTGCCTTCTACAAAAGCTATCAGCCTGTGGGTGAGAAATTTTTAGGTCACTGCTAGCACGACACGGAAAAGAGGTGGTATTGAAAAAACCGGCCGGACCCCTGAGAATATTGATTGTGTGCGTGTAGCCTTAGCAAGAAATCCGCAAAAATTGTCTGGACGACACATCGTAGAACATGGTCTCGGTAATCGAGCTGAGAGAAGGATTCTGAAGAATGACCTCCACTACCATCCATATAAGATTCAGGTAGTGCAAGACCTCAAACATAAATATTTCAATAGCAGAGTATGCCTTTGCCAACAGATGTTAAATCTAATTAAACAAAATGGAGAGAGAGTTCACAGTTTATGGATGAGTGACGAAGCCCACTTTCACTTTATCGGCTTCATCAACAAGCAGAATTTTCTGTTCTGGGCCGAAAATAGTCCAAACAATCTCCACGAAAACCCTTCCATTCAGAAAAAGTGACGGTTTGGTGCGCAGAATCGTCTCGTGAAATAATTGGCTCTTTTTTTTTTTATTAAAATGAAAACGGTAACATGGTTACTGTAAACTCTGATTGCTACGCTGACATGTTTGTAACTTTTTCCCTGCCTGAACTCGATGACTATGATCCATATGAAAACACACTTACCCAGCAATGTGGCGCAACTCGCCATACTGCCGGAGTTTCAATGATTTGCTGAGGCTCGCATTTTCTGGTTGCCTCTTTTCTTTGGACTGCATTTCTGGATTTTAAACTGCATTGTTTTCCTTCAGACTTAATTTCATCAAGGCAAAAATGTATTCGGCTTTGAGCAACTTTTAATTTGGTTCAATGACAAGTAAGCAGCAGTAGGTCATGAGTTTGAACACTGGTGGTGCTGCTTGGGTGATATCGGGGGAGGATATTAATGGGGAAGCAGGAGAGTTCATTTGGAGGGAAATATAATAACGTTTCCTTTAAGCAATGTATGATTAAACATTTTCTAAAACTAATTATTTTTTTAGAAATTACTAGCAAAAAGGTCATTTAACAAAATGTAAATTAAAAATTAAACTTTTTAAGAGAGTGATATCGCCAGAGTTAAAAATCTCCTTTGTTTTGTTTATTCTCTATATAACTTATAACGATACTTATTTAGTTTTGTATTTGTGAACTGTAGTAGGCCTACTGTAATAGAAATACAATAATAATTACAACATAATATAACTAGTTGTGAATGTTAAACCAAATAAATAGGTTTTAATCTATAAAACTACACTGAAAATCAATAGATAGATCAAAATATCACAACAAATTTCTGACAAGCTTATCACTGTGTCTAAGATTCTTTTAGATTGTCCGTGTATCTATTTTTTCGTGTGAAAGAAGTTTTCTCCAATTGAAATTGATAAAGAGTTTTTTTACGTTCCCTCATAAGCCAGAAAAAATTGACCGATCTGGCTTTACTTTCAAATGAACATGAATATAAAAGGAAGGTGAATTTTGATAAGGTCATTAATTTTTGTGTATAAATTAAGGCTCGAAAGCAGAAAATTTGAAACTTTGCAGGCTAAGCATTGAGACTAATTTTTTATACAATAAAATAGAGTATTACTGCTCACTGTATTTTCCATTACTTGAATTTTTTATTTTCAACATGTTTGTGACTGTATTGTTTAAATATATAATTAAAAACTTGTTTTGTGTGTGTGTCTAAATTTAAGTAATTTATATGGGTGCCAAAGGAAGGTCCCTCTCCGGGCGTCAAATACTCTAGGTCTGCCACTGAATCAAGGTCTTTCTATTTATGAGGTTTCCAGAATTTGAAATAAATAAATAGTTTGTATTTTTAGAAAAACAGAAACGTTTACGATCTTGGTTTGCAATGATTTCTTAATGTTTATATAATTTATTTGGACACTTATTTAACAAATGCATTTTGTCAGAGAAAACTATTATAATAATAAAACATTTAGACTGCAGTGGTTCCCAAACTTTTTAAATCCCTGTCTCAAATTTTAGGACGACTAACTTTCGCGACCTACCTAGCTTAAATGGACATGAGTAGGGAGGGAGTAGGGGTTATTTTTAATTTATTTTCTTACTAATTAAAAAAAAATATTTTATAACATTTTACAAAGAGGCGTGTGCGAGAAAAGTTTATTTCTTTCCGGTTCTCTTCGATAACAGAATTGACGTCCACGCCACAGGAACTATGATGAAACCCGATTCCTGCATCCCTTATTTTCATTTTCTTTAGCATGAATTTCTAATTTCAAGTGATCAACATTTTCACATTTTAAACACTTTTATCTACCCACGATAATCGACCCAACAATAGTTTGTGAGCCACAGTTTGGGAACCACTGAAATATTATGACAGTAACTTTACAGGTGTTAAGAGTCCTGGTTTTTTGTTTTAGGCAAAAGTACGAGAAGAGATGGAGGTACGTAGCCCAATTAAATATATGTGTCGTGTTTAACGTTACAGTATCCCTATTTTCTATTTATGTATGAACCATGTTAAGTTTAGCATGACAAGTCATTCCTGAATGAGGTAGATTTTTCAGTCGACTTGTGGGCTCGTGCATGTTGTATAGCATCTCTAGCATTCAAGATATCCCTACAAGATTCAAATAACTAGCGCTTGATGGTAAAGGGATTGGATCCAGTTATATAAATATGAGAACAGAAATACACACACTTCCAGATTGATGCTGTCAGATATTTCTGATGGACAACTTGGCTTGTAACACTTTGCTGTAAGTTTTCCACGAGTGATGCATGTGAAAGGTCAGAAAATGTCACAAGTCTGATGGTTAGCAAATAGAAAGAAGCTATTTACAAGACTAATAAAGATATATCATTAGTAAAAAGATTTTTTTTACAACTTGAAAAAATAAATGTTGTGCCACATTGGAAGTTATTGAAATTAAATTTCACGTGCTATGAAATAGCATATAAAATATGTAGCATTATTTCAATATATATCAGTCAATCTCCTGAGATTTTTTTTATTAATAAAAATACTTTAACATTCTATTCAGGAAATATATTAAATGGTGAAGATGTGTGAAAAACATAATAAATAGGAAACAGGTGTTTGATAAATATATATTTGTTATACATATGGTTTAAATCCATCACCACATTATATTTTTACAAAAGTTGAGGATTTTTTGAGTAGTTTTAAACTTTGATTTAATACAATAAATTTAATTTACAATAAAGGAAAACGTAAAAACTAGAGATCAAAACCACAGGTTTTAAAATCAAGTCCTAGCAAACTTTTTTTTACTTAAGTTTAAAATATGTTTAATTTATTAACTGAAAAATATTTCCTACTCATGCTATGTAGACATTAAAATCTTATATATATAATGTGTTTGTGTGGGTGGGTATGTGTCAGAAAAAGATGTTTTGAAAACTGAAATTTGTCAGTATGTTAGAGGGATAGTCTCATATAACTAGAAAAATCAAAAAATGAGAAATTTAAAAGGAGGAATTTTAAGTTCTTTGGGTGTCTAAATATAGAAAAAGCCTATCTAGTGCGGTCATTTTAAGACTGAAATTTTGCTAAAAGGAAACAAAATTCATACTACGAAATATCTTTGCATGGTTGTAGTACAATCTCTCATAATGAACGTACTAAAAGTTCCCTAAGATTAACCTTGTGCTATGGCCGCCATATTGTAAAATAGCCACCTTTTTCGGTTTTTTGCTCATAAGTCACTAACGTTTTGAGATAGCTTAAACAATGTTGAGTAATAAATTTTAGGGCGTAATGAAACACAGAGTTGGTCTAGCTATGCTGGTTCAGGAAATATCAGCTTTATAGTAGTCAATATGTTGGTGTGTAGACGTGTGAAGCATGACATTTGGGACATAACTCAATCTTCAGAAAGCATCGTTAAGCGAAATGGAGTTTATAAACACCTAGAAATACATTTTCTACAAACTGGTTTACATATTTAAACTTTATTTAATGGTATCAGACCATTATGGTATATATAGTCCTTGCAAAAAGCGTATACATTCAATCTCTGAAATGGCAGGTAGAGATTTCAGTAGCCTGACACTGAAAAAAAAGTAAATCTTCTGGCTGCGATGCAAGACAATATTGCAGTGGTAAATATCCAAGAGTTATTTCATATAATTGTTTGCGTTGTCAAAGATCCTAATTAATTGAAGAATTGCTTCCGATACGAGCTGGCTCCAAAGCCTCCTTCATTGTTGGATAGTATCACCTTGAAAAAATATATCAAGTCATACTTAGTTTCAGATTTTAAATATGAAGAGTAACACTCGAAGATACCAGAGAAGTGTGTATACATTTTGGATGGGGGTCACATTTTGCATGCTGTTGTATGGCCCAGACCAGCACTTTCAAGAGAACATTGCTACAACCACCACCAAATTTGAATCCTTAGAAAATCGTGAAAACAAAATATCCCTTATAAATGCATTGATAGTTCTGTGTTTAGGGTACAATGTTAAGGTTCACCAAGCAGAAGCTGATGCAGACATTACGATCATCAACGTAGCCTTAGATAAACCTAAATGGGACTTGCATGTTGTTGTCGGCCAAGACACGGATATTTTGGTCCTATATTATTTAATTATAAACAGCTATTGATGATATGTGATTTCTTCAGCCTGCATCTGGAAATAAGAAACCGTAATCTTTATTTAATATTTCAGGACAAAAAAATACTTAGAGAATTATGTGAAATAATTGTGTTTGTACATGCATCAACCTGTTGCAATACAACCTCAGATAACTTCATAAAGGGTAAACTGCAGGCACTACACCTTCTCCAAAGAGATAAGGATTTGAGGACAACTGTTTTGGTTTTTAATGATCCATCTTCTACTAAAGAAGTAATCGCTGCAGCAGGGGTGGATTAGTTGCTTCGTCTGTACGGTGCAAAAAAAATAGTAATACTCTTGATGATTATCGTTACAATCGGTATAACTAACTACCTAATTGGCAAGCAAAAGTTAGTTTAGAAATTTGATATTGATATGTCTGCCCCCACTAGTGCCACTGCTTGTAACATTTCTATTGTGTATATTTACAAGTGCAGCAATGGAGGAGAAATGTATTACAGGCTACAAATTAGGGCTGGACTAAATGTAACCAACATTGAAGCCAAACTGTACGGACCAGCAACCTACTTTATCTACATTGATGAACCTCACCTCCTGTGGGTGTAAAGGTACTTGCACAAATAACTGTGTGTGTTTAAAATCTGGGCTTCCTTGCTCAGCAATGTGTGGTAATTGCCAAGGATTGTCTTGTGATAACTGCCCAAAAGTTCATAAATCAAGACAAAATGAAGATGAAGCAGATAACCCTGACCTTTAATTATATCAGAGAAAAGGTATGAACTTCACATTTTATTATTTGTTATACTAGTTTTTTGACCTAGAAATATAATCCCATACTATGTGATACTTAGGATATATTTGGAAAATATACCTTAACAATGTTTAATAGCAACTAACTACAGCACTTCAATAAATACAATATCGGGTTGTATTTACGATTTGTCGATTATTTATCACCGTGACTTCATTAGATACTGACTTTAATTAAAGTATTGAAATGGGAAATACTATTCTCACATTTGTAAATACATAAATAACTAATAAATTATATTATAATCAGTTAAATGGATCACATAAGTATTCATAAATGCCAACTTGATAGGGTCCCCACCTGAAAATATAAACATATGTTATCTCTTGAGCTGATATCTCCTAAACCATTAAATATGGATCAAAGTATTTTATACCAAAATGTGTATTTGTTTACCCCCTATAATTCATTACTCTACGTTGTTTAGGCTATCTCAAAGCGTTAGTAACTTATGAGCTAGAAATTTAAAATGGGTGGCCATTTTCCAAGATGGTGGCCGTAGCTCAAGGTTAATCTTAGGGGACATTTATATTTTCATTAAGAGGTATTTGTCTACATATGTTCAAAGTTTCTTGATTGTATGATTTTTTCTTTTTTAAAATAAATGCACTAATTAGGATGGGTATAAAATTTAAATTGGCAGGCAAAATGAGGAATTACTCAAAATAATCAAACCCGTCTTAATTTGAAATTTTAAAGTTGGAGTTGGCGAAATTGTGCGGAGGATTTAAAAACTTATAAAACTAATAAATAAAACTTAAAAGGGTGGTATATAACTTAAACTTGGCAGGAATCTTGGCAGGGTGGTAGAGGGATTGCCTCATATTACCAGAAAAATCTAAATATGAGACATTTCAAAATCGACCACTAGAGATTTGGGATTATTGGAAGGTCTAAATAAAGGAAAAGCCTTTCAGGGAAGGCCGGTATTTGAAATTTGTCAATTAACTAAATAATCAAACCGGTCTTAAAATCTGTGATTTCAAATTTTGAGTTGAAGTAATGGGGTGTTAAAAACTTTCAAAACTAACAAAAAATCTTACCATGGTGGTATAAAACTTAAACTGGGCAGGGAGATAAAGGTCTGATAATTTCACATTTTTAAATGGAACTCTGTAAAAAGTGGGGCAGGGGCAAGATATTATCTTATCTATTATTATTATTATTATTATTATTATTATTATATATTAATAAAATGAGAGTTTGTGTGGCTCTCATGAACGTTGCATGATATCTACCCCACGGAAAGGTCTGAAATTTAAAAATTAGTAGCCCCTGTGGACGAACATGTGCATCACGATGCAGTAGCTTTAAAAATGTTATCTAATTAATTAAAAACTGGGGAAAAAATACAACACCACCATTTAGATTTTGTTTATACATTTCACTCAATCGTGGAATGCGGGTTATAGTAGACTTTGTGCACGAATATGGGAAAATGGAAGGTGGAATTTTAAAATTTTGATTGTATCCACCCCTTCTAGCCTTTGTATCGTGTTTGCCCTTTTTAACCTTTTAATTTAATTTACAATTTTAACCTTCCCTTTATACCCAAAAATATTTATCTGGGGCATAGCCAGATAATGAATTTTAAAAGGTTTAAGAGGTGCAATAAAGGAGTGGTAAAAAGGTCAAAAATGATAAAAAGGGTTAAAAGTACATTTAAGTAAAAAGGTCAATAAGACTAAAAGAGCAAAAGTTGCAAAAATGTCCAAAATTGACCAAAATGTCAAAATGGGCAAAAAGGATACAATAGATTAAAAATTATAACAAGGGCAAAAGGGCTAAAAATGATAAATAGGTCAAAGAATATATTTGATAAAATTAAAAAGGGTGTAATTAAATTAAAAGGGGTAAAAAAATAAAAATGGTAAAAACATTCAAATCTGTGATAGGTTAGATTAAAAAGGGGGGAAAAGGTGAAGAGTGTAAAAAGGCAAATCTGCTTAAAAGCGTAAACGGGGTAAAAAAAAGGTAAAAAATTATAGATTGTGTTATAAAAGGTAAAAACATTTAAAAAAAAATATTATTATTATTAGCACCGCGTCTTACTACACGTTCTGGTTATACGCAATTACGCTAATGTGTAATGGTAGGGTGATTATGAGATGAAATGGAGGACCTACAGTTTAACGTGAGATCCGAACCACGGTGGAGGCCTGGCATTCCCCACATTCACAAGATGTCTTGTCAGAGGTGAAGGAAGGGTTTGGCAATCAGATAAATCTGTGCTGGGACCGAGGATTGAACCCCGGCCGCCAGCACAGAAGTCTGACACCTTACCCCTTGACCTCCAGGTCACCATTAAAAAAAAGAAATATTTTAGTTTAAAGAGGCCAAAAGAGTGTAAAAAGTGCAAAAGGGCAAAACTAGTAAGAAGATTAAACAGGTTAAATGTGGTAAAAACATTATAAGATTATTTTGATTGCATCTAATTACAACCCTTTAACAACTAATTATTTATGCTTTGACACTCTTCTTTCATATTTATTAGCACCAACAAGTCGGAGTTAAAATTATTGTGTATTAAATAATATAGAAGTTATAACTTAATCTTCAAAAGAAACCTACTTTCACGTTTTGTATCACAATTTAAACCAATAAAGACTGAAATTCAAGCGTCATTTAAGATTTAGTTACTATTCCTTGTAGTTAATTTTATATACTTGAAATAAACAAGTTAATTTATATGTGAAGAACGGATACAACAGATAGTATACGTATAATTCTAACAGCAGTGGAAAACCTACAAAATTGTACAACTGTTGCCAAACATATCAACACGAGAAATATTATAGTTTATAATATATAATTTACACAAATTTGAATAGATCTTAAGTTTATATTGATACAAAGTGTATGATCAAAATAGTATTACCTATATTACTTGTTAAATCTCAATCGATGTGTGTTCAATATAAGTATTACTTGAATTAAATATTAGTGTTTATTTAATCTTTATTTGTAAAACATATTCTGTATTTAAAAACAACTGTTATATAGTTTTAAGAACTACTATGTTACTCCACTTTTGGTTTTACATTCATTTTAAAAAACAGTGGTGAATAATGAAGCAAAAAACAAGTGATGATATTATCTTCTCTGTTGATTTGATGTCTTGAAAATATATTTCCTAGGAATAAGTAATAGTAAACTTAATAATAGTTGGATTTTGACCAAGATTTTTACATAGATATTACTAACGACACAATCTTAGAATAGTTCTCATTTTGATATGGGATATTTTATATTAGACCAATAGATTAACCCCAGACTTGATTTACCAATAGCAAAAATGCTTTAGAAAACAGAAAATGTACCTGTAAGTGTGGTTGTGTTGTTCTTTTAACTTTATTTATTAGTTTGAAAAGTTATAGAAGACACATTGAAAAGTTGTAGAAGACATATACTCATAAAAACGTTTGCTTATTCTAGTCTGCATGGTTTTTTCATGTGTAAAATACAATTTTAAGTAACACTATAAATCCTAAATCAAAAAAATACCATAAAGCATTAAACTAAACATTTCAACAATGTATTAACATTTGTAAAGAAAAACTCATATGTAATATAAAATGATAAATGATAGTTGTCGACAAGATCAGTACTGATGATAAAAATCAATTTCAATTGAGTTAAAAATGAAAAACTGATTTTATACATATTCTTACACGTTTATATTCATAGTTACTTATAGATCAACTAACAATCGGTTTGGAAGCATATAGGTATGAGCCATTGTGATTGTGGATAGCTCTGAGTGCCTACTGACACTTTCACCAGTTACCACTACTTACAGTAGGCCCGTGGCTTCTTTGGTGCTGACTGAAATCTCACAGCTGACTTCTGACAGTTAACATTTAGGTATATACCTAGATTTTGACTGTCAGAAGTGACAGCTGCTAAACACATGATTTTGCAGATCATATGGTTCGGCGTAAAGATACATAATCTGGTCTGGTAGCTTTTCAAAGCCGTTATAAGTCAGCTGTGAGCTGTCAGTCAGCACCAAAGAAGCCATGGGGCTACTGTACCAACAAGTAAAGGAGGGGACCTGGACGTAAGTTGAAACAAGATGTTTCAGTGATAGAGAGAGCATCGGTGCCAAGCCAAAAATGTCATGTTCGATTCCCGTATCTATGTTGTCACTTAAATTTAACTGAATTTGTGTTGATCCTCATTTAAAAGAGAAATAGATTTTAGATAGAAATTAAATATTAAAAAATACATTTTAATGGTCTCCAAATTTGGTAATTATTAACAAAAAGGTTTTTTTTTGTTAATTAAAGAGAAGAATTTATATGGGCGTTTCATTATATAGTTATAAAGTAATTAATGTTTATAGTAGCTATGATTTTAAATTTAATATTAATATACTAATGCATTTTCTTAAAATATATTTTATAAAATAAAAATGAGCGGGTGTGGAGGAGGAGGAAAATGATTGAAAGTACTGGTTCGTCCAAGTACATGTTACTGGTATGGTTATATTTTAGTGCCAAAACTACCCTGAAGGCCATAGATTGGGTCCTGGCTGGTTGCACTGAGCTCATTTATTGCATCATAGGTTCTCAATTCTATCTTCAGCTAAACTACTGTACATTGCCTTTAATTTCATCCTTCTCTTATTGTGTGTTTAGCTTAGCTATTGTAAGTCCTGGACAACCCTAATGGGAAAAATAAACCTAAGACCTCAAAAATACTGTTCACAGTTGTTGTTTTTTAAATTTTACAAATTATTTACTTATTGCTTTAATATGAATTTGTGTGTAGAAGATTGTTTGTGTAGTTCAAGTGAGATTTACAGGAAACAGTGTGTCATATTTGCATGAGATTTAAGTTAGATCCTCAAGATAGCCTTTGATCGTACTATGAATTTTAAACTATGCATGACATTTTGTTCAGGGTAAGTATAATCCTTTACAACTAAGTGTTAGGTTTATATAAACTCTCATATACTAAGAAAGAAAGCTATTAGATATAATGTTTACAAAGATCCAATAAGATATGTGCATGGTTACTTAATTGACTTTGTAATGTAGGACTACTCCAATGTTGTTGAACATAAAAGTTCATTTAGAAGGGTTCAAGCTAAAATATATTAGCAATTGAAATGGGATATCCTAGAATTAAAATGTGTGGGTGTAAAGTTTCTTACGAAACAGTAAGCCTTTAAAAGATTAAATCCACCTGGAAGTTTCCATTATCTACTAATGTAAAACAACTTGCCACTTTTTGTAGGGAAAGGTATATTTTTCGGTAACCTTGTGTCAAAGTTTTGGTAAAAAAAAGAGATTTACAAAAATAATAATATATTTATTCTTACTGATACAACCATTAAGTTCATAGTACATATCGAGATTTCACCCTCCAAATGAAGGAAGATTAATTCGTGAGATATAGAAAGCCTGTTACATAATATGCGTGGTTAAATACTTTTTAGTTAACCCAGATAAAAGCTTATATATAGTGGCTAGTGGCTATTTGTAGACTTTACTTACATATCAGCCTGTCGAGGGTGTCCAAATATGTCCAAACAGAGAGGGGTGCATTTCCGTCGCCGTAGAGGAACGCAGGCGATAGGGACGCAGGCGAAAGGATGCCTGGGGCTGGCCTGAGAACATCAGCGACGTCGTGCCTGGCACAGAACGGTTGGGGCGCCTCCGGTGGGGTAGATGTCGGCACGCCCGTCGCTACGCTGCTCATAAGGCTCTAATCCAAACCGTGTGGATCCCAGTAGTCTGAAATTAAATAAATACATATTAATTACCATTTACAGAAAAAAACACTGGCAAGTCTATCGTAGGCCGCTAGTTTACCCATGGATCAGTCACCATCCACTCTGCAAATCCCGTCTTCTGTAAAGTGCACCAACTGGTCCAGGCTATTGGGATCCACAGGTTGCACCGCCACACCAAGCGTCATGGGCTCATCATCTGACAAAGAAGAAGAGAATACCGCTGTACACCCTGACATGATAATTAAATTAGAAACCATTAAAATATACAAAACGAATTAAACATACCCGAATTTAGCCAGTTTTCCAGAGCGTCAAAACTCATCTTGAAGTTTATGTGATCCAATTACAAATTGAAATGACCGAATGTAATGATTTGGGTTCTATTTATACTCATCTCAAAGGGCTTGCCGACTGTAATAACCTAAATACTGTAATGTGTGTCTGCGCATGCGAAAACCGTATCAGGTCATTATAAATACCGTTATCTATCATACACCTTCTACCCTTCGCTAGGTATGGATGTGCCTTGTCGCCGCTCTTTTCACGGATGGTGGAACATCGTGTGTGTGTGTGTGTGTGTGTGTGCTGTCATAGACCTGGGAGTAGTTTTTTCACTCTCCATCTAGGCATATGCCGGTTCAAACTTCCCAACAGCGTAATTAGTATATACGCACATAACCAGAGCGGGTAGTAAGACGCGGTGATAAATGGGTGAAACAGTGATTGAATCACGGTCTACTCGTATTCGATAGTCTAGACTATTTCTAGAGGGTGAGATTTGAACCCAGAACTTTCGTCTACGGGCAAACCAAACATGATCCTGAAACTTACGTCGCGCACTCCACGATTCAGATCTATTGAATAATTGCTCGATTATTACGCTAATGTGATTGGTGGCAGGAAGATGAAACGTATTCGAAAAAAAACTTCAATACAACTGACTGGGGATCAAAACCCGACTTCCTCCCATCTTTAGCAGTCAAGTCTATTGCTAGAGTAGCGCCTTAAACCGTGTGGTCATTCTTTATGTTAATAACTTGCTGCTACGTGCAATGCTAAGCTAGATACCTGTTTCATATTCGTTATAAATACCATTTAAATCCTAACAATTACCGAGCATTAGCCATTTCATTTATTTGTACTTAGTCCGCTCTTGCATAGGATGAGAGACTTGTTAACATAGAGCACTCCAATGTCAGAAGCTGGGTGGTGTTATCGCCTATTAAGGGGTAACTAATCGTGTCAGCCGTTTCAATGTTTATATTTACAAATGACAGCTAAATTTCAGATAATTTCAATATTATTAAATATATATTAGAACAGAACTGGTTGTAAGACGTGATGCTAGATATTATTATATTAGAAACTCGCGCGTAGTCTACTTGTATCAATATATAGAAAGCTTGATAGTGTATTTTGAAATATTTAACTGCTTGACATTCATAAGTCTTGTCAGAGGTGAAGGAAGGGTTTGAAAATATGTACCAGAACCTAGGATTGAACCTCAGACCCCCCTAGCACTTTGGACGGCAGTCAATGACCGAGTAATCCTGTACTAATAATTATATTGCTTTTTTCAACCAGAAATATTATTATCACCTTTTGAACATCTCCAAACTAGAAGCGTTTTTTATTACAGGTGGCCATCACCTGCAAAACGATCTATCCCAGGAACCAATCTATGTTTTATGTAACAAGAGAGGTTTTACCGTTCAACAATCTTAGTGTAAGGTTGAATCTATGTCTCTGGCTACCACATTCGATGAGATCGAGTGGCCGAGTGCAGAATAACTGTAAAACAGGGCGCTATTAATAATATGGCAGGCGATTAAAACCCGTATGTTTGAATTTACATTCGACGAGCTCAGGAGGTCGTGTACCTCCAAGGAGGTTAATGAATGAGTCTGTAAGGAGCTCACTACCATTAACAAATGTTTAAATGGCTCGGGTCAATACCGGGAGCATGGGGGTGGTAGAGGGGGTGTGAAGTAGTACCAGGCAGAGACGGCACTGCTGTCAGGGGTTGAAACTGTAAGTGTGAGAATTCCAGTGTCCATGACAGGCAGTCAGAGGAGGGAAGTGAGGGGGGGATTTACCCCCTATATTTCTATGTTCGACAAGAGAAAGAAAGACGATAGCGGTTATTACGTTGTAAGAGACTGAGTAGAGTAGGTAGGCAACTTCTAGCACACAAGGTCGGCTGGAGAAGTTTGTTCCTGGACAGTCCGACAGAGCCTCGGGATGGAGGATCCAATGTTCGTTCTAACCCCGGCAGCCAAAGCACTATGTTCTAATAAACAAATAAATAAACTACAACACCTCTATCCTACCAATTAATTAATTAACAATAACCAATTAACAATAATTAATTAACAATCATTAATAATTAATCATCAAGATCCAACATGTCCGGGGTTGGTAGTCGAGAAGGTGATAGGGGGAGGGGGTGGGCTGTAGCGGAGGACAGGGAAATGAGGTCAGGGGGTGGGGGTAGGGGAATCACTTTAAATCATACGGATGTGAAAAGTATGTTAATGAGCATCACAATACTATCTCGAGGTGTGACGTAGTGTTCCCATCAATCCCGAGGGCTACTCACCAATCTGAAAGGTGGGTTGAGTGGTTTCCACGTTCATGTCGTCCAAGAGGAAGTCATACAAGTAGTATATTGAAGATACTCCGGGGAGCCAGGCTGAAATGGCGTCGGTTGATTCCTCCATTGTTCTTTGGAGCTTGTATGACGCCAGACCGTGCCCCATTGGAAGCCTAGTAAAGGAGTATTTGTTCTCAAGGTAGTACACTCAGGCAAACTTCCAAGAGTCGCGAGCTAGAGGCAGGTGGTAAAAGCCGCTCCTGAGGTCGGTCTTGATTAGCCACGAATCCTTGGGGATCTCTCTCATGGCAGCCCCAACGGCTGTCAGGCTGAAGTGTGGGGTCGAAATGTATTCGTTCCACGGGGATAAGTCGTGTATGACTCTAATCCCTCTGTTCTGTTTTGGTATTAGGAACTAGGGGAAACTGTCCACGAAGTTCTCCCTGAAAAGTAACCCGGTGTTCAGCCAGTCTTCTATTACTGTGGACATCATGGGGCTGGATCTCGTGGCCTGAAAGTGATGCGGTGCGTTTAGTTGTCTGGGTAGCTCAATGCTATCTCGGAGGTGCTTGAATAACCATATATCTCGAATGTATATCATCTTCAGAGGCTGTACCACCACGTAGGTGTATTGACAGTGATGGACGTTGGCCCAGCCTGGTTCCTCGGGGTCCCATGTTAAGGGGACCCCTTCTCTGATGATAGGTCTGGGTTATGCCAGGTCCTCCTCCGTTGGCTCGTCAATAACGTCGGTGGGGTCGTCTGAGTCACGAGTCTCTGTCAAAGGGACCGTACTGTCCGGTGTCGGACTGGTTCGTCGATGTCATCTTCAATGTTGATGCCAAGTTCCTCGATGATAGCTGCTAGGGAGTCCGTGGCTAAGAATATTCCTTGTGGTGGGTGACTTGTGCTTCACTCGCCCAAACATTTAAGTCTTCAATCTCCAGTAGGTAGTTATCCCACCTGGCGTCGATAACTTGCTCTAGTGCTGGTGCAATTTCTTGGAACCATGGGTCTTCGTCTAGTAAGGCCCATATGTCTTCTTCGATGAACAGCGGTGGAAGTCCCGCCTCGCAATAAACCTGGCGCAGGTTCTCAGTGGAAGGTGGCAATTTGGTTATTCGAGTCATGGTTAGATACCTATGCCCTCTGCGTTTTTGTTGGGTTCCCTTCCACACAATTCATTATATATCGTATTTTAATTATGAATTGTACATTGTAGGCTATGCATTGTTTCCTATTAGTAAAGTGCTACGCATGAATATAAAATTATATTTATCAATATAAATAAATTACTAAACAAGAGGTGACAGTTTATTTATGTATATTTTTAGTTTCTCATATAAAAAAGTAGGCCCATTGTGATCGTGAAAAAAAATTATCTTGAGATTATGGCAAATTTTTACGTTTTATGTAAACACTAACACAAAAAAGTTGATTTTAAAATTATCTATATCCTCATGTTTGTAATGTATGAATGTATGTATGTCTGTCTCTGGCCACGGTTCCAAAATGGTTTGATGGATTTGGCACAATTTTATATTTAGATATTATATGGTTATACGATTTTTTATTTTCTACGGTAGCCCTTCAATTAAGGGTAGCTTTCTATTAATATATTTTTTTAATTCCAAAGTTTTCGAAAATGGCTATAACGATTTTGCTTAAAATGAATATTCAGGATATGTTTGACATTAATAATATATATAATTGGTTTTTGAGCAAAAACTCGTTGAAGGGTAGTTAACTGAAGACTTAATTTTCATAAATTCGAAATATTTTAGAAATGTTTCTAATGATTTGGACCTAAATGGGTATCTTGGGAGTGTTTCACATGACAAATAACAGCGACTACTTGTTTTTGGGGTAAAAACACATGAAAGAGTAGATTAGTGATGACTGATTTTTTTTTAAACTTGAGATATTTTACAAATAGCTTTAACAATTTAGTTCCCAGTGGTTATCTTGGGAGTGTTTGATATAACAATTAACTATGTTTACTTGTTTATCGGGTGGAAACTTATTTATGGGTAGTTTAATGATGACCTATTTTTCAAAATCTTTAAATAATTTTCAAATGGTTTAAACAATTTGGTTACAAATTGATATCTTGGGAGTGTTTTCATGACAAATAATGGTGTATAATTGTTTTTGATGTAAAAACTCATTTATGGGTGGTTTAGAGATAACCTATTATTCAAAAACTCTAAATATTTAAAAAATGGCCCTAAAGATTTGGTTTCAAATGGATGTCTTTGTAGTGTTTTACATAGCAATTGACACTTTTTACTTGTTTTTTGGGGGAAAACACATTTATGGGTAGTTTACTTATGAGTGAATTTCAAATATTTGAAATATTCAAAACCTTGCCCAAACAATTTATTTCCAAATGGATATCTTGGAAATATTTGACATGACGCAATTAACAGAGATTAGTTTTTGGTGAAAACTCTTTAATGGGTAGTTTACTAATTATTGATTTTTCAAAACTAGACATATATTTAAAATGGCCCTAACGATTTGGTTCCAAATACGTATCTTGGATGTGTTTGACATGACAAATAGCCCTCTATACTTTGTTTTGGGTAAAAATTCGATAAAGAATTGTTTGCTGAGGAATGATTTTTGAACACTTGTATTATTTTGAGAAGGCCTATAATAATTTTGCCTAAAATGTATGTATGGAAAGTGTTTGACATTAACATAACAAATACTTGTTTTGGAGGAAAATTTGGCCATGGGTAGTTTGTTAATGACTGTTTTTTTTATTTGGACATTAAAAAAAATAGTTTTAGTGATTTGGTTCAAAGTTGGTATTGGGAGAATATTTTAGATATCAAAAATAATGTTTATTTATTTATATAAAATAGATTAAACTAGTAATAGTTTATTTACGACAAATTATAGTAAATTTGAAGGTTGGGAAACTGGCCTTGAAGAGTGGATTCATAATGTGGCTCTGTGAATAGTTTTTTCATTATAAATAAGAATACGTTTTTATTTTTACAAATAACAAATAATTTTAGGCACTTTTACAAATAATCTATTTTTTTTTTAAATTTAAATGTTATTAAATATATTTGAACAATTTTGTTTTAAATCTATATAGTTATTGTTAGTGTGCTTAACAAGATTACTTGTTTGTTTTTACTAGTAAAAATTATTTAAGAGAATCTTACTAAAAACCTATTTTTTTAAATATTCTTCTTAGCTATAATACACAATATGAGAAAGTTTGTGTGATTGTGTCATACAATTTACTTATTTGTGAAAGAAACACTATTATACCTTCTAATGTGAATGCATAAAATTACTGAAAACATTCCTCCAAAACACTCGTTGCTAAGGAGATTTACAAGGATTATCTATACATTAAAATGTAATATATATGAATTGTAACAAAAGATTTAAAATCTAAATGCAACCACACTAACAGTTTGTGTTTTCAATATTGCTTCTCTCGCTGTTGAGATAGAGTGATGATTTATAGCTTACTCTCTATTCTTAAACATAAGTAGTACAGCAGATGAAGTCTCATCTCGATCCGATGAATACTTCTTTATTTTACAGGATACATACAGACAGAAGCTAACATAACAGATTTAGAGTTTTACTATGTCAATAGATTACTTGGCATTAGGGGATAGCGTAAATTCTCAAATAATATGTGTAACACCTATTCAGTCTCAAGAGTAATACATTTGGAAGAAGGTATAGGAAAGGTGGGTAGAAAAATATAAGAGGGACGAACACAATATTGCTTTTACAATGAAAAGAATAACACAGTTCACATTTTACGCTGCTGTCATTGGACAAGGAGGTAATGGTTGCCTCTTAAAGAAAATCAATCGTCACCGCCCAATCCCCCGACCTAGGTTTCATTCTATCGGAACACATCAGAGAGTAGTGGGAAACGTGCACAAAACTTCCTAAAAAAGGAAATAAAAACAACACAATAGGGAGAAAATGTAAAATTGTAAAGGATGATAATACAGAGAGATATAAACTTATAAAAGGTATACCATAAAGGACAAACACAGGAAAAGGACATTGGACGCGAATATATAATATATATCTAGAAGGAAAACCTTTTTTCGCTTTATGGGGTGATTGAATTACATTTGGAGAAAGGTATAGGAAAGTGGATAGACACATATAAAAAGGGACGAACACAATATTCCCTTCTCCTATGTTTGTCCTTTATGCTATCCCTTTTACATGTTCCTATCTGTGTGTCCCATCACTCTTTACTATTTTCCATTTTCTTCCTTTTGTGTTTTTTTTTGTTTCCTTTTTTAAGAAGTTTTGTTGCGCGTTTCACACTCCTCCCTGATGAGTTCCGATAGAATGAAACCTAGGTCGGGGGATTGGGTGGTGACTATTACCTTTCAGTCCAATGGCAGCAATGTAAAGTGTGAACTGTGTTATTCTTTTCATTGTAAAAGCCATATTGTGTACGTCCCTCTTATATAGGATTTCTATCCACCTTTCCTATACCTCCTTCTAAATGTAATACAATTACCTCATAAAGCGAAAAGAGTTTTTCCTTATAGAAATAATCTTAAAGAGTAAGAAACAATTGCCTACACACATTTTATTTAATCATATTGTGATGATCACGTGCTCATGCCAATAAAGATAATGCATTACTTATTATTAAAAATAGATTGTTCATCGGTGTATGCTTGTTTGCGCTGTGTGTTCTCACAGGTATTATGTTTGTATTTAATACGTCATGTATTCTGTGTGCAGACAAGTGCTGAAGAAACACGAACCAGTCTACCAAGCGGTTTGGGCCAACAACACTGATTTTGACGAGGTTCTAATATCCCCTGTCATGATACAAGATCACATGCCGGATAACGTGTTGCAAGCACTCAACAAGGTAACTAACTTTCAATAATTAGCACACTGCTCTGTGTTAGTGACATAGAATAAATGTATTCAATTTCATCCCTAAATATATTTAAGTTATTTTTTATCCCCTTGAGACAAATAGATGAGGGCTTCTAAATTGAGGTTGTGTGAGAAACCAATTAAAATATAAATAAGACCTAGATTATTAGCATGAATTTAGTAATAACTCAGTATAAACAAGCTCTTAAGAGTTTAATTTAAGACTGAGCTTAATTAAACAAGTAAATTCTATAGTATAATTATCTGCTAAATAGTATAATGGGACGAAGATATATATCGAGCTTGATGGTACTATCGTTCTAAGGTAGCTGGTTAGTGAACCACAAATTTGACTTTTATAAATTATGTTGTGCTCACTGTAAATACAAAGAAAGATAACCTTTATTCCGAAGGCATTGTTATCTCATTTTATAATTTGAATAATTATGCTGGTGATTAAATTATATCTATAATCACCTATTTAAAAATATTATAGTTTTAATCAAATTATAGCCCAATATTAACTAATTGTAAACAAAAACACGAATTGGTTATTTCGATTGTATTGGTTTAATAAGATCAAAATATTTTAAATAAATTATTTTCCTAGCTTTAAAAATAATTATCAATAAAATTAACTACACTCTCATATTGCGTTTTTCAAAATTGAAGGTTAACTGTATTTACAAAATATATACAAATACACATGTGAACTATACCAAAGTATTGAGTAAGGTATGTAAAGAACTAAGGTAAAAAGTATGTACATTTAATAATGTCAAAATACTTTTAATAAAATAAAAGATAAATAATTCCCTGACAATTGTTTTAAATACATAAGTCATATTGTTTTATTAATTTAGATCTAAGAGTATAGCCCGGATGGGTTATAAAACGCGGTGCTAAATAAATAAATAAATATATTTAAACCAAATATATATATTCTTTCTTTTCTTCAAAGTGAGGTCGATATAGATAAAGTAATTAAATATAAACTAAAATCATATATACCATCGACAAAACAATATTATTTAGATGAAAAACATAAATACAAAGTCTATATATATAATTATATAGCTACATCTGTTAATGTATAGATCCATCTTTACCAATATTTAAATAAAAGTATTAAATATAAAAAATATTTGAGGTATTTAACGTGCATTTTCTGAGCCGACTGATTATATTAGCAAACTAATTATAAACTAGCTTAAATATTGCCCGCTTTGGTGATCGAATAGTCTAAGGCATACCTTTAGTATTAGACTGGCTGATGACTGGAAAATCGGTGTTTGAATCCCTGCCAGGTCCATTTAGGGTGGTTTTTCCTAAATGGTTTCTCACTTTCATTCCACATAAAGAAGCTTTTTTCATCAACCCTACTTCATTAACTATGATATATATAACCTGAATAGGTAGTAAGACGCGGCGATAAAAAAATTAAATCTTGAACAGACATCCATCCCCGAACAATTGTTTTTAAAACATCTTACAACCCATCAGGTTATACACCATCAATAATTCATCATTACGAAAGGGGGAACCCAAATTTCACCAATTATAAATTTTTCCGCCATGCCGAGAGTCAAACCCTGGACCCTTATTTCTTTAAATATAGTAAGTGAAGAAATCATCAAAGTTTGTATGTTAGTAAAACATAGTATAGTTTGTTAATGATGAACTTAAACTATATAATTGTAATTGTAACTGTAATTCGGACGACACTTTGATAGGATATCTCACTAAATAGCATACATTTAACCAAATGTACATTTTATTTGGGGAATTATTCGGACACGGTCGATGAGCACTCTCAAATATCTCTTCTCTTTTGTATCTTGTTATCCATATTCAAAGTAGTTTCATGCAATCCTCCTGTTTTAGAAGAAATAATATTTTATCTATAGGTTCATGGAACTCTTAAAAGCCTAATTAATTTTTAGTTATAGGCATGGCCCCCACAAGCTGAAGCAGGCCCCAAGGTTAGAATTTTTGGCGGGGGGCCCCTACATACCACTAAGGTTAAGAGCAGCGTGATACTCTGCAGGATTCAGGATGAAATAAGTCAATTTAAATGATGACACAAAAGTAATATTTATAATTACTTAAAAAACTATATAGATTTACATAATGAAACTTATAATAGTATATAAAACTATCTCAAAGTATATTTTTTAGCTTTTGTGAGGTGAATTTTAATAACTTCAGTAAAATCAAATAGCTTAAATCATTTTCGATGCACAAAATTGCTAGATGATTAAGTCGCTCTCAACCAGATATAGGCTACTTCTATGCCATGTTTTCAATGAATTTGCCAGTCTGCTGAACGATATTTAAGCTAAAGAAACAGTAACTGGTACCGTACAAAACAGTTTAATGGCGAGGCAGATACACCCTTTTTGTTGCAAGGCCTTCGATTGTTCTAAAGCGGGATGTATACCTGTGGTTATGTGGAAACTAGCAGAGCACAGTTAACAAAGTAGCCTACTATGCCCTGACAAAAATACCTTTTACCAACCGCGACGGAAGCTGTTGGTACCTGACAGTGGAAACCACATTTTATATGCTTACGCTCGTACTTATCTATGCCCAAATTAAAGTGTATGAAGACTCTGCTAAGGTATTGACAGTTGATACGACAAAAGGTTCAACGCAGGTGACAAAATTGACTTATGGAATTAGTGTGGCACCAGGTATTTTCCAGAGGCCTATTATAGATCTGATAAAGGGTGTACTAGGTATAGTGGTACTCCTGGATGACATAGTGATATTGGGCACAGATAGAGACCAACATAATTCTAGATTGCAAGAAGTACAAAGATTGAGCGATGCGGGGTTGGGGTTAGAGAAAGACTAGTGAATGTATGGAGTTCCATTTGTGTCAATTTTTTTGTTTTTAGGTAGATGCCTAAAGCATTCATATCTTACGAGACAAGGTTGAAGTCATACAACAATTTCCAGTACCTAAGAACAAAATAGAGCTTCAAGCTTTATTAAGCCGTCTCAATTTCTATGAGAGATTTTTTATGGTTAAAGCTACTGTCTTGGAACCCCTATACAATCTTCTAGACAAGTATACACTATGACAGTTGACTCAAAACCATGAGAGTTCATTCAATAAAGCGAAAGCCATCTTAACAGTAGACTCAGTTCTGATTCATTATGATAGAGATTCGAACTTCGATCTACCCGTCCTCGGCACTCTAGCTTAGAATGAAATTAGCACGTTAACCAACTACGCCACCGAGGTGGGTGAAAGTATTAATCTTGAAAAAAGAAAATTATTCTTCCCTAGATAAAAAAAATTATAATTCTAGATTTTTTTGATATAATAGAAATATATATATGGTTGAACTTAGAGGAAGTATATCCGCATTTATGTGGAGGGAGAGTGTAAAACTATTTTGGAAAAACAACCCTCAATACATCGACTGCGATTCGAACCCCGAACTTCCTGTAATTAGCAGTTTAGAAGTCCTCTTAAGTACACCACGTAAGACTAGGGGTAAACATCTGTTAAAATATATTAATTTTTAAAGTGTAGTTAAAATACTATTCTTAGACACACGTTGATTGCTTTGATTCTTTTAACTACTTGAGACCAATTATTAGACATCATAGTAGAGCACCCACACCGTATGTCACGTGGTACGAGGTGTCACGCTAACCTTTACTGGATTGCCGGAGATCCAGGTTAGGTACACTCCGTTCACCCTGAAAGGTGATGGTTATACCTTGATGGATTACAGCGGTTCCCAAACATTTCAAATCGGGTAGCACTTTTCAGGAGAGAAATTCGTCATGAGGCACTATCGTTGCCCTGATGCCAAAATCACATATATGTGCATTTTTTGCTGTTTTTATCTAATTGCATTTTTAAGGTTATTAGTCGATATTTTATCGTATAGCAAAAGCACTAATTATTTTTTCTTAATAGCTTAAATTTGAATCCAAGCTTAATTTTTCCCATTGGAAGTAATTGAAAATTGGGACACCAATTTTGTACATACGTGTATTTGGCATAAGGGCGACAATATTTTCACATAGCACCTATATAGTTACTAAACCCAATGACAGCAATATTCATGGCTGAAACAATTTTTTTTTAAGCATTTGAGCATGTTAAACATCAAGTTTTATTTCATTCGAAATGTTATTAAACCATATAAATGAAAAACAAACACAAAAAAACATAAAGTAACGCAACACATTTGAGAACGAATTCAAAGCAGGTATTGAAAATCCACAATATGTTAACTACATAGATATGGTATTTAACCATTTTTACAGCTGTATTCAAATGGTATCTATATTTTGTTTTAATAGCCACATAGGCAGATAATCCTGATTTACTTAAGTAAGTTGTTGCAAAGGTCAGAACGATGATTTTTGCTTTATCTGACAAAACTTTAAATTCGTCTCTTAGCTGACACTAAAATTCTGATAGTGACTTCTTCGTTGCAAAATTATCTTTTATCGCAGAATTTGTTGTCAAATTATTAAAGCACTCATACTGCTGCGATGTCAGACAAAGTGGCTTTTCCAACACATCAGACCATAGGTTTACAACCCATAAGTTTTATTTTATTTTTTATTTGAGTTTTTCAGGAAAAAAAAAATGTTGAAACTATCAAGCCAACTTGCAGGTCTCGTGAAATTTATTTAAGATATCTACAAGTGTGTCGGAGTATAGATAGTCGTATCAAGTCTTTTACCATTGGCAATCTGTCTATATTTCAATTTTTTATTGATTCCGCCCAAAACTAGATTTTCTTTTAAACGCTCGTACTTTATCGCCGGCCACTGGAGGTATTGTCACTGAGGGTTTGAGATTTTTTTCTTTTAAGTATCTTGATTTCAGCCATCTATCAATCGAAAGGAAATTGATGATATTTTCTGATTCCCTACTTAGGTGCCACAAAAAATCTGCAAAGGTCACTTGTTTGGTTCTCAAAAGAGAAGATCCGAAAATGTATATCGGCGTAAATGGTTAAAAAAAACACTACACTTGAAAAAAATACACCCCAAGCATAAATAAATAACCCTACAACGCGATTTGATTAGTTTCGACTTTCGACTGAATACTGATTGAACTGCAACTGATTGGAGGTTGGAGGTGCGAAGAGATACGAGGTTTTAATGTGGAATCAAAACTTCCCAGAAAATTTTGTAAATGTGTCGAAGCTAACAATCGTATCTGAAAGCACGGTGATGTTCTCAAAGAGATGGGGCTAGCTGGCACCGTCGAGTCTCTCTGTCTGGTTTCACCGCGTGCAGTCTGTGTGCTCCACCGACGTTCTTGATGTTTTGCACGGTTCCAAGAAGGTTCAAGCATACAAGGCTCACTGAGGTGACGCATGACATGCACTTCGCCTTGATAAGACATTATACCTACTCTGCTTCCCAACACAATGCAGAAGCTAAATAATTTCTACCCAATACTTACATATGCACAGTCCATGGCCACACAAATTCACAGTTTTGAGATCTTGTCACGTTTAAATAATGCAAGGTAGGCTTACTACCTTACAGGTTAGACAAATAGTGTATGATTCAAGGTTCAGTCAGATATTGGTGGGAGCGAATTATGTGAATTGTCCAACTTCACTCAGTTGCCAGATCTTATCCGCTCAAGACAGATTGAAAATTTTTGTATTTGAAATTTATCAAGTTACACAAAGTTCAAACAATTTTTGAAAACACATTTGAAGTGGTTTATATCAATAATAATGTAAAGTATTCTATTGATTATAATTAATATTATTTGAGTTATTTAACCTGCACTTTCAGAACTGACTGATTATATCAGCCCAATAGAATTTCTATGAGCAAGAGCGAAAGGACCTACCAATTTTCCTGTGAATAGTGTTTTCACATACCTTCTAAGGATTTTTAATGGCACAATCGAGATAGGACCGACGGCTTTTCTTCCCCTTATAATTTTATTATCACTAACATTATTATTATTATCATCATGACTTATTGGACTTATTACCACATAATTTAAGAAAGTTTTTTTTATGTCTGTACTATGCCCTTGTTGCTTGGAATTCAATTTCCTTAACTGACTTTCTCAGGTTGGAAAACGTTCAAAGAAAACTTGTTGCTGCACGCTTTGATAAATTCTTTACTAACCAGATTTATTACGATTATAACAGAACTCGAAACCTCTTAGGACTCCAAACTCTATACTCGCGTAAACTTCATTGGGCTGCCCTTTTTGTTTTTAATATTTTCAATAGCGAAGTTTCCATGTAAATTGGCCCTTGATCATGTAGGTATACATATCCCTTCTCGGGCCTCTCGTAATCCAAAATTATTTTCTCCTAACAACTCTTACAAGGTGAGCCTTTAGGCCGTTGTATCCACAGCGCTAATTCCTGATTTTTCGTATTCGACTTTTATCATAAAAGAAAAGCCAAATTCAGAGTTATTTAAGAAACTCCCTTATAACTAATTTATCCTGTAGGGTCTCTGCCTATAAAATTTAAATTTACATTATTCTGTTTTATTTGTTTGCTTATTGCTATGATTTTTAAATACGTATGCTTTTACTGCTCTCAAATTAATTATTTTTTATTTTTTATCCTCCATCATTAATAATTATGTCCTATTTTTTGTAATTATTCATCAGTGTCTATCATTATTTAGATATTTTTTATATTTTTTATTTTTTTTAAATATGTATTTTAAGGTACTTCTGTAATATTCAGTGCTAGCCTGTCATAGGTCTCACGACTATTGGCCAGCGCTCAAATAAATTGAATTATTATTATTATTATTATTATTACTATGACGTACAACCTGAACGATTAGTAAGACATAGTGCTAAAAATGATTTGTAATCATTATTAATATACCAGTGGCGTATTCTCTGGGTATGCTAGTCCTGCGCCGCATACCCATGATTATATGGACTAGTTTCTAAATTCAATGTTGTTTGTGCAAACTGTGTAAATAGTAATGTTTAAATTGTGAATAAATATACAGGTATAATGTATATATATAATTAATTTTTAAACTAATATTTGATCATAATTCAAGAATATTATGTTTTAAGTAATTATTCCTCCAAAAGGGGCTTCTACCTACCCATCTTATGAAGCTCAGGACCTGCTGCTTGAAAACAGCAGGCAAAGCTAGAGAAGTTCTAATGAACATGATCAATGCCTTTGGGGGTTGCAACACCGCCTCACCCCCTTGCCCCTTGCCAACAAACATTGGTCAATGAACTAGAGTGTTTGCAGCCCAGGGCCTGCTGAATACTTATCGCAAGCAAAACAGTGTGCCAACTGTTGAACATATATTCAAGAATAAAGATCACAATGATTATTTATTAGGCTAGTATAGCTCAAGTAAAATAAAATACATTCAAATAATGTACGTGAAATAATCGCATAAATAACAAGCTTTAAACTATATAGTAATTAAATACATATTTGATTATGTTTATGCATTCTAGGCACATGTGTCATAATGTATTTGGCAAGCATATTTACCAACATTTTACAGTATACACGGGGGAAGTAGGGTTGGGAGGGTGGGGAATTAAAGGATAATTTAACTGTAGTAGCTATACAGTGTTTTTGTTTTTTTTAGTATTAAGTATTTATGGAGTTTTAACCTTGTTCTTTTGATTGTTGCTCATAAGTATATATTTTTTGCAGCATGCTTTATTTAATTATTAGTCATTGTAACTTTATATAATTATATTTCAAGGAATCCCGAAAGTTAGGAGTGTAATTTCACAGTTTCAAAATGATTTATCAGAAAAAACGTAAAATAAAATATATTTTCAGCTGTAAATGTCTTAGCAATAAACCAATGACGTAGCGACAGAGAAATATGCCCAATAGGAAAAAAATCTCCCCTTTGTTACTGTTATCACAGTTTACGGATTTAAATAGCTTCTGGAACATAGTTAGGATTTAATAGAGAGATTTAGGCTCATAATCATTATTGCAACGTGAGTTGGACAATCCACCTTATTTCTCCCACCAAGTTCTGATGGACACTTGATCCATGTAGTACTTCATTTTACTCTTATATATATATATATTACTTTGCGTATTGCTACCTGCGAGTCCGATACCTTAGTTCAGTCGGCAGTTTGCCTACCCACTGAGCTGGAGGTTCCGGGTTTGATTTCCGGCATGGTCTAAAAATATTGTTGGTAAAATTTGGATTTACCCTCTCACGGTGATGAATTAACGGCTGGGGGGCTGGGTGTTGGGTTTGTTCTAGATTTAAGATAAGTCGTGTGCTGATATAATCATTTGGCCCAGAAAGTGCACGCTAATACCTCAAACAAATGAAAAATGAAAATACTATCTGTGTATACTTTTAATAACATTCAACCAATTTAATAGTGTATGTCACTCTTATACAGTCAGAAGTAGTCTCATAGCTCTTATCCTTAACATTATTACTTAATTCTCAGTTTATTTAGGTATTGCGATGAACTGCAGTGTGCTGTGTTTTGATATTCCATTATAATTTGATTGGATGATAATCATCAGTAGTTTCACGTTTTGGTGTGTTTTGAGCATAGTTATGGTGTACTTTTATGAAGTCAGAATATGTAATAGGCTGTAAATGTGGATATTGAAACAAATATATAAATAAGTCAAAAAAGAGAGATTATGAGAGTTGGGAGGTGCGAAGTTTCCCAAGATAAAATGCGAGTACGAAAAAAACATTAATGTTTGAGATCCATTGTTCTAAACTAGCGGTACTCATGTTTAAATATTTCCAAGGGAAGCATTTCTTGGCCTTCTTGGCCAACTGTGGTTAAAAGTAATTGACCCTCGAATCCTCCCTGCAGCTTTTAAAGTACAGCATACCTATTAATTTTCTCAGAATATACCACTGTTAATATTATTATTCTATGCAAATAACCCGAACGAGTAGTAATACGTGGTGCTAAAACTTATTATTATTATTATTATTATTACAAACCCGCTTTAACTTTACTATATATCGCACACAATCCCCTGCCTGAGATGAGTAAACCTAGACTTGGGTGTGAATTTTGGCATGTTTAACTGAAAATTGTGTTTACAAGTCATTTAAAAAACTGTTTTCCCCTCCTCCTCTATCCATGCGCACTTTTTAAACATATATCCAACTCACCCATACTTTATTAGATTGATTATAGTATAAGTCATTATTTAGCCTTGACTTTATGTTCCATAACAATTAAGATTAAATCATGAAACACCATGTAGACCTGCACCAAAAGACAATGAGTGAAACACAACACCAATAGCTGACACCTGCTGGTAGACAGACTTCTCAGGTATGTTTCAAACAGTTGTGTTTTGCCTTTACTAGAGGACATTAGTTCAATTTTCCGAGTGTTATCAATAGGGAGATTCATTTGTGCTGAGCTCATGAGAGATATATTTATATTTATACGTAGTGCTATACCTGGCACTTGTGTTTTGGCTATCAGCAATTTGTACTAATTTAAATCAAAAACAACAGAAGAATTGGCTAAGAGCAACTGCACCTGTCAACTGCTCCTGTATTTGCCTGGAACCATGAAAAAATCACTTGATAAAACCAACTTAAAAATTGTATTTTTTCATGTATTTTTTGAACACACTGGTTGTATTAACACACGACTAACACACCAGCCTAATACTAAGGAAAATCCAACTTTCAGTCTCTCGCCTCGGCAAATATTATGTTCTTGTATAAGTTCGGCTTTTTACATGCCTGTACTGGTACAGTATTAAGTACAAAAGGGATTGGAAAATACAGACACTTCAGGGGTGGTGGTGGTGGTATTTTCAGGCGGTGGAGGGTGTTGACTAAAGTGCAGATAGCGCTGTAGCACTTGTTGGTATAAAGTTCATTTAGCCTGGTTGTCAAGTTTTGAAGCGAGGATTTTTTCCATTTCCTTGTTCAGCTCGGAGACAACTAGAATTGTGACCGATGCAACTTGTTGGTATGGTGGTGTTGCTAGTAACAGCGAAATATTTTCGGGAACACCAATGTCAACTTTTTCATGTGTTCCATCATATAATTGTTGAATAAGGAACCAAGGACACCGCTGATTAATTGGGCTAAAAGTAGGGGCAGGAACGCTCCCCATTTCTGAACGAGTAGTCGTCTCTTCTTCTTCCAGCACATTCCTCGTTTGACCAGCTTGCGCAACACCTGCTTATGAGCACGTAACTTTGTCTTCCGAGCATTTTTCAACCACACCCGCCCTTTTAAAGTATTGTAGGCACACTTTCTAACAGAGTCAATCAGTTTCTTGTCTGCCGTTTTCAGCAAGGCGACATTTTACTGCGGGCTCATGCGATGCATCTCACGCAACAGAGGGGTTTGATTCAGCACTTTGGGACTCATGGTTATGAAATGATCTATAATTAGGAGTGTCATTTTTATAGCTTTTGCGTGGTAGGTACACGCAGCACCCGACATTTGTGCGGGTTCTATATCTGAGCCATTAGGGTGTACCTTGCTTGAAATCTAACAATATATACCCGTAGGGAGTACTTGTAGCATCAGCGTAAGCCTCTTATAAACCACGGGGGGTTCCAAAACAGACTTGACGTAAAAAGGTTTTGAATCTAAGCTTTACCCCTGGGATTTTTAAAAAGTACGATAAAGTGTGCATTTAAGGAAATGTCTCTTTGGCCCTTGACCTGGTGGAATATATTTTGTGTAAGGTACATGACGTTAATATTTTGATGATAGCATCCTTTGGTAAAAAGATCAACGACCACTTCGTTGACTTCACGCATCAGTTAGTTCAGGATAATCAGCTGTGGAGAGTCATTACAGGCGTAATCCATTTTCAGCAAGCCCTTAAAGAATGTGACATGGGGACTTGGCCCGTATTGTTCGAATCCCGGTTGCCATAAAGTATAATATGATGAGATTTGATCAAATTTAACGTCACACATTGTGTCCAAGTGACGGATAAAGTCTGCTACAAAATGTGACTTTCCATAGACGAAAGGGCCGCTAATGATGCACGAAAATGGATGTTTCAACTTGTCCATAATGTTTGAGACTGAGCTAATAAGCTAAATGATATTGTATTCATAGGATAGGAGGGAGGGGGTGTAGACGTTAAAACACACACACATAACAGTTTTCATAATATGTATTCACACAAATAAAAGTTTCAGAATACAGATCACACTATGAAAACTATACATGGAATATTTATATACACAAATAAAAGTTTTAGAATATAGCTCACATCATGAAAAGTATACTTGGAATATTTATTTACAAAAAATATAATTATGGAAAATATCTTACACCTTGAATATATTATACATGTCTAGGTTTAGATGAAATAACATTAAATTTCTTGAGGTCATAGCGGGAATAATAGCCTCGCTACTAAATATCTAAGCTAATTTACAAAGTCTAGTTTAAAGAGTATTTGAATATATAAATACAGACAGATGGTTTCGATTTAAAATATGTACAAGAAAATAAACAAAATTGACTAGAATTAAAATAAATATAAATACAAAAAAAATTATATTTGACTAGAAATAATCAAATAAGTGTAGGATTTTACTGGTGGATAAAAAAAGTAACCTGGGTGCATAAAATAAATCACTAAAAATATATGAGTGTTTTCACGCAGAAAAATATATGAAAACAACTCAAATCTTTAAAAAAAGATGTGTCAGTGGAACTGTCTAGAATTAAAGAAAAAATATGACTATTCAGCCCATTTAAATTATCACCCTTTATTCATGGTGAGCGTGTTTACTAGGACTCTGATACCCAAACGACAACGTATTAAAATCATCGGTTATCCGTCGTTTGGTGTACACTGGCCGGTAAACTTAATTCTGCGAAACGGTACATAGAGTCGCAAGAACTTTTCTTACAATTTTGTGCGGTATTTGTATGTATCTTTCCGCAGCCTGTTCGGTGAGCATCGCTTTCAAAACGTCAAAATTAACACCGTTCTAGTTGCCGTAGTTTATGATGACCCCGCAAACTTTGCACACCGTTTTTGTTTTGGCAGGATCGCCACCAACACAAACGTGGTACGCGTAATTCTTGGGGCCACCAGATACAAAGGCGCTAATATAGATTCTCGTACAATAATCCTGAAGTTCATCAGTGAGGTCACCTAAAGAGTTTACGATCGGTGGACTCCAATCGCCCGGTCATTCCGTCAATAACACGCTATCTGTATCATGATACAAAACTTGGTACCCCAATTTTTCAAGAATGCTCTATAAGTACAACCTAGCCATAGCAGTCGTGTAGAATGCCACCGCCACACTCGTGTTAGTGTTAGATAGAAACGAGTCCTTTTAATTGAGGAACAAATCTCATAATTTACATCAATTTACGCTGTTCAAGGTGATGTACGGATCCGTCAGGTACTTGTGGATGCCCTGATAGTCATTGACAACGGCTATGTGTGATATATCGGGTCTTTACCAAAACTTTCCTTATAGTGAATTTAAAAAGAGTTTAGCCAGGGTGCGTAGACCAGGGTTTTTACAAACATAACCAAAATCAAGTTTCACCCCTACTATTTCCTCATAATTTTGAATATATATGCTAAATTCTCATCTTGTGAGGTACACGACTCCTGCCATCCACTGACTTCTTGTTGGATTATCAAATTTTCAAAAAAGTATCAATGTACCCTTGAAACAATCCCCCAGAAGCTGTCTGACGATCGTAAACAGATACATTGTACTCCCAAACTTCGTGTACAGCTTCAATGGTGTAGCCTTTCTCAACGGCTTTCCAGAACTCGTCAATTACCCAGACGCCTGTCAACCAGTGTTCTTTCTTGTCATTGTGCTGACATGCGCCTTGATTTTTCTCTTCATTGCATTTTCTGCACAAGACAAACATTAACTTGTCAGGCATCAGTGTAGGCAATACGGGCATGAATAAATCCCTCAGAGGAGTCATGGTAGCTTTGGATATGCCTTATACTTGATCTATATACGGACAATTTGGTTCCAAGTGAATTTTTGGGTGGCCGATGGGATATTTGTCATACTTACAAACGTAAAGATAAAATGAACACACATCCAAGTACTTGATCTTCTCTCCACAAGAAAGATCTTCTTCGTGGAAGAGTTTGATACAATTTGTACGCACGCCAAAGAATGCATCCCTGGGACTGAGGGGCTCTTTGCTGTACACATTTTGTTGGAGTACAAATTGTTTCAAGTCCTTGTCTGTGCATTCATTGCATTAAATAAACACTCCCACTTCTCTACGACCGTGTAACTGGCATTCTTAAATTTTAGCAAGCAAACCATGGTCGCTTCATAGCGCGTCTCCATGGTCTCGTAAGAGCTGTTTATAATAGGGGTGGATCAGTAAGGATAACAGATAGGGCACCAGTGCTAATAAAAGCCCCAGAACTGGAAGATGGTGGTGGTATCTCCAGCTTTAACAACGCCGTCTACAAGTCGCATTAATACATATTCCTCACGGCTGTTTCCCGCACGAAGTATAGAGACACAGCGTTGATGAGCCTCCCAGAAGAGCCATTGTACAGCGACGTGTGACTGTTGGCCTGCACACCAGTAGCCACCGTTAGTGATGATACCGATGGTATTCTCCTTAAGATAACATCGGCGATACACCAACATGGCCGCTCCTGCGATCATACACACCTCTCTGAAAGGATCCACCTTTGTTTTTTTCATTAGCATATCTCTAAACTATAGGCAGACCTCTAGTAAGACCTCTACATCTTTCACGCAATACAGTTCCAACTTGTGATTAAAATTTTCTTTGACTAGCGCGTCATACCACTCTAAAAGTGCTCCTGTCCTTCAACTGACATGTCCCCGATGTCGTAGTCCTCTTTTGGTGGCAAGGGACCCCTATACCCCGCGTTTTCTTTTTTATTGAAAAAATTGGGTAAATATCTTTTGTCCAAAAACTCGTCCAAGCCGAATGTTTTGGGCGGCTTGGACAACGACATCGAGAGAAAGTTCAGTGAGTCAATAAAGTGGAGTAGGCTGTAACGCATGGACATGATATTCCCACCGTTCATTATGAGCTCTGGAGTCAATTATTTTGCCTCCATAATATATTTTAAAATAAAACTCACACCTTAGCATTTGGCATTGTGGACTAAGAGGGTGATGTCTTTAAATTTTTCCAGTTTAATTTGCTCTATAAATCCGAAAAATTGGGCCACTGCGGCATAATCTTTGAATATGCGCTTCCTATCGCCCCCACATTCAGTTCAATGGTTGTCACTTACATCGATATGAAGGCAGGACTTGCAACACGTCTTCATGACAAAGAGGTTAGGTTTGTGCAAGTACGTGCTGGCCGCACCTTGAAGAAGCGCTTCTTGTCGGCATTCAAAATCATAGAATACGAACATGAAATTGCTCATTTCCAGTGATGGCTTGGATGGGGCTTGATTCATATAGCAGAGATCACCAACTGGTTTTTGAACCAGTGCCCAAAGTCTTTACAGGCCACAGATCACCCTCTACTGCAAACAACTTTAGCGTAGCACTTTTTGCACGTGGATTCATATTTGTCCTCGATATTGGTGTTGAACGGCACACAACACCCATGGAAAAAGTATGAGCACTTAAACGCGGCTGTCAAGGATGTTAAGACATAAAAATTATTTGGCTTATCGTCGTGAAAATACAAATCAAGGTAGTCCTTAAACGAATGTTCGGGAGGGTTAGACCCCTCATATAGGACTTGCTTCCCCCAACGTTCCCTGAACACGGTGATTTTGTATTCGGAGAGGTATGTTTGAAATTGTTTCAGTTAAGTTATTTCGCCTCCTTTCAAAAGATTCACACAGGCATCACGGCATAGTTGTTCTGCTTTGAGTTTGTTAATATGACGACCCATTTTGATATGTTTAACGGTCTTCACGTCCATGCATCCGGTCTCTCTTTTAACGTCACACACAGCCTTGGCGACAACCAATGCACTAGCAAGGCAAAGTGTATCGTCGCCATTTTGAATAGTAATGATTCCTTGGTTGTTACGACTATATGTGGCAATGACGTGCACTCCCAAGAGGATCCTTAAAATGGCTGAGTTTAACGTACAGTGGTACCATACTCAAGAACAAACTATTACTCTGCAACACGCGACTTGTTATCGAGCACGGCTCGAGCGTCTGACTGACCCACCCTCCTAAAATAGACGAATACAGGATTCAACGTCAATTTCATGCTGTTCAATAGTAAGCTGACCTGATCATCAGTGCTGACACCATGGTCCCCTAGCTGATTGAGCAAAACAGTAATTTGCTCTTCAAGCCAGCTAAATGCGTCACGATCGTTTGCTGGAGCACCAATATGAACGGGAAATTCTCTATTGGTATAGAAGAAACAACTCAGCTGTTTTATTCTCTCATTGACGATTCGAAGAGAGATACCATTCGACAATGCTTCACCAACCTGATTTACCAGGCAACAAATTCCCGTCTGTGGTGCTTGTGATGGCCCCGCCACCACCATATCCAATCCTTTAAGGGGGTCTGTGATTCCCGCATGGCTCACCTCTACACCACCGGCTTGTGGGAAGACGCCTCCACTACCTGTAGGCGGAAAATCACCCGCCGGCTGAATGGGGGCTGTGGATGATGGGGTGAAGACCAAGTCTTTCATACGGCTTCGGCCGGCATCTCCAGCATCCATTTGAACTAAAATACAAGCATATGATTTCAAACACAAGTCAAACTAACTTCAAAATAAGCACTTGGAATCATATTCTTCCAAACAAGGTCAATTTAAAACTCCATTATTTGCACTTTTTAAATCAAACAAGTTATCATATAAGCTATCAAAATGATTTCTGAAAACAAAATGACTATTTATTTATATTATGTCCTCGGAGTAGACAGTATGAGTATCACATATTAAAACGAATCCCAAAATTGCTCTAACTACCCAATTTAAAAGACACTTGTTAATTTCACACAATGTTCGGGACATTTCAATTACTTTTAAGTTCTACTTGAAAAGTTTTTTCACCCATTTCATTTACCACCTATGGTTGCATCTTTCGAATACAGAGCAGAAAAATTGTCCTTTATAGGCGCGTGTGGCACTAGGTGTAATGGCGGAGGTGATATTACCGGAACCTCCACAGATACCTGATGTGAACCCCTGTATGGTGTCTCCTTCACATATCTTTTTATTAGAATCTTTTAACATAAATGATGGCCATGAATGATCATACAGAAACTACCAATTAATCTGCATAGTCATTTTCACAATAATAGCTACTGTCCGGCCAGGACTCGTACCCGGCACACCCCTATAAGGAGGTAGGCATTCTACCAACTGAGCCAAGGTGTTATCAATTAATATTTCAATAAGTAAATCACCTTAAATTAATGTAATTTTTACAGTTTAGCATTTACAAAACAAAAAGTGATAATCCACAATTTTGTCCATGAGAATACCCACCAATTTATCACATTTTTCATATTTAGAAACAATTTTGCAAGGGGCTATTTATTGTTTCACTCTAAAAGCTAATTATTTATTCTTACAAATCTTATCTTTTATTAGCCATCATTTACCAACCATTTGTGGTCAATTCCTCCAGGTAGACACCAAGGTCCATCAGATCTGCGGTTGTCTGCGGATATCCACACAGCTCATTCTCTAAAAAAAATACAACGCAACAGTTTATTTTTATATTCAGTATAACTTGAATTTAAAAATATTAAACAGATATTTACGTGATATAATAGTAAGGTAAAATAATCTCCAAAGTATTAAAGGAATCTGAGATATTTAGCATCGTTAGCTCGTCCAGGGCAATGATGGGCAATAATTTATACACGTGTACTTTATGATAACACACTCCTCACTTTTAAACGTTAGCCTGTTTTTGGTGTCTGTATTTAAAAGCTCGTCAGCAATGGGCGTCCTCGGCCAACGGCCGAGATTTACATATATTCCCCTTGTACAGTTAGGTGACCATTGTAGATCTATTAGCTTTTTAAAAATAGAGAGCCTTTATTTAGCGGTGAGAATGGATGTTTAAATATTTCAAACAGTACAAGAGTGTTTTTAAGAAGAAAAAAAATTTTAAATGGTTTGTTTTCTGCTGCATTTAGGCTGGAATATGCAATTCCTTTCATAAGTGCAGGTGACAAAGAAACTGATGGCATTGTAATATTTTAAAACACTACACTCAATAAACACATTATTTTGTTAATCATAATAAGATTTTTCAGGGGGGTTGCATAAACTGATGGCATTGTGTTATTTTAAAACAATACCCTCAATAAACACATTAATTTGTTAATTATAATAACACTTTTTAGGGGGTTGCAGAAACTGATGGCATTGTAGTATTTTAAAACACTACCCTCAATAAACACACTATTATATTAATTATAATAAACACTTGTTCAAAACATATTTTAAATAAAATTTAGTTTTTAGTAAACTACTCTCCAATAACATTATTGTTTGTAATAAATGTATTCAATAAATTACTCTTAAATAAAAAACACATTATTTAATTTATCATAACTACTCTTGTTTGTACTATTTTAAAATAATATTCAGCCATTAGTAAACTAACAACAAAATTAATTACCGTTTAACTATAACTTGGAATCAAGTTTTGTTTTTTCAATAAGCCACCCTTGATTATAATAAACACTTCTTCAGTCGTAACTTCTTCCAAATGTCATCAAAAAAGTTACTGCTAAGATACCTTCAAATTATCTGTAGTTTTAATTCTCATATGCCTACTATAAATTAATAAACAAAGACAACTCTGCCATGGTTTATCATAATTTTGAAATAAATTAAATGTATACACTTTGATTTGACAATAAATAAATTATGAGTGTGCCTGTAAGAAAGTACATTTACTCACCCAGATCCATCAGCGAAGAGTAATCACTCTCCCTAGTTTGCGTGTTTAATACTTCAAAACAAGTTATATAATGAAAGGATTTCAAATCAGGTGCTGATATATATAGTTGTTACCAGCTAGGGTTTCGATAGAGCGATGACGTCACCAGGGAAACCCCATTATCACATAGAAATGGAGGGTTGCGACATTATTCAAGATCACGATCCATCCCTGTCTCTACATGTCTTGTCGAGCCGCCAAACTGGGGCCAGGTATGAGTTCTCATGGAAAAACACATTACAACATAGAAAACCAATGGAAAAAACTCTAGAAATAAACTTTTGTGAAATTGAATGAGGACAACAAGTCTTTAACCCCATGTCGTCATGGAAATAACCAGAAGAAAAATAGAGGATAAATTTTCTCACAGATGTGGAAAGGGGATAAATCCTGGAGGGTTGGAGGGGAAAATCACAACGTTGTACGATGAGTGATTTGACTCGTCAGAGAAACTGGGATTCCCATATGCCCCACGTAGGCCCTACTACTAATAAGTATTATCCTTTAGCTTTACCATTGTGGTATTGTTTATATTTAAGGCAATTGAAATTTTAAAAATATGTTTTTCTCTTAAGAGAACAATAAACTGCAAAATAGGGCATTTCGTTTTTCTATTTAATTTATTGTAAATTTGTGTTTTTATTACTTAAAATTATCAAACTTATGGTAACAGATGTATGATTTATACATGGGGTTAAAATTTACTTGGAAATTATTGGGGGGGGGGAAGGTTAATATAGTGTCTGCCCCCCAATATAAAAACAAGGAGGCTCAATCCCTCCTGTTCCAGAGCCCCTGCTTGCAACCTATAAAAACATTAGATATGCTTGGCTTTCACCTTGAAGTCTTGAATGGTCATCCCCAAAATGATAAGGGGGTTTAAAGTCAAAAGTCAAAAGTAGATGAATGTTTTTCTGAGAAACGTTGATCCAACAAGACAATAAAGAGTCCAAGTAAGCAAATACTAAGGATATATCTCAGTAATCTAAAAGGCTGGCCTCTGGAGAGTTGGAGCTATGTTGCTGTCTTACAACAGATATTGATACCGTAAATTTCAATCCAGCTTCCTCTGCAATCTTGTGGGCGTCCTCTACGAGCTCTGTAGTAGCTTGCTCTGCATCATTGCGGTGAGTTGTTATCGCTTCAAGGATTCATTTTATGTGCTCTGAACATTGGTGCAAATCAAGGCTTTTAGACTGCAGAGCACTTACCACAAGTTCCATTAGGGCAGAATACTTTGCTATCAGTGTGACAGTAACGATTAATTGATCTTTGGTGGCAGCGTAATGTAAATTGAATGCTTGTTTCCTCATGTTGCCATTTTATTCTAGTGGTAATCCCCCCAAACCTTCAACTATGTTCACAAAATGTTCGTTGAAATATGCAATACTTTTTGGACCATCATGTCTCACAGAGGAGTGGAATTTTCGGGGAATATTTTCTTCTAAACACTGACTCTATGAAGAACTGTATGATGTATTTGATAGTGGAGAAGGTGTTATGTATTTCTGTAAAACTGTTTAAGTCATTCACTACAAAATTCAGTTGGTGTGATGCGCATAGGAAAAACATAGCTTTCTCATACTTTTTCTTAAAATTGTTTGCACGCTACCGTCCTTGTCAGCCTTAATCAAACATACATCATAACCCTGGCCTGCACATTTCTCCAAGTTAAGTCCTTCTTCTCCCAAGAACTTGTCACTGAACACTGTTCCAATTGTGGTGGTGTTGAAGGCAGGAGCTCCATAATACCCACAAACTCTTCCCAACATTCAATTTTCTTGTTGTCTAAGAAGTGCATAACGATGGACAACTGCTCCTTACTTGATATATCACCTGTCTCATCACCCAGTTCGCTGAAGGCCTACGCCTTCTTCGCATCTTCTATTATGTCATATTTGATAACAGCCACGCATAGATCAACAATTTTATTCTGGATTTGAGAGGATGTATATGTCACTTTTTTTTTACTAGTAGACTTATAAAAGTGACGTTTCAGTTCTTCGTCGTCGGCACCATCATCCAAGTGACCTCAGTGAGTATATCAATTTAAAATATTCCAATTAACTGGCCAAAACGTACTACTATACGTTACTATACGTTTGTAAGAAAATGACGCGGTGCATTTTCACCAAATAATATATCAGCTCTATTATTGTAGAATAATTTACATGTATTATTATTTAAAATGCTGTAAGAAAACTGAGGAATAGAAATATGATTTTTGAGGTTGTGAACGCTAAAATGAACACACATTGGAAAATTTGACTCACTGTACATATTAATAAACTTAGAGTGAGAGAAGAGCTTAGTAAAGGCATACTGTTGTGGTACATATTTGAGGAATTACAAAACCAATTATGTCCAAATTTAACTTTCCCAGCGTACATGTTATTTCTACTTTTAGTTAAGTATTTTTATTTATTGACTTGATTTAAGGGGAAGCTGCCCCCCCCCCCTCCTCAACAATCTGGTAGATTTAATTCTTTATAACTTCATAAATTTTCCCAATTCTTTGGAAGAATGGTCTAAGGCGTCACTCTTGTAATAGACTGGACTGCTGATTACAGGAGATCGGGGTCCGAGTCCTGGCCATGCCTGTATTGAAGGAGGTTTTCCTTAATATTTTTCACACTCCCTCCATGAAAATACATGTACATTTCCACATATACAATCATCTTCGTCCCTAACACATTTAGTTTAATTAGTACATAGGCGTATACCCCGAACGGGTAAGAACCAACAAAAAACTTCGTAGTCCATATCGATAAGGGTTTTTTTATTTCAAAAGAATATTAATTATTGACGAATTGTAGCAGTTCTTTGAGGGATATTTTATCTCCTGAATCAAAAGTAACACATCCAGTAGCTTAACCAGCGTGCCAGAAACAGTTCTGAGTAGTGGTCATTGCCACATTCCTCCATACCTTGTCGGTAAAAGGTATAACGTACATCGAAGTGACATGTCTGTCTTTGTTTGCTGCAACCTTGCTGTGAAACTTAAGCCAGTGAGTGTCATGCATTAGATGTCTGCATTCAGCCCTTGATTATCTTCCCATTCCATCATTGAGTTTATCTATTTGCTACCAAACTAAGAACTCTGGGAAATAAACAGTTTCTTCAAGTCTTAGTTCAAACAACAATATATTGAGATGTATGTAGATTGGTAGCTTCATTGTAGCCGGATGTTTCCTACCCACGAGTCCACTATCTGCAAAGTTTAGCAATGTTTATAGAATATTGAAATAAAATGACCTAGAAGAAAAGCACACCCTTATGTTTCTTTGAGCACGTGGATGTATTCCATGTTCAAATTTTTATTTCTCTTGGTTTTGGAGATACCTGTGGTAGTAGTCACACAGTCTTAAGTGTAAGGCTGTAAATAAATAATAAGTAAAAGTTAGTATCTGTATCACATTCTTAAGTTTCCCTAAGTACATATACTAAGCTATTCTCTTTCAATGTTTTCTGGTTTGGGAGATATCAACATATCTCATCACGTGATGAAAGGACTAACGCACACATTATGATAATGATAGTAAATTCGAGGTGCACACCCCAATAATACCTCAGCCACGTAAATCTAAGTCAAATGTAAGCTTTTTTTCCCCCTGGTTTTAGCATTAACTGAAATAGGGTCAAGCGGTCACAGGTGTCAGGCTCCCAAAAGTATATATAATTAATAAACGCTCAATTTCAAAATCCTAGATTTTGTATGATGATAATGCAAATAATCAGATTTCTGTATTTTAAAGTAACCCGCACCAGCAGCTAAGTGGCCCAAGGCCTTAGGATCTCAATTTAAGTGAATGTGTACAAATACACCTGAGGACCAAAACTTCAGAAATCCTTAAATTCCTTTGCAAAGTTTAGTGGTCTTGAAGTGATATTATTATCACACGAATTTACATAACATTTTATTATATTATTTACTTGTCTACTCTGGAGCTTAAGCGGACTTTTAATGGGAGAGTACTTTTATTAGTATGGATATAATATATTTAGGTGAATATAAGGTCAAATTAAATTTTTAAAGTTTGCACGCACCAAATCACTTGGTTTCATCATGATGGTTTAATAATAGTACAAAAAGCTTTTATTAAAAGTTTTTCCGATATGTGTAAACTAACTAAATAATTTGATGATTTAAAACTACACACACCCTCTCATACACACGAAGACACACATAAAAACAACATAATTTATTTTCAATCCTTTACATAACTACGGTGATTTTTAATTGGCTTTAAAACAGTTACTGTGTACACTTTAAGATAATCTACTTGATATACTTGGCCTATCAAATAAAAAGGAGATAAAACTTTCTGTGCGTATTTGACCTTGGAAGGTTTTAGCCGATGACTAGAAAAGTAATTATTATAAATGGTGAAATTTTGTGCAATAGTTTGCACTCCTAACTTTGGCATGGAAAGCCGGAGCTCATTCCTGACCAGGTGCACTGCAAGTAGTATTTTCCATTACTGTCTTTTGAAAAGACAAATATTGATGATTTCCATAAATCAACTTTATTTATATGGCATGCTTATGTTATGAATAGTGGTGAATAAGTAAGGGTTTCAGCACTAAAAAAAATGATAATAAGTCATCCTGTGCCAATATATTAGAATTTTGTGTAAATATTTATAAACCAGACAAAATCTTTTGAGTATGTAGTCGAAAATAATGTTTCATATGTATGTACTCTACTTTCCCATTTTTCATTATAAAAGTATGCTATATTATTTTGTTTTGTTAGTTTTCTTTGCTAAGAAAGGTCGATTGTTTTCTTTGATCCATCTTGTATCTGTTGCCGTTATAGGTTGTATCCCACTCGAAGCGTTTCAATGCCGACATATCTCGGCTACGGGCCCATGCCAAATGCTTGCAACATGTTCAAAGCGACGCGCCTCCCCTCTGTAGCCATGATACAAGGTATTGACGCTGATGTCTTTATTGATAATTTATCGTTATTAGATCTTACTGTGTAAGAGTAGTGGACATCTTTTCTCCCCAAGATGTTATCACTTCATTACATGTTGAAAATAGCTTGACCGACAAAGTAATTTACAAACTGTACACTAGACTCATTTACATTTTCAATTGAAGTAAACTTTGAAACACGTAGCGGTGGCCAAGTGGTCCAAAGCGTTAAGCTTTAATTGAACTTAAGTTTGAGGTCCGAGTTCTAGCAGGGTGCACTAGCGGTGGTATTAAATCTGTGATCTTCACTATGTCATTTTACATTCTAACGTAAGGTGAATGAGGGTGCACTTTCTATAGTCTGAACTTTAATATTTCGCTTTTGGATTAACTTTTATTTTTTTCGCCACGTCCCACTACCTGTTCAGTTTATACGCAGATATGATAATTATTCTAGATGGGTAGGGATGAGGAAGGAAGCATTTTAGAGGTAATCTACTCGCATTTTCGTGGAAAGAGTGGGAAAACATTTAGGAAAAATTACCCTCAGTAGACGCAACCAGCCCCAATCCCTCTGTCATTAGCATGCCAGTCTATCACGAGAGTGACGCCTCAGACCACTCGGCCACTGAAGTGGGCTTGGATTAAATCATTAACCCTTTGTTCAAATTTTAGTGAGTTTATAAAATCAAATCAAAGGGGAGTGTTTAGATTGACCTAAGATAGTGCGCTTGCCTGTAGTTAGAGCGCCCTACTCTAAAATATTATGTAATTCCTATTAAAATGTCCCTGAATCCAGTTCAAGCTGAAGAATTCAAGTAGGTACAGGTATGGCATGAGAAGTTTTGATTTCACCAGAAGAAAGAAGTAGCTTTCATTAATAGTTAAGTAATTAAGATTTATCATTATGTCGTGCCACCAATATGTCGCCTGCGATGAGTCATATTTCCCTAGATAGATTATTACATCATCGGGGCTGTGGGTAGGGGAAGTGGTGCTGATAGAGCGCTCAGCCACTGACAAGATCTCAATGCTAGAGAACACCTGCCTTGTTGGTTGAACACGCACCCCTATTGTTCAATTCTGTTTCCCTTTTGGTCAAACACGGATCCCTTTAGTTTAAACATGCACCCATTTTCCTCAGATTTGTTCCCCTTTTGGCCAAAGATGCACCCATATTGTGAAATTGGTTTCCCTTTTGGTCAAACACGGATCCCTTTAGTTTAAACATGCACCCACTTTTCTCAGTTTTGTTCCCCTTTTGGCCAAAGATGCACCCCTATTGTTCAATTCTGTTTCCCTTTTTGTCAAACACGGATCCCTTTAGTTTGAACATGCACCCATTTTACTCAGTTTTGTTCCCCTTTTGGCCAAAGATGCACCCATATTGTGAAATTGGTTTCCCTTTTGGTCGAACACGGATCTCTTTAGTTTAAACATGCACCCACTTTTCTCAGTTTTGTTCCCCTTTTGGCCAAAGTGCACCCATATTGTGAAATTTTGTTTCCCTTTTAGTTTATACATACATCCTTGGCCAATTCCTGTCTTGACATTTCACGCCTCCAATCTGGTGTCAGGTATTTGATATCAAACGTAGCTTATTCCTGTGCTTATTTGTCGTCTCCTATTCCTGTATTGACATGTCGAGCTGGCACTCTGGTAGCATGTGTGAATTCTAAAATAGTACCAATTTTTTTTAAGTTTTGTCATTAGGATATTATGTCAAAGGAATAACCCCGTGTACGCACCCACTTTACTCAACTACACACCTTTATCGCACAATTATATCCCCCTTTTGGCTTGATACGCACCTCTTTTACTCAACTATGCTCCCTTGTTGCGCAATTATGTTCCCCTTTGGGCTTGATTTGTAACCATATGTTCTCCCTTTTGTGCGAAACGTACCCTCCTGTGGGCTATTCCGTTCTCAACTTGTTGTCGTACAGAGTGTTAACTTAAGGGTAATTTACTGAAAATCTTATACCGCATATCGTAGTGAAATTATTTGTTTATAGCATAGAGAAATTAGTGCATTGCTAGTTAAATTATTCGGGCATAGTGTAGCGAAATTGATATATAGTGTGGTGAAATTATTTGTTCGTGGCACATAGAATCTTCTGCATAGCGTGTTGAGATTATGGGTGCATATCCTATAAAAATAAGTGCATTGCATAGTGAAATTATTGGTGCATAGTTTTCAAAAATCGGTGCATAACGTTGGTAAATCTGTGAATAGCGTGGTGAAATTACTGGTTCAGAGCGTATCAAAATTGATGCTTAACTAAGTAAAATTACTGGTGAGTGCGATGGGAAATTGATGCATAGCGTGGGGAAATTATTGAGGCATAGCTTATCAAAATTGGTGAATAGTGTAGTGAAATTATCATAGTGTGTTTTATTCGCGAAAAACCCACTTTTTTTGTCCGTCTCTCGTGGCCTATTCCTGTCTCGACATGTTTGGCCACCAACCCTGCGTTAGGTATGAGTTATCCCCCTTGGTCACAGAGAAGGATGTCTGTGCCCTTGGTCCATTCCTGTCTTGACTTCTCTTACCTCCAAACTGGTACCAGATATGAGTAATAAATTTTAACGTCATCAGAGCAATGACATCACCCGTGGTATATTCCTGTAACAACATGTCATAATGACGGCACTGGTCTATGAATAACATCCAAAATAAATTCTGATGTCAGCAGGGTTGCGACATCACCCACGGTATACTTCTCTCTTGACATGTCAAGCTGCCAAACTGGCTCCGAGGATAAGTCGCAAAATAAATTCTATAAATATGTATATCTCCCAAAATAGATGACGATGTAATTACCAGATTATCCCCGTCTTGATATGTCATAATATATTCTACATCACCCGTGATATGTTCCTGTCTCGACATGTTAAGCCACCAGACTAACGCAATATATGAGTAATAAATTCTGACGTCATTAGGGTTGCGACATCACCCACAGTATATGCCTGTCTCGACACGTCAAACCATAAAACTAGCGCCATCCCAAAATAACGCCCAAGTGACCTAAAAGTAGATCAAGGTCAAATATTAATAAGAGATTATGTTACCGGGGAAAACCATCCCACCTAAAAATATGTCATATGGTCAAAGGTCAAAAGTAAATCTGGGTCAAATCACTGGGACCTCTACTCGTAGGTATTGATGATAGTTAATAATCCATCAAATAGTGATTGAAAACAAGTTCAAGTATAATGTAGATGTATTAAACGATCCACACATTACTATTCTAAATAATAATGTAATGTTAGAACTAGATACTAAGACCTACAAACCCACTTCACTAGCCGAATGGTATAAACCATGTATGTACAATCTATTAGGATTAATAAGCCATGAAACGAAATAACACACACATTGACATAGTGTAAAGAGTGTATTTAATATAGTGTATGCCAGAAAACAACTGACCAGTAAAAAGACCAACGAACTACAAGCAGTAAGATACAGTTACAGGGAGTATGATATAGAGATCGCCAACATAACACAAACTTTGCAGAGTTGCCAATACAACCATATCAATACCTCCTCTCAATTCTGCAAAGATTAAGACAAAGAAGAAAAAAAAAAAAATCAAATATAATAAGGTAAAAGCCTAATCAACAAACTTTTGTATTCCAATACTTATTCACAAATTCTAATCAAATTTCTGTAACATTTAATAGATTTCTAAAGTACTCAAATTTCCTTATTGCTAATCCTTTTGTCATTATGTCTGCTACTTGTTCATCAGTAGCTACATACTGTAATTTAAAATCACCACTACTAATTAAGTCTCTTACAAAGTGATGCCTCACATCAATATGTTTGGACCTCTTCGTCTCATAGGTTTGTGCCATTTTCATACAAGATTGGTTGTCTTCAAAGACAATAACTGGCTTTACACAATCAAGACATTCATCAAATAACTGGATTAAAAACTTGCATTCAGACATTCCAGCAGAAAGAGCCAGATACTCAGCTTCACTACTAGAGAGAGCCACAACATTTTGTTTTTTGGAACACCATGACACAACATTATCGTTTAATTTAACAACAAAACCTGTAACACTTTTCCTATCAATAGGATCACTAGCATAGTCTGAATCAACAAAAGCTTTAACATTTATATCTGCACAAATATTATTTTTAACATACTTCAAACCAAAATTACTAGTATATTTAAGATAACGAATAACATTCTTAAGATAATTCCAATGAGTTTCATTATAACAATTTTGAAACCTTCCAAAATAAGATACCGCAAAACAAAGATCTGGCCTTGACCCTAGCATCAAATACATTAAACTACCAATCAATTCTTTATATGGAACTTTATAACTTTTTCCCTCTGAGACCTTTTGTAAATTCAATTTTGGTTGTACTGGTATTTTTGAAATTTTACAATCATTCATCCTAAAATGATTTACAATTTTGTCAATAAGATTCTTTTGACTAATCAATATATTATCCTCTTTCTTTTCAATTTCAAGACCTAAAAATATCAATCTACCATCAGAAGTTAAATCCCTAATGTCAAGAGAATCCATTAACTTACCCTTTACACTATTAACATCATCAATTGAGCTTGAGAAAATAATAAAATCATCAACCCAAATCAAAATATATGTAGAATCATTAAAGTATAAGCATGGATCAACCTTAGATCTTAGAAAATTTAACTCACTCAACAATCGGTTAACACTGTCGTTCCAGCACTTTGGGCTTTGTCTCAAACCATATAAGGCTTTCACCACTTTACACACTTCACCGTTTTTTGTGCGTAAGCCATCAGGAGGGTAAAGATACACAACTTCTTTTAATTCACTTTTTAGAAAAGCAGATTTTACATCTACCTGATGAATGAATAAATCACGCTGAACAGCAACAGCCAATAGTGTTCTAAGTGTCACCAACCGAGCTACCGGAGAATAAACATTTTCCTCCTCCAAAGTAGGTTGCTGGTAACCTTTAGCTACCAAGCGGGCTTTCTTCTGAGCTACACCATCAATTGTCTTCTCAGTAAACACCCATCGAGATTCAATTATGGATACATCAGGTGGAGGCTGTACCAATTCCCATGTATTATTGCTCTTAAGAGACTCTAACTCTCTTTCAATAGCCTCCTTCCAACCATCATCTTGTTGAACAGCATCTTGATAGGACATAGGAGTTTCAAATGGAAGATAACCAGCACTGAGAGCCATAGCCATCCCGACTTCATAATCTTCAAGATGTTTTGGCATTTTACTCACTCTTTTACTGTGTCTTCTTTCAGGAACTTCAATCGTTTTAATATCAGAGTTATCAGGATCAGGTCCTTTTGTCTTCAAATCCATTTGATCTTGGATATACTCTTCTACATCTGAATTTTCCGAGTCATGATTTTCAACATCTTTAGTTACAATCTTGCTCTCATCAAAGACGATAGATCGAGCAGTGGCAACCCTTTTACTTACAGGATCCCACAATCGATAGCCATTATGACAATACCCTATCATAATTAATTTTCTTGAACGAGCGTTTAATTTCCCAGAACGATCTTCTTTGGGAATGTGTGCATAAGCTGTGCAACCAAAAACTCTAATTTTACTCAAATCAGTCTTATAACCATACCATTTTTCTGCAGGGGTTACATCTCTGTGTAACACAGATGTAGGAGTTCTATTAAGCAAATAAACAGCTGATAATACTGCTTCTCCCCACATGTCTTTATCTAAACCTGAGTCAAATATTAGGCACCTAGCTTTATCTAAAATAGTTCTATTGAGGCGTTCACTTACTGAATTTTGTTCTGGATTTCTTGGAATAGTGTACATTACATTAATACCTTTAGCTTCACACAAGTTTTTAAAGTCACTGGAAATATATTCCCCACCATTATCACAACGCAAATTCTCAATTCTTCTATTAAATTTAGCTTCAACCATAGAAATGTACTTTCTGAAGCATTCTTCAACTTCACTTTTCCTCTCAAGTAAATAAACCACTGTAAAATGACTAAAATGATCAATAAATGAAACAAAATAGTTTTTACCGTCATGTGTAGTCGGGGTTATTTTGCCACACACATCTGATGAAACAAATTGCAAAATTCTTTTTGCTTTTCTTTCTTCTGGTACACATTTCAAAAATGGTGCTCTTGTTTGTTTACCCTGAAGACAAACCTCACATAACTTACTACAAGGAAACTTAGACGAATGTCCCATCCTTCTGTGCCACAAGTCTGAAGAATTATCCACAAGATTTACTTCACTTGAATTCAAATTCATAGTGACAAAATACAGATTGTCGATAAGATTCCCTTTCAGAACAAGTTTGTCATTCTTCAGAATAGTCACACATTTATTATGAAAAATAACCTTTAAGTTATTTTCTTCGAGCCTTTTAACAGAGAGCAGGTTATGGGACAAACTGTCACACGCCAACACCTTATGCATTGTTACACCAATACCGTTGCTAGTTAACAAACGTAGATTACCACATCTATCAGAGTTAACTATTTCACCAACTTTAGCCACACTAATTCGTGAAGAGATTTCCTGAACATCAAATAAATACTTCGCATATTCAGCTTGAATTAGATGGTTTGTTGCCCCACTGTCAACAACAAAATTAATACTATTATGATTATTTGACATTCCACAACTTAACTCAGTGTTACCATCAGAGTCTGATACCAAAAATGAAACTTCTTTTTCTGAATTTCCAGCAAAATTGTTTCTATTTGGACATTGTGAACGCATGTGTCCTTTCTGATTACAGGCATAGCACTTACCGGTAAATAATTTAGGTTTAATCACCCTATTTGGTTTCCACAAATTATCATTCCGTTGACCAAACGTATTTGCACGATTCTTTTTAAACTTATTATGCCCTATAAAAGCATGGCTTTGTGCACTTGAAACACTTGAACTACGACCTTTTAAATTACGTTCTTCTTCAGATAAAAGCTTATTTTTTACAAAGTCTAACGTAACTGCACTTGTATTAGACGTAAATAAAATGTCAATAGAAGTCACAACTGGTAAATACCGTTCAGGCATAGCTGCCAACAGTTGAGTAATACACTCTTGTTCTTCAATAGTACCTCCAGAATTCCTCAATTCAGCTACTGTTTTATCAAATTCGATGATAAATTCATTCAAGCTTGATTTACCTTCAAAATACATGTTTCTTAATTTTTTCTGAAGTTCAATACGATTCATTATGCCCATTTTAACATATGTAGACTTCAAAGACGTAATCATTACTTTAGCAGTACTTGCATTTTTTATTTGTTCCAAAACATTATCAGCCACGCATTGCACAATCAAATCCTTGGCCTTAGCGTCTTTCATCAAAAAGTTATCTTTAACTTTTGAATCCGCCAATACATCTGGTGGATCAACAGTTAGCATTTCTAGCACGGCATTCCTTTCCAAAAGCCTCTCCAGACGATATAACCAGTTTTCAAAACCACTACCATCAAAAGGCTTTAATCCTGGATGCGTGTAGGATACAGATGCCACCGCCATGTTGAATTTGATTAAAAACTTTGGTCACCGTTACACCGTTTTCCACGAATCATACAATTACAAATATTAATAAACACTGATACTTTCTGGGCCCATAACCTATTAGGATTAATAAGCCATGAAACGAAATCACACACGCATTGACATAGTGTAAACAGTGTATTTAATATAATGTATGCCAGAAAACAACTGACCAGTAAAAAGACCAACGAACTACTAGCAGTAAGTTACAGGTACAGGGAGTATGATATAGAGATAGCCAACATAACACAAACTTTGCAGAGTTGCCAATACAACCATATCAATACAAACTTAGTTACAGGAGAGCCAAATGAAAAAAGAAAATGTTTGAAGGGCAAAGTCTTTTAGGCCTATTCATTGATGTTTCTTGAAAATTCATTAAAAAAAAATATAAACATACATAATAGATTGGCATGAACAAATTTAAATACCTTGAGAATGTAGAACAATCATAAATACCTTAGTGGCTTAAAATGTTTTTAATTTTCATTCAGAAGATTTACATCATGGTGTGTAAGATGAGCGAAACTTTGAATGAGCTTCCAGTGTGTTTTCATAATCTGGGTTAAAATGTGAGGAGATGATTCTCAAGAAAGAAGACATGCTCATCAGTATTGTTGGTTTCAAAGATCACTTTTCATAAGTTTTATGTTTGAAAACAATTGTTTGCATGGATATGAGGATGCAAACACTACCATAAATTTTTGGGCATGATTTACCAAGTTTGTAAATTATGATTTTGGCCTATATTTATTTATTAAAATACAGCTTTGTTGAGTTTGTAAAAAAAAAAAGAATGCTTCACAGCGCAACACGTTTAAATTATTTATCTCGCGGGCTGAATTGAACACACGAGCGGGATGTATTTGATATGAGGGGGAGGGGGGTAGTTTGATCATCCCTTGTCTAATTCAAGGCGTCACTCTCGTGATAGACCAGCATGTTGATGACGGGGAGTTCGGGGCTCAAATCCCAGTTTAATCTACTGATGATCGTTTATTCTAAATTGTTTCTTACTCTCCTTACACGCAAATGCGGGTATATTACGTATAAAATGCTTCCTTCCTTCCTTATTCCTACCCGATTATAATAATTTTCATATATGCTTATGACCTGAACAGGTTGTAAGATGTGGGGATAAAAAAAGACCTACATAAGAAGTGCTCTAATTTAGCAACTAAAACAATATTAACAAATATTCCATAACTAGAATACCACACAAACAGAAGCGAAAATGGAGATAGATATAATTTTAAAATCATTATTTTTGGAGTAATGTTCACAGGTCAGATTAAGTAGAATAATAAAGTTTGTAGAAATATTAGAATCAAATCTTATTTGGTATGTAGTAATTTCTCCTTTGCTCTTGATGGATAGTTAAACGTCCAAGTAATTTTAATCTTAAAGGTATTTCTGTATTAATGTAGTAATTATTTTTTCTTTCCCTGTTACATTATATTATGTTGATAACCAGTGGTAGGTCCAGAAAATATTGACAGGAGAGGCACCTTGATACAAATAATTATATTTTACTCTGCATTCTTCTTTTAAAAAAATGTACATTGCCATGTGAAAATTAGATTTCTTAAATACGTATTATAGTATGTTACATCAAAGCTTTTGTAATTCATATGATAAATAATTAAGTATCTCAGTATAAACGATAAGGACCATTTAGTTTTATAAGTTTTTTTCCTTAAAACACATCGCCTTGCTAACCGTTCGGGTTATACGCTTATCTACTAATTACGATAGTGGTTTTTGGGATTAGGAAGGCTATATTTAGTGGAGAGAGAATGGAAAACCAATTTGGAAAATCACCTTCAGCACATCCGACTGATATTAGAACCCCGATCTCCTAGTCATCAGCAATCTAGTCTACTGCGAGAGTGATGCCTTAGACTATGTGATCACCGAAGAGGGGTATAAAATGTTAATACCAAAATCGATACACAGTTCATTGGGATGAGCGAATAGAGCAACTTTACACACCCTTATTTAAGTTTTCGCGTATGTTTTCTGGAAAATACATTAAGAGCCTTTTCAGAGATCATCTCAATATTTTTATTTATATTGAGTATGGACAAACCGGGTTGACGTAAATTCCACCCCAAATATATTTATGACTAAGCTTATGCGTAAATTCCGTCCTGCCATTATAATTGGCACTGTAAATTCCATCCAGTATTAAATGTAAACAAAGTGAAACTAAATATTATATACAATATGAAACAAGAAAAAAAATCTAGCTAAAATTTGAAGAGATGATTCCCTTAATGTATTAAATTATTTTAATATATTTTTGTATTGTGTATTATTTATGCCATGTATTAAGTGATGAGTAAAATATTATTTACTGTTATTATTCTCTTAATTGTGGTCTGCTTCACTACAGTTTGAAACGGTAGAATAGTAGGGTATCAATATTATTCTCTCTCTCTCTCATTCTTCATAGTTAAATCACGAATTATAATCCTATTTACGGTTGTATTTACTTCATAAGACTCATTAAACGTGGTATATTTAGCCAAATTTTGAATTATTAATCTATTCTAGTATTTTATTTGCTATGGAGTGCATTTGGCGTGAGAAAGGAAATATTTTGTATTTAAATGTATTATTTAAATTTTGATTTCACAAACATCTTGCAAATGACATATGGTGATGGGATTGTTGCGAAAAGGACTGCATGCCATTCTTTAAACTAAGCATTAGGCAAAAATGGGTGCTACGTTAAAACGTAGATGGGTCAATGGCATTTATAAAAAAAACACTTCAAAATTATTGCATGAGGAACTGAGGGCGGGTGGAGTGACAACGTTAACCTCAAACGATTTGATTATCATCAAGAGAAATATTCACAACGCGCAATCTTCTGTTCACCCTCCTCTGCCAAATTCAGCTGACAATCTTAGTGGAAATGAAATTAAAGACCAATGTTAAGGAATATTTTTTACTAATTAATGATAAAGAAAATAATGTGATCGGATTTTCAACAAAAAAAGTAATATTAATGTGTTCTTTATTGTGTGGTGTGTGTATATCGATGAAAATTTAGATGTTGCCAAAAATATTTCGTTCAAGTTTTTATATTATAAGTTCCTTTATTGTTTTTCGTGCTCCCAAATAAATCTACAGAAACATATGCACATCTTGTGAATAGGTTCATAGATGGGTGGGTAAAATTTGTTCCAGAAAAAATCAATATCGATTTCAAAAAACCAATACACACTGCAGTGTTGTCAGTGTGGCTGGCAGCTCAAATTATAGGTTGCCATTTTCACCTTGGACAAAACTGGTATCATAACGAGCCATTCATTGAGGTTGAGTAAGGAATATACTAGGCGGACTGTGAGAAAGGAATTTTTTTGAAATTATCTTTGTGCGTCCGTTTTTACCCTCAAACGAAGTTAGTGAATTATTTTTATGTGACATCATGTCTATTAAACCTCTTGGCGACAAACAAATTTAAGAATTCTGTGATTACGTTTTATAAACACATATTTTTCCAGATGCGATTCTTCCTGGTTGGGCTGAATTTTCATTGTCCACGATCCACACAATAAATTATTGTGAGTCGTTTCACTCAAATTTGAATAGGCTCATACATACTTCCCACCACAGTGTTTAAACCTTTGTATAAGTGTTATAATACTATTGCGCGTCAGGGTTACATCACTCGTAACCCAGCTTCTGGAAAGATTAGCTAGTACTAATGTACTGTACCTTTGCCCAAGGGATGCCCGAATACTTTAATCGTGCATATTTCCATCGAGGCTCTTTCCATGTCTTGATGAGATGAGGTGATAGTGAGTATGAGGGTGTGGAACCAGTGGAAAAACTTAAATCTAACTTAAGCCTAATTAACCAAATCCTGGGGATCGTAGGGCTAATTCCCCTAAAGGGAGGAATATCTAAGGTAACAGCCAGGAAACAAGTCCGGGACCCCTAGGTTCTTAGCCAGGTTCACTGACCATTACACCACGGGTTCGATTTTAAGAAGTGTTGTAAGACGTACAGAGTGAAATGTAAGTTACATTCGCTTACGAAGCAACCCGCCAAAGAAATTAAAGAGAACAGTTGAAAAATAGAAGTTCTTGGCTGATAAAATGGATGAATCAAGTTGTAGAAAAATATGTATGTTTGATTTCATTAAAAAAGGTGTTATGTAAATTTTTACCTGTTTAGTATTTATGCTCTAAAAGGACAAAACATTTTCACATTTTGTAGAATTTTAAAATTTACAAACAAAATATTAATTTTCAAATAATTATCCAATGATTCTAGAAATTTAATTTCCTATTTATAAACAGATCACGACAAAGAATAAAAGTCATCAAATAATTATACGAACAAGACAAAGAATCGTTTCTAATCTAGGCTATAATTTATTTGATTTCTTTGGTAGGTTTGACCTCTATAAGTTGTCTAGTATGGCGTATAGCCCTAATTTGACTTTTGACCCTGAGTTGTGTGACGTAATCATTGTGTGTTGAGTCGCAACACACCCCCCAGAGTTTTCCCTGGTGACTCATACCTGGTTCCAGTATATTTCCGTCTGACCTGAGTTTCCCCTCTGGTTATTTCCATGACGACACGAGGTTAACGACCTGTTATCCTCCTTCAATGTCACAAAGGTTTATTTCTGGTCTTCTATGTGGCAATAGGTTTTCCCTGATACGTGGCGCCAGTTTGGCGGCTCGACAAGACAGGAATAGATCATGACCTTGAATGATGTCGCAACTCTTCCCATATATGCGGCAATGGGTTTTCCCTGATGACTGGTGCCAGCTTGGTGGTTCGACAATACATAAATTGAACACGACCTTGAATGCTGTTGCAACCCTCCCCATCTATGTGGCAATGGGTTTTCCCTGATGACTGGCGCCAATTTTGTGGCTCTATAAGACGAGTCGAGACAGGAATAGATCGTGACCTTTAAACCGTGAGCTAGTACATGAGGTCATTGACATTGACAACCCTCCCTCGGCAATGGGTATTCCCGATGACGTTATCGCACTGTCGCAGCCCTGATGAATCATACCTGGCACCAGTTTGGCGGATCAACAAGACGAGTCAAGACAGGAATAGATCGTGACCTTGAAACTGTGAGCTAGTACATGCGATCATTGACACTGACAACCCTCCCTCGGCAATGGGTATTCCCGAAGACGTCATCGCACTGTCGCAACCCTGATGACTCATACCTGGAGCCAGTTTGGCGGCTTGACAAGACAAGTAGAGAGAGGAATAGATCATAACCTTGAATGATATCGCAACCCTCCCCCTTCTATATGGCAACGGGTTTTCCCTGGTGACGTCATCAACCTTAGCTTGTAACAGCTATAAATATCAGCAACTGTTTTGAAATTCTTTCATTGTATAACTTGTCTTCGAGTGTTAAATAAGCAAACCAAGATGAGTGATTACGGTTCGCTAACTGATATGGGTGAGTAAATGTACTTTTCTAACAGGCACATTTATTATTTATTTGTTGTTAAATTAAAGTGTATATATTTAATTTATTTTTAAATTACAATAAACCATGTCAGAGTTGACTAAGTTTATTAATTTATAATAGGTTTATGAGAATTAAAACTATAGATAACATAAAGGTGTCCAAGCAGTCACTTTTGGATAAAAGTTATGCCCGAACAAATGTTTATTATAGTCAAGGATATTTTATTGAAAAAAACTGGATTGGTAGCTTTAGTTAAATGGCAATTAGTTTGTTGGTAATTTACTAATGGCTAAATATTATTTTAAAATCTCATAAATAAGAGTGGATATAATGAATTAAATAATTTGTTTTTTATCTAAGAGTAGTTTATTGAATAAATTTATTACAAATTAACATTATTTGAGGGGAGTTTACCAAAAACTAAATTTTATTTAAAAGATGTTTTGAACCAGTTTTATTATAATTAACATAATGAGGTGTTTATTAAGGGTAGTGTTTTAAAATACCACAATTCCATCAGTTTCTGTGACCCCTGCAATTATGAAAGACGTTGCATAGTCCAGCCTAAATTTTATAGTAAACAAACCATTTACAAATATTTGTAGGGTTTCAAAAGCACTTTTGTACTGTTCAAAAGTATCTAAAAACACATTCTCACCGCGAAAAAAGGCTGTCCATTTCCAAAAAAAGCTAATAGATTTGCAACGGTCCCCATCCTGCACATAGGGGAATATATGTAAAGCCCGGCCTTTGGCCGAGGACGCCCATTACTGTCGAGCTTTTAAATACAGATACCGAAAACAGGATAACGCTTCAAAGTGGGGCATGTGTTATAAAGTACACATTGCCCTAGACGAGCTAAAGTTGCTAAATGTCTCAGATTAACATAACACTCTGGATATTATTTTATCTTACTATTATATCACGTAGATAATCTGTTTTGTATTTTATAATCCAAGCTATACTGAATATAAAATTAAGCTGTTGCATTATTTTTAGAGAATGAGCTGTGGGGAGATTCTCAGACATCCGTGGATCTGATGGTCCTCGGTGTCTACCTGGAGGAATTGACCGCAAACGGTTGGTAATTGATTACTAATGAAATACCAGATTTGTAAGAAAGAATAATTAGCTTTTAAAAACCAAACAAAAAATACAACCATGCAAGATTGTTTCGAAATAGGAATAATGTGTTAAATTGGTGGGTTTTTCGTGAATAAAATTGCGTATTATCAGTTTTTGTTTTATAAATGCTCTACGGTAAGTATCATATTGATTTAAGGTTATTTTCTTGTTGCAATATTATTGTATGACACCTTGGCTCAGTTGGTAGAATGTCTACCTCTTGATCTAGGTGTCCCGGGTTCGAGTTCCGGCAGGATAGCTATTATTGTGAAAATTACTATTGAAATTAATAGTGCGTTTCTGTATGATGATGCATGGCTATCACTTACGTTAAAAATTCTAATACAAAATTATGTTTGTTTCAGATGCATGAGATATGGTATCTCCTCCACATAAGGTGTTTAAGTGGTATCACCCACTAGCACCCACTAGCACCCCTAGTACCACACGAGCCTATAAAGGACTCTTTTTTTTTTGCTCTGGATGCAATTGATTCATCCAGAGGTAAGATTATTATTTTACGTTAAATTAATTAAAAAATTATGCATAAGTTGAAAGAGTATATAATGAGCAGATTGTTTAGTTAACCTCTATAATAGAATACTAATAGGTGAAACAATTTTAAAATAGAACCAACCTTAAAATAAACGTAATGTCCCAAATATTGTGTGAAATAAACAAGTGTCTTTTAAATTGGGTAGATAGAGCAACCGAGGGATCCGTTTTAATATTTGATATTTACACTGTCCGCTCCAAGAGCAAACTATAAATAAAATGGTCATTATGTTTTCAGGAATTATTTTACTAACATATATGATAATTCGATTGATTTAAAAAGTGCAAAGAATGATTTTTTTAGATTGACTTTGTTTGGAAGAATATTGTTTCAAATGCTTACTTTATATTTAGTTTGACTTGAGTTTGAATTCAAACTCTTGTGTTTTAGCTCAAATGAATAACGGAGATCCCTGTCCGAGCCAGGGTGAAGACGTGGTCTAGACCCCAAACTCCGCAGCACCCATTCAGCTGGTGGGAGCTTTGCTGCCTCCAGAAAGTGGAGGCATCATCTCACAATCCGGTGATGCCGAAAATGTCGGCTCTATCCACTCACTTCCAAGCCAAGGGAAAGACTCTGGTCCAGCCCTAACATTCGCAACCCCCATTCAACCAGCAGGAGCTTTGCCGCCTCCAGGTAGCGGAGGTGCCTTCCCACAAACTGGTGGTGTAGGGGTGAGGCAGGTGGGAATCACAGCCACCCTTCAAGGCGTGGATATGGTGGTGGCGTGCCCGTCATTAGCACCACAGACGAGAATTAGTGTCCCGGTAAATCAAGTTGTTGGAGCATTGTCAATTGGTATCTCTCTTCGAATCGTCGAAGAGAGAATAAAACAATTGAGGCGTTTCTATTATAGTGGTAGAGAAGTTACCGTATATATTGATACTCCAGCAAGCGATTGTGAAGCATTAAACTTGCTTGAAGAGCAAATTACGGTTTTTCTCAATCGGCTGCCTTACCATGGTATCAGCGCTGATGATCATGTCAGCTTAGTTTTGAATAGCACGGACTCGACGTTTAATCCTGTGTACGTCTCATTTATGCGGGCGGATCAGTTAGACGCTCGAGCCTTGCTCGATAACGTAAGTCATATGTTTCAGAGTATTAATTTGTTCTTAAGTAATGCACCACTGTATGTTAAACTCAGACATTTTAAGGATCCTCGCGGGAGTGCACATTATTTTGATAAACTTTCCCCAGCTACCAAATACAGTAGAAGAAATCAAGGAATCATTACAATTCAAAATGGTGACAATAGGCTTTGCCTTGACCGTGCATTGGTTGTCAACAAGACTGTGTGTGAATTTAAAAGAGAGCCAGAATGCATGGACATGAATATCTATAAGCACATAAAGGAGGGCTGCAATCTTCAAAATACTAAACAGAAGATTTATGCCATGATGCCCGTGTGAATCTTTTAAAAGTTGGTGGTGGAATACCTGAACTGAAACCATTTCAAACATACCTCACCGAATACAAAATCACAGTGTTCAGGGAACTTGGGGGTGGGGGGGGAAGGTCCATATGAGGGGCCTACTTATCCCGAACATTCCTTTAAGGGCTAACTTGATTTGTATTTTCACGACGATAAGCAAAACATTTTGACGTCATATCATCCTTGGCAGCCGGATTTAAATGATCTTAACTATGCCGTGAGTGCCGTGTGCCGTTCTGTATTAATAATGCGCTCAAGTGTGAATCCACGTGCAAAAAGTGCTACGTTTAAGCGGTCTGCAGTCGAGGTAGAACTGTGATATGTAAAGACTGTGGGCGTTGGTTCACAAATCAGATATATTTTGATAACCATAAACGTCCCAGTTTTTGCAGAGGTCACAGGTCGGTCTGTGATGTCAAAAAAGGTTTGTGAGGTTTGTGGGCAATTTTTTAGTTTGGAAAAGTCAACTTATTCACACAGTTGTTTTGAGACTTGTTGTAGAGTATGCGATACATATCGTTCTTTTGTTCATTTCTGCTATATCAAGCGGCCCCATCCAAGCCGTCACTGGAAAAGAGCTATTAAATGTTTGTGTTCTATGATTTTGAATGCAAACACAAAATGCTTCTTCAAGGTGCGGTCAACACGTACTTGCACGAACCTAACCTCAGTGTCGTACAGACGTGTTGCAAGGCCTGCCTTCATATCGATGTAAATGACCATCATTGCACCCAATGCAGGGGCGAGAGGACTCGCAAATTCAAGGGTGATACCACATTAGCCCAATTTTGCGGATTTATAGAACAAATTAAAGCAACAAAATTTAAGGTTATCAGCTTCCTATGCCATAATGCGAAAGGCTATGATGGGGAATTTATTTTAAAATATATTATGGAGGCTAAATAATGGATTCCAAAGCTCATAATGAACGGTGGGAAAATCATGGTCATGCGCTACGGCCCGCTCCACTTTATTGACTCGCTGAACTTTCTCCCGATATCATTGTCCAAGATGCCCAAAATATTAGGCTTGGACGAGTCTTTGGCCAAGGGACATTTCCCAATTTTTTCAATAAAAAATAAACGCAGGGTATAGGGGTCCCTTGCCGCCAAAGGAGGACTACTGTATCGGTGAGATGTCAGTTGAGGGAAACAAGAACTTTGAGAAGTGGTATGACGCGCTGGTCAAAGAAAATTATGTATTTTAGCTTAACCACGAGTTGTAACTGTACTTTGTGAAAGATGTAGGGATCCTACGGAAGGCCTGCCTGCAGTTTAGAAACATGCTTATGGAAAAAGCAAAGGTGGATCTTTCCAGAGAGGTTTGTACGATCGCAGGAGCGGCCATGTGTGTATACCGCTTAAGTTATCATAAGGAGAATACCGTCGGTATCATCCCTAACGGTGGCTAACGGTGTGCATACCAACAGTCACACGTCGCCATAATATGACTCTGCTGGGAGGTCCACAGACGTGGTGTCTCTATCCGTCATGCGGGTAACGGCCTTGAGGAATATGTGTAAGGGCGACATATAGGCGGCGTTGTTAAATCTGGAGATACCACCAACGTCTTCCAGTTCTGGAACTGTAATTGGCACGGGTGCCCTTTCTGTTATCCTGACTGGACTACCACTGTCAAAAATAGCCCCCACGAGACCATGGAGACGCGCTATGAAGCGACCATGGCTTGTGTTGAAAAGTTTAAGAATGCCAGCTACACGGTCGTAGAGATGTGGGAGTGTATGTTTAATGCGATGAAACACACAGACAAGGACTTGAAACAATTTGTACTCCAGCACGAGGTGTATACCAGGGATCCCTCAGCCCCAGGGATGCATTCTTTGGCGGGCGTACAAATTGTATCAAACTGTTCCACGAAGCAGACGTTTCTTGAGGATAGAATATCAAGTACTTGGATATGTGTTTTTGTATCCTTACGTTTCTAATTACAACAAATATCCCATCGGCCATCCCAAAATTCTATTGGAACCAAATTTTCTGTCTTGGATCAAGTAGAAGGCATAGCCAAAGTTACCGTGACGCCTCCGTGGGATTTATTCATGCCCGTAAAGCCTACATGGATGCCCGACAAGTTAATGTTCATTTTGTGCAGAAAATGTGGGGAGGAAAAAAACCAAGGCACGTGTCAGCACAACGAAAAAATTATCGCTAGTTTATAGGCGTCTGGGTGATTGACGATATCCGGAAAGCCGTTAAGAAAGGCTACACTGTTGAAGCAGTACATGAAGTGTGGGAGTACAATATATCTGTTTACGATCGGCAGACACGTTCGGGTGAATTGTTTCAAGGATATATTGATATTTTTTTGAAAATTAAACAAGAAGCCAGCGGATGGTCATAGTGGTGTACCTCACAAGATGAGAAGTACGCTTACATTCAAAATTACGAGGAAAGGGAAGGAGTAAAATTGATTTCGGCTCTGCTCATAAAAACCTTGGTCTACGCACTCTGGCTAAACTCTTTTTAAATTCGCTATGACGAAAATTTGCTTAAAGACCCGATTTAACACACGTGGCCGTTGTTAACTACTATCAGGGAATCAACAAGTACCTAACGGATTCGTAAATCACTATGGACAGCGTCATTGATGTAAATGATGAGGTTATGTTTCTCAATTACAAGGATTCGCATGACGCGTTGCACCCTAACCCTAACACGAGTGAGGTGGTGGCATGCTACACGACTGTTATGGCTAGGTTGCACTTATACAGCATCCTTGAACAATTGGGGGACCGTGTTTTGTATCACGATACAGGTAGCGTTCTATTCCCTGAACGCCCCGCCGATTGTAGTCCACCAACCGGAGACTTTTAGGTGACCTCATTGACGAACTTCAAGAATACGGCACGGAAAGCTACATGAGCGCCTTTGTATCTGGCGGTCCCAAGAATTAAGTGTACCGAGTTTGTATTGGTGGTGATCCTGCCAAAACAAAAACTTTTTGCAAGGTTCGCGGGATCGCCATAAGCTACGGCAACTGGAAAGACGTTAATTTTGACGTTTTGAAAGCGATGTTTACTGAACAGGCCGCGGAAAGATACATACAGATTGTAAGAACAGGTCTTGTGACTGATTGTACCGTTTCGTAGAATAATTTCTACCGGTCTGTGTACACCAAACGTAGGATAAACTATGATTATTATACGTTGCCGTTTGGGTATCAGAGACCTTGTAAACGAGCTCGCCACGACTTAAAGTTGATCACTTAGACGTGATGTATAATCACCTTTTTTTCTTTCGCTCTAAACAGTTCCACTGACATACCATTTCTAAAAGATTTGTGATTTTTTTTATTTTGTTCTGCATGAAAACACGCATATTTTTTATTGATTTATTTTATGCACCCGAGATACTTTTTTAAAATTTGTTTATCCGCCAGTACAATCGTTCACTTACCTGATTATTTCTAGTCAAATAAAATTAGCTGCTTGTACATATTTTAACTCTAGTTAATTTTTTTCCTTGTACATATTTTAAATTGAAACCATCTTGTTGTGTATATATATTCAAATACTCTTTAAACTGGACTTTTTAAATTAATACCAAGGCCACTAATCCCCCTACGAGCTCAAGAAATTGATTATTGTTTCCTCTACACATAAACATGTATAATTTACTTCAATGTGTAAGATATATTCTATAACTATAATTTTTTGTAAATAAATATTCCAAGTATAGTTTGAACAATATTTCTAAAACTTTTATTTGTGTATACTTTTCATGGTGTGAGATATAGTTGTATAAACTTTAATTTGTGTAAATAATTATTCCAAGTGTACTTTTTACGGCATGAACTATATTTCTAAAACTTGTATTTGTGTGTGAATAAATATTGCAAGTATACTTTTTTGTGGTGCGAGTTATATTTGTAAAAACCTTTATTTGTGTAGATAAATATTCCAAGTATACTTTTTGTGGTGAAAGATATACTCGTAAAAACTTTTATTTGTGTAAATAAATATTCCAGTTTTCTTTTATTGGCGTGAGCCATATTTTTAAAACTTTTATTTGTGTGCCATTAAATAAATATTCCAAGTATACTTTTCACGGTGTAAGATATACTAGTATATAAATATTCAATGTATACTTTTAATGATGTCAGCTATTTTTGATTGAATAAATATTATAAAAACCTTTATGTTTTTGTTTTAACTTCGGTCCCCCCCACCCTCTTATCCTATATATACAAATTAATATAGCCTATAAGCTCATTCTCAAACATTATGGACAATTTTAAACATCAATTTGCGGCCATCATCAGCAGCCCTTCCGGCTTACATTTTAGCCAACTTTATCCGTCACTTGGACAAAATGTGTGACGTTAAATTTGATAAAATCACCTCTTATAATGCTTTATGGCAACCGGGATTCGAACAGGACTGGTCAAGTCCCCGCGTCATATTCTGTAAGGATTTTCCGGAAATAAATGACACCTGTAATGACTCTCCAAAGCTGAGTATTCACGATACGTCTCTCTATGTATCCAATATTGTGTATTTAGTCAACTATCTGGTCAGAGCAAGGATACCCAGTGAGCCGTCTGGGTGGCGTGAGTTTCTCACGGCGCTTCCTTAAATAAACGTTCCGAAAAATTTATTGTAAATCCGAAACGTTTCGTGCCCATTAGAGATCAGACTCCCATACCCCAACCACTTACACCGTCGCAACGCCCCAATAACAATAAACTGAAAAGGGTGAAGAAAAAAGGTGGCTGCCGTTCCGAGCTTAATGGCCCCTTTAGCCAACATCTACTACGACCCATCTCATCCTGCATGCTTTGCAGGGGTGGTGTCTCTCATAAAGGCGTCCAAGAAAGATCCCGACAAAGTACGAGAATGGCTTTATGCACAGGACATGTATAGCCTACACAAACCGATGATGAAAAAAGTTTCCACGCAACAAGTACGTGGTGTCAAACATTGACGATCTCTGTCAAACCGATCTCAACGATATGCGAAGTCTCGGAAAATACAACGACGGTGCAGTATACTTGCTCACCGTCATCAATGTGTTTAGCAAGATGGCCTGGGCGAGGACGCCATAATTCAAGACGGGGAGCGTCGCGAGAGACACCCTTCGGGACATTTTTAAACAAAGCAGCCGTAAACCTCTAAGTTTACAGATGGACAAGTGGACAGAGTTCACGGCACGTATATTCCGGAAATTTATCAAACAAGAAGGCGTGCATTACTACACCACTCATTCGGACGTGAAGGCAAGCATCGTGGAACGATTCAATAGAACTCTGAAAGGGCAAACGTGACACTACTTTACCAAAGATAACACGTATCGTTATGTGGACGACCTCCAAGATCTCGTCAACGGTTACAACGGCGCAAAACATTCCATTAATAAGATGGCACCTGCCAACGTTTCAGAAACCAATGTCCTTAACAGATATAATCTGTACGGCAAACGGCGTCCAAACTCAAATAGTAATACAAAAATGAAAGTCGGTGACACGGTGCGTATTAACAAAACGAATTGCAACGCGTACGTCTTCCTTAAACTTTTAAAGTTTATAAAATACTACGTGTCAAGGGTAGAGGTGGCATAAAGAAAGTGTACGTGCAGTGGTAAGGTACCTCACAAAGTTTAATTCTTGGATTCCTGCCAGTTACGTCAGTGCCTTACCATGTAGGATCAGTTTTACATTACTTTACTGGGTGACAGCTCTATGGGATATTTCCCGAAAAGTACGCTCGCGAATCTCACCACGCAACTACCTTACCATGTTACAGTCGAAGACCCGTATGAAGTTGCTCTCGCTGAATTTTAATATCCATATTATTTAACCACCGTAAACGAGGGACAAAATATTGTATGGTACAACTGGGTTGACGCTAACTGCGTAGTACAAATATTCAAGGATCACATCCCTCTTGGAATCTACAGCACTATCCAAGAATTTGTCAAAGCCCTAAACGAAGTAGAAGCGTTTAAAGGGGATTCCGGAGTTGTATTCAAGTACACAAACCCTAACCAAAAAGTGGAAGTTGTTTCTTATTCACCAAATATAAAGCTTCTGAATCTATTAAGTCAACTAAGTCTACAGCTCGGTTTCGCTCCTAAGACTTATCTGATAAAAGTTCATAAGTCACCGTACAACGCCAACAATCTGTTAGGCTTGCCCTTGCAAATGTACATCTACACGGAAATCGTCAATCCTCAGCCCGTGGGTGACATTGTGGCAACTCTTTTACGTATCATCGGTATCAACAACATAAATTATCTATACGGCATACATAAGACAGTTAGCTATGACCAGTTGCATTACGTACCCTTACTTAGAAGGGAAATTGTAATCTTAGAAATCAATATAAGAACAAACACTGCTGAACCTGTACCATTTGAATTTGGAAAAATGTGCGTGAAACTTCATTTTCGACGCTGCTCAACAAGAACTTTCCCTACCAAAGATATTACGTCAACCAGGCTGGAACAGAAATATCTTTGATATACCATGGTGTTCCCTATCAACACGGGCATGGGATAGGAAGTTTTTCAGTGGCCTTTTTAAGGACGTCGTACCGTTGCTGAGAAGCGGGTCTAAAGCAATTAGGAAATAGGCGCTTCATAAGGATATCAACGTGCTCTCAAACGTCGTCAATCAGCGTCGTCCTTTCAAAGAGGCTCTACAGCAGCGTATCGGCGAGGCTGAAAAAAAACTGAAACGTAAGGTGGAGCAAAAGATCGACACACTGATGACCGGCTAAGGCTATAAAGGGCGTCGTAAGAATCACCGACGTCAGTCTTCTGTCGTTGTCCGACGTAAAAAGGTCAAGAAAGAAGCGGTAGATATTTTCAGTTGAAATTTCCTTTCTATACCCCAGTCTTGCGAGTGTGCCAGCAGTAAACTCGATCTCTTTTACGTCCCACCCACTCAAACCAGTCTTTAAAGTGGGCAATTCCTCCAGTACAAGCCTGTCTCTTCCCTCTCCAATGATTTACCCATCGAATCTACCAATACCGATCAAGGAGAGTTCTATATCGATCTTTCACAGACTATGCTTTATCTCAAGGCGGCCCTCATGCAACCCGACGGTGGCGCTTTGAAAGAGGTGGATCAAACAACTCCCGTCAACAACTATTTGCATTCACTATTCAAACAGATGGATTTGTTTTTAAACCAAAAGCTTCTCTCACCACACAGCAACTCGTATGCTTATACATTAAGACGCTGCTCAATTACAAGAGTGACGCCAAAATAACACATGTTACTTGCGGTCTGTGGTTCGCAAACAGCCCCGGAACCTTGCTAATGCCAGCAACAAGGGATTTGAGGCCAATCGCAGTCTCACCACAAAGAGTAAGATGGTGGTTATTTTGGGGAATTTACATGGTGACGTGTTTAACCAAGAGAAATAATACCTTTTGAACGGCACCGAACTCAGAGTCAAGTTGGTCCATTCCAGAGAAGAGTTTAGTCTTATGGCCGTCCTTGAACTCCTTCACTTTAAAGTGCACATCGCTGAAGCCGGCCTTCTAGTGCGACGTGTCAAATTAGTACCTTTTATACTGTTGACACATACCAAAGCATCGAAGGTAAAGCCTGGGAAAGTATCCCATCACCCACGTGGAATTAAAAACACTCACTATTCCTACGGGTGTGCAAGGGAAATGACTAGACAACGTATTCACCGGACAGTTACCCAAACGATGAATTGTGGGATTTGTATCAATGGTGGCACTCAACGGAGGAGACGCCACCAAGAATCCATTCAACTTCCAAACCTACGGCATGAACCATTTCTCACTGGACATGGACGGGGAACGACTGCTGTCAAAACTGCTACAGCATGATTTTTCAAACGGCAACTATGTCATGTCCTACAACACACCATTTTCTGGAACGGGTACTCATTACATGAACGAAGATAGTGACATCACACAGGAAGCCTTCCCTAAGAGATATCATCTCATGGCTTTCGATCTCTCATCTAATCTGTCCGCCCACATGACATCGCATTGGAATTTGACGAGGTATGGCTCTCTAATCATCGAACTGAGCTTCACTAGAGCTCTCATCGAAACCGGAAACTGTATCGTGTACGGGAAGTTTGCCAACATCATCACCATCGACAAGTACAGAAACGTCGTGACCGATTATGGAAGTTAATATAAACGGTTTCCCTGCCCTTACACTCGTAATTTAAATCATGGACGTCATTGTGGATTTACAGAGCTTCATCGACGACAACAAAGAGTTTATGGTCAAGGAACTGAGTGTTTTATATGTATGCGGTACATTACTTCAACATTGTGTGTAAAAAAAACCCATACTCTATCGAGGAACTTTCAGCCACCGCTAAAAAGCAAGCCGCCTATATCGTCAACAAACTGTACGGTATTCCCTGGGATAGCGGTGATGTGGATTACAGCCTGCTTGAATCCCTTATCTCCCATGCCACAACGCGTGCAGAAACCATCTACGTCAAGGGGGCAGAAAATATTTTTTTTAGTCAAATACACGCCTACGCCCGTCGTAGATCTGTACGACAGAGGTTGTTCGTCTTTGAAAACACTTAAATTGGGCCGCACCATGTCCATGGCACAAAGTTGTGTATGGAATTTCTGTTCGGCCTCCATCTTTGGGAATTTCAAGATTGGATGATTGAAGATGGACACGCACACCATAAGACGTGCGCTGAAAACAAACCCGTGGTTCCGTTCTGTACGGTCGGGTGTTATCCCTGCTGATCAACTACCCGCAAGAATAGAGCTACCTGCTGCTCTCGTCATCAACACTGATCCACACACCAAGCCTGGGACGCATTGGTTTGACATCTTTATCGACAAAACGGCAGGGGAGAATATTTTGACAGTTATAGTTTTCCACCCCGTATAAAGTCGCATCTGGCATTTATACGCAAAATCACTTCCCGCACGTCTCATAGTACGCTGAAATTTCAAAGCATAGCATTGGACGTTTGCGGCAATTACTGTCTCATGTACCTTCTCTATCACGCTCAGAAAATTCGGATGAAAACTTTCCTAACACTATTCTCGCCACCAAATCATACAGGCAACGACGCTAAGGTGGTAAGATAATACAACACATTTTTCAAGACTGTAGGGTCCTGCCGCCCCTCAAGATGCTGCGTCCAATCAGCATGCGCCTATAAAAGGGGCGTCCCGACGGCTTACTTGCCATAACCGGGACATTCGTCGGAGCGATCAAACATCATAGAAGGCCAAGACGTTTGGACCAGCAAAGCAAAGCCGGTGAAGCCATTCGCCTTGACCAGTATTTTCAACACTTGGTTTCGACTGCACAAAGTCGACGCCAAGCGAGTCATCGTCGTCATGAGCGTCAAGAACAATTTTACGCCCTATGTTCAGTTATAAAAATGCGGAGGGAACTGTGCGGTGTTTAACTATACAGGGTGGCAAGAACTGGGCAACTACAAGTTAGTAATATCAAAGTTTTTCAGCAACACGCAACCTCCTCAAGATATAAGTCTGAATATTCATGAAATATCGCTTATACGCATGTACGGTACTGTATGGTCGTCATCTGCGGGAAACAAGACGCCAGACTGAAATGGGTCACCTATCTAGCACCTAGCCGGGTGCGTCTTTGGGAGGTGTGGGACCTTATCAACGTCACCATCGACCGCTGGGATATATGGTCGACACCCATCGCACGCTATTGCAACGATTTGATCGACACACTCGTCGTGAATGTATGTGACACGCTAACAGAATCAACGGATGTCATCGACCTCGAACAGCCTACGGTGGAAACGTACATCAGAAACCTGGGTCGTATCAGTGCTACCTACTATACACGTCAAGTCGTCGGTTTGGACTATTACATGCTGGATTGTGAACTTAAAACAATTTTACTAACCCATCTCAGAGACACTGTAGAAAAACGTATAAACGAATACATGTGGTATTATTGTAAAAGTGTATAATACATATTATGTATGATGTTTGTGTAACCTTTAATATATGTCTGTGAAACCTTTAATGTTTAATACATATATGTTTTGTAATATCGTGTTTTATTTACGCAAAACCTTTTTGTACCTTACACGTAGGTTAACCAGAAACAAGTCTTGACTTGTCAACTCGGCACACTGGCACCAAATATGAACAGGATCAATGACCTCACGGTCTCAATCTATTCCTGTCTCGACTTGTCTTGTCGAGCCGCCAGTCATTAGCGAAAACCCATTGCCTCATAGAAGGGGAGGGTTGCGTCATCATTCAATGTCGTGATCTATTCCTGTCTCTACTTGTCGAGCCACCAAATTGGCAACAGGTATGAGTCATCAGGGTTGCGACAGTGTGATGACGTCATTGGGAAAACCCATTGCCGGGGGAGGGTTGCCAGGATCATTGACCTCCTGTACTAGCTCACGCTTTCAAAGTCACGATCTATTTCTGTCTCGACTTGTTTTGTCGAGCTGCCAAACTGGCGCCAGTTATGAGTCATCAGGGTTGCGACAGTGCGATGACGTCATAGGGAAAACCCAATGCCGAGAAGAGGGTTGTCAGGGTCAATGACCGCATGTACTAACTCACAGTTTCAATGTCACAATCTATTCCTGTCTTGACTCATCTTGTCGAGCCGCCAGTCATCAGGGAAAACCTATTGCCTCATATATGAGGAGGGTTGTGACATCATTCAAGGTCGTGAACTAGTCTTGTCTTGTCGAGCCGCCAAACTGGCTCTAATCATTAGGGAAAACCCATTGTCACTTACATAGGGATGGTTGCAAAATCATTCAGGGTCATGAACTATTCTTGTCTTGTCGAGCAGCCAAACTGGCGCCAGTCATCAAGGAAAACCCATTGCCACAAAGAAGGGAATGGTTGCGACATCATTCAAGGTTACGATCTATTCCTGTCTTGTCGAGCCGCCAAACTGGCGCCACGTATAAGGCAAAACCCATTGCCAAATAGAAGACCATAAATAAACCTTTGCGACATTGAAGGTGATCAACAGGTCGCTAACCCCATGTCATCATGGAAATAACCAGAGGGGAAAGTCAGGTTAGACGGAAATATACTGGCACCAGGGAAATTCCAGGGGGAGTGTTGTGACATAAAACGCAATGATTACGTCACGTAACTTGGGCTCTAAGGTCAAAGGTCAAATTGGGGCCATAGGCCATACTAGACTACTTCTATATTCAAGTAAAAATACGTGGTCATGTTGAAATAAATGTTTGAAATGTAACGAAATTGTCTTCATTATTATTTTTTTTTTCTGAGGGACGAAATTTACATTACAAAAATACAACTTGGGCAGAATTTAGCATAAACGGCCAAACCAATTAGCCTTTCTCGACCCATTGTTGATTTCTAGTAGGTTTTAATCCCATTCGACGAATTAAATAACTCTGCTATTGAAGTAGTAACTGGTATCACAAAAATAGTTTTAAATAGGCACTAGAGATTTGAAAAAACATAGCAAAAATGTAAGCTTTCATTTGTATATCAACTTTGTTGTATTTTGTATCAAGAATTCTTTCTATAATTTCAACGCTTTATTGTAGTTGGAAAAGTTGAATTTATGTGTTATTGGTGCATCTAGTATCTCTTCATCTGTTAGCATCATATATATTTTATTTTAGTGAGAGGGAATCTAACGATTGCTGTATATTTTACGAAAATTGACAAGGGGGCCCATGACCTGGGGCCCCTACTGAATTCACCACTGTTTGTAATTAATATGTTAATTTATATTATATTATAAATTAACTGCAAAAATCATTAGACGACTTGGTTTTTATACAGAACTATATACTCCTGAGATAATATGTTAATGTATTATTAACATTATACCATATTATGCAAGACTAAATATATTGGAAAATGTATATTTGCAATATAAATCCACATTATGGGGATGGAATCCCAAAAATAAATTGTATAAGCTTGTATATATAATTAATGTGTTTTTTTTAAGTGATTGTGTTCACTAATAATATTATTGTGAACTATGTGTAGCTTTAATTTAAAACATTTAAAATATAATGATCAACCTGGTAATAAAATATAATAATTATTTTTATATTGCAATATATTACTTTTAAAGAACTTTTAAATTGTTTATATGATATGTTGAATTTTCCTATAATGTTATGAATAATTATGTTCTAGCAATATAATAAATTTGAATTAATCATCAATATGTTATTTTTAAATAAAATATTTAATATTTTAGAGAAGAACAAGTACTAAGGTGCGTATGTTTTAATAATGAAGGAAATTATTTCAATTAATTGGTTAAACATTGAGCTGTAACAAACTAATTTAAAACTTTCCTTCTTTATTATTAGTATAAATTTAGTTTCATAATTTAAAAATATTATATGTGGGTTAGTTAAACATAATATTTCATATGACTAAAGAATATCAAATAAACCAAAAAATTCTATTGTGATTCTGCTAGAAATATATTTAAATAAAAAATAACGTTAAAAATCATCTAAAAGTAAATATGATACAAAATATGTAATCAGTTGCAACATATTTGATTAATTGATTTTTTGTAACTTGGAAATCAATGTTGAAATGTTATTCTATTTGTCGTAGGTTATAACAACAATTGGACCTGCAAAACCACAGCGTTCCACATCCAACAACAACTCAACTGTTACATCTTTAGAACACCTTGACTCTGAACGTTGCCATCTTCTAGCATTAAACAACCCAATGCCAGGGTCTCCCAAAGCAGCTACTCCTCCTCATAAGCTTTGTTTGGAGACAAGCTTTACTTCTCTTCAAAGTCCTACGACTGATGCTCAATGCAGTGTTAGTCCTCATTCATCCACTTGCAGTCATCTAATAGTTTCTGGCAATCGAACTCTAAAGCCTGCTTACGCATCTTCACCATTTGCTTTACATCCCGTGCTCTCCTGGGAATATGCAGCCATTTTAGAGGAACATCATGCGAATAATGGCATAATTTTGGGGAGAAGTAAAGATGATAATGATCAGAAAACATTAAAATTAGACCTGATTCATGATGACTGGTTTGGATTGGCCCCTCTAGCTACTCCTGAATCTTTGTCAGAAGTATCAAGCATAAGTTCTCGTGCAAGTAGTTTGGTACTAAACATTGACAAAAGTGAAAAAGACTTAGGTTGTGCATCATCGAGACACTTGAATCGCAACATTTGCATTGAACATAATAAAGCAAATAAATCTCCTATTGTTTTGTATAAAAATTCTTTACCTTCTGAAATTCATAAAAAGAAATCCAAAATTAACTTTTCTTTAAAACAAGATGGATGTATATGTAATAACGCTACTAAAATAAACGATAGTATCAACACTAATATTTCACATTCTTCAGAGGAAGATGTTAGTTTTGAATCAGCTCAAGAAAATGATGAAGATGTGCCTCAATTTACTCAAAGTAATTCTTCTCTCAACAATGATAACTCTAGTGAAGTTTTTTCAAGTGTAAAAGGAACTCCCTTCACATCAGTTCATCAGCTTTTAATAAACAGAAAAGATGTAATTTCCTTGCGTGTGTTGAATAAAACAACATTTACAAGACCTTCTTCCGTTTCAAACATTTTAGATGACATGTGGCATAGTGATTTAACAGTTAGTTCCTCACCAAAGAAGACTAAGTTCTTCACACCACAAAATTCTTTCAATAGTAACGAGTGTTCTTCTACTGAAAAGTTTTCAACACCAGAAAACTACCCTCGCTATCAGAGCACTTCATCACAAGGTAAATTCACACATCCAAACGTCACAGACTACAACTCAACCTTATATGACGATTCTATTAAGAAATCGTGTTTGCATTCTTCCCCGTATTTTGAAAGTAAAAACAATCTTAACCATGATAAAAAAGACAAAAAAAATTCTAAGCTAGACTTAACAAATTTTCCTTTTGAAAACACAAAAGAAATATATTCTAAAAATAAGAATTTAGAAATATCATATATTTCCCATGGTAAATATATGAGAAGTGATACTAACAATATAGTAAAAAATTCTTCCTCCGATGATTCAATCTTAGTGCTAGAAGATGACAATATATGCAATAGTTATGGTAATAATAATGTAAGGAGCTCACAGGGGCCAGAATCTGTACATCATAGAGGGGAGGTACTACTTATGAACCAAAAAGAACATTCTAATAGAATAAAGGACTGTCATATTAAATCAAAAGACAAAACTGAAATTACAAATACTCATTTTCATGCTTTAGAATCTTTGCCCCTTCTAACTAATATTGGAGACGTTTCTGATAGTACATCTCGTGTTAAGAAGAAATACGTATATTCTATCACTTCAGTAGGTAGAGGTGAAAGTAGCGTGTGAACATTTTTGTTTACTCTTTGAAAAGAATTGTTGGGTAAAAATGTGTTATCAATTTATTGTTTTACTCTATATAGTCTATTTTCATTAATTTTCTTTCCACATTTCAAGTCAATGTATAGATTTTATTAATAACCAATATTGGTAAAAAAAAATGCAAAGCTTCTAGTTTTATATCATTCTGAAGTAGTTTGTATAATGTAGAAATAAATATGGTCATCAAATTATAGGCAAAGCAAAAGCATTTTACCAATGAAATGAGCCAAAATCTAAAATACTTTTTGTTTGAGATCATGATACAATATCTACAAATAATTATAGTAATTCTTTATATTAACATGTTTCAAAAGGATAAAAGCATACGTTGTAGTGTGTATACATGAAAACTAATGCAATGGTCAATATTGTTTATTTGAAATTTACTTTTCACCTAAATTTTGGATTATTGTAATTACATTTTCCTACATAAATACGTATTTATAATTTTTTTTAATAGTTCCACTTTTTTGATTCGTAGTTTTTTCTATATGATTATATTGATACATTATTTTTCTATTAATTAATATTTTTATTTTAATTCACAAAAACCTAATGTTGCTTTAAATCAATTTTATGTAATATTAAAAGAATAAACAATTGTAATAATTAAAGTAAGCTAGTAGGTATCTAAAACAAATTTAGGTGTATAAAACCAATTGTTTTGATTTTAGTAATATTTTTATTGGCTGAGTCATTGTGGAAAGAGGAATGTAGGTAAAACAAAACAATCCAAGCATTATAGTTTATACTTAAAAGCTGTCTCAATATGCCATAAATGTACTTATACAACTAAATTTCGCATGATTTTGGCCTACTACATATCAAATTAAGTTCATGGACGTTCATCCCCAAACTGTTTTATTCTGTTCTGCGAAACAGAAATAGATAAGTTATAAGTTGCTATTCCATTTCGTTCTTCAAATACGATATAGAAAGTATAATTTGCAAGAACGGATAAGTATGAATCATCATTAAAGGGTAAAATATTTTTAAACAATATGTTTTATTATGCTAACCAATTCCTACATCTAAAACACAAACTTGAATGAAAAATTATGAATTTTGTTTGTAAGAAAAACTGAGGTAAGTTTATTTTGGTTTCAAAATTTAATTGGCAGATAATCTTATGGCATCTTAATCAACCTGATATAATGTGCCCATATTAATAAAAGTTATTGTCACAGTGAAATCGTTTATGGTACCTACCTCTCTTAAAAAAAAATATAGCTATGCATATAGAAGAGCTCGCTCCCAGAAACAGTTCAGTCCATTATTATTTTTTAGTTCACAGGAGAGCCAAAAACACTTTTGCAATCAAGTTTCTTTGAATTTTTAATTTCAATATAATAAATAATTGCTCAAAACAGACACACAAATTCTTCAGATTAACGTGAAATATGTATCATAATTTGTGGATATCAAATAATAATTTGTTAAATAATAATATAATAATATTAGCACCGCGTCTTACTACCCGTTCGGGTTATACGCTTTAAGTACTAATTACTCTAATGGATTAGGAATTGGGAAGGTTGAATTAGAGGAAGTGAACCCGCATTTGCGTGGAGGGAGAGTGGAAAACCATTTAGGAAAAACCACCGACAATTCACCCGGCCGAGATTCGAACCTCGATCTCCCGTCCTCAGCAGTAGAGCTCAACACGACAAGCGCGTTAGCCAACTACGCCACCGAGGCGGGTAATTTGTAAAAAGAAAAAGTTTATATTTCAGGGAAATTAATCAAACCTGATGTACTAATAATACTTTTGTCATAATTCCCATTTGAGTATGGTGTGACAAAAGTGTCGTAATTGCAAAGTCTGCACACTTCTATTCCTCTATTAGCTATGTAGATCTGAAGAAGGAGATCCCGATAAACTGCAAAATGAATGGCTTATTTATTAAATTTGTAGAAATGTTGTATGGCCTTGTGCTACACGGTATTTAATACTGGAATTATTATTATTAGTATTTATTATTATTACTGCATTAGCCACTGTATTAACAAAGTTCAAAAAAATTACTCCCATATAGGGAGTACAGCTTTAAGCGCTGATAGCTCTGCTAACTGAACTAAACATGATCTAGCCCTTATTAATGTACCATTATAAATATAGGCCTATACTTGAACGAGATTATGAATAGATAAGTTGGTAGAGTGGTAAAAATGATCTAAGATCACAATGAATTAAGAGCGGGTAATGAATAGTGCAAAGAATTATAGTCAATTTAAATTGGTTAAATTGACACTTAGATACAGGGATTTAACCCGGGAACAGACAGGTTGCATATCATTGTAATTATGGCACTGTTCTTATGGAGAAGATTCAATTAATTTAAATTGGTTGAAAAATTACATTTGGACACGATTCCACACGTCCATAACAAACTCAGGCTTAAATTATGAGTGACGAATGGCCCTGAACATGAGACGAATCCTGGATCGAGTGATCCTGAGCAACCCAAACTAACTCTATACATACCATAAACCAATGTTTCAATGACTCGAAAATAATGAGTGCTTGTGTGAGTTAGGAAGGACCAATAAGGAGCCTAGATTCCAAAACCTCTCCATATAAGATAAGGAAAAATAATCAAGGTATCTGGAGGGCAACCCGCCTCGGTGGCGTAGTTAGCTAACGCGCTAGCTTCATGTTGAGCTAGACTTCCGAGGACTGGGAGAACAAGGTTCAAATCTCGGTCGGGTGAACTGGGGGTGGTTTTTCCTAAATAGTTTTACATTCTCCCTCCACGCAAATTTGGGTTCACTTCCTCTTAATTCAACCTTCCCAAATCCTAACTCATTAGTGTAATTATTACCTAAGCGTATAACCCAAATGGGTAGTAAGACGCGGTGATAAATAAATAAATAAAAAAATATCTATAGGGGGGTTAGATTGCCTGACTCGCCAACAGGAGTGGCTGGTTTGACGAGAAATAGCGAGTGTCACTGCCATTACTTCGTTTTTTATGTTGTATCCAGATAACACGTGCCGGAGTGGTCTTGCAAAATTGAGCAGGAGCTTGGTGAGTTAAAAATGTGTTGTAGCTATCGTAGTTAACGCTACAACATTCATCCTCTGAAGATATAAGCTTCTAACCTGCAGGGGGAGCGCTTTCCCCCACAAGGGAGAACCATCATCGGGGTGTACGTTAATCTACAGTCCCATCCAGAAGTCGAGTTGCGAAGACCACTATGATTTCGCCCCGAGGTGTGACCAAAATTCCGCCACACGGTCTCCAAGTGACGCATGTCAGACGAATGACCCAACCATCAGCATATACTGAGTGATGACACCCTGACAATCAAGGCCCCCTTCAAGTGTATTCGAGATCTGCTTTCATAGAGTATTTTCCCCACGCACCAAGGACAACTGAAAGGCCATCTCGACCTAGTTCAATTCACTCGTAGGTCGCAGCAGCTCGGCTACAGCTTCCCTTGCCCCGATGATCCCATGGCGGCTGAAGCCTTGACACTCGGACTCTGAGACTGTTGATTGTGGCAGGAATCTAGCTCTCAGAGAATCTAATAATGGAAACACGAGAGCACCCAAGAATGGAAAATTGACACAAGGAGTGCCAAACAAAATTATCATATCTCTAAAAATATATATTTCTAGCATACAGAATTTGCCTGAGACTCTAAACCAGTGGTTCCCAACCTGGGGGCGATCGCCCCCCAAGTGGGCGATTTGGGTCATCAGGGGGGCAATAAATAAGTGGGGGCGATTTGGGGACGATGAGTATTCAAAGGGGGAAAAATTAAAACAGTACTGTACAGTAGAAGTAGCCGGGTAGCACGAGTCATTGGTTATTCTCAGCCGGTGAGTTCACTACACTCACCCCTCTCCACAGTCCCCACCTGTTGTTGCTCAGCGTGTCCGACTGGTGACTCAACCCCCTCCCCCTCCTGCCATCACAACACACTTGCCATTGACCTACATTCGTCTTCAGTCTTCACTAGCCTTTGTGTGCCTAACCATCAGTTTTTGTGCATGTCTTTTCTGTTGTTGTGCGTTTGTTTTGAGGTGTAGAAGTTCATGCACAATGAATTCAAAAAAGAAGAAGTGTCGTCAATACTCAGCTGCGTATTTAAAATTCTGTTTTATCGCATCACCGCAAAATTTGCAGTTTCCACATTGTCTTTTGTGCGATAAAACATTTACTAGTAATGAAGCCATGAAGCTTTCGCGAATGAAAGATCATTTATCAAGAGTACATAGTGATAAAGTGAGTAAAGAACTTAGTTATTTTCAACACCTCAAAGCTAAAGCTGATAAACGGCCTAATGTGAGTGAATTATTTAAAAAACGAGCAACAGATCTTGACAAAGGTCTTCTTGCTTCTTACGAGGTATATTTATTGATCGCTAAATGTGGTAAACCTCACACAATTGGCGAAACTCTTGTTTTACCGGCTACCAAAAAAATTGTTGAAATCATGCTGGGTGAGGGCCCTAGTAATAAGATAAGTCAATCGGTTCCTTTGAGCAACAATACTGTTTCCAGGCGATTTGACGAAATGGCCACGGACGTTGAATCCAAACTCACCAATTTGTTGAAAAAAAGTAAATTTGCATTGCAGATTGATGAATAAACTTTGATTGATAACAAAGCAATTTTATTAGCTTATGTGAGGTTTATCAATGAACAAAAGAAAATTACCGAGGAAATGTTGTTTGCTAGAACTTTGATCACTGATACGAAGGGATCGTCGATTTTTAAAGTGGTTCAAGATTATTTTGAGCAAAAAGAGATTCCCCTAACAAACATGAGCGCTTGCGCAACAGACGGTGCTCCTGCCATATCAGGTCGTCATAATGGGGTTTCTAGCCCACCTTAAGAAAGAAGTGCTAGAGGTCATCTCTATTCACGGTGTCATTCATCGTCAAGACTTAGCTGCGAAAAAATTGAGTGGTGTCCTGCATGAAACCCTACAACTGGTTATTACTGGTGTCAACAAGATCAAAGCTATTTTCCTCAATGACCGTCGGTTCCAACAACTTTGCCTATGAAAATGATGAGGAATTCGAACGCTTGCTTCTACATACGGCCGTGAGGTGGCTTTCCAAAGGAAACTGTTTGCGCCGTTTCTTCAAATTATTTGACACGGTTACTGAGTTTATCGACACGTCTGATCCTGTTTTAAGTGAGAATTTGAAGCAACGCAACTTGTATCTTGCGTACCTTAGAGATCTTTTTGAAAAAAAGGCTTCAAGGAAACAAGATGAACCTTATCAAGGTCAAAGGAATTATTTCATCATTCAACGCCAAGTTTGATATTCACAAGGTAGATATTGGCCGTAAAGAGCTTATTCAGTTTCCGAACTTTAAAAAGTGTTCAGTGTCAGATAACGAGACTCCTGAACTTCCAGAAGACAAAATTCTAATTTTTACTGATCACCTTGACCAGTTAAAAACTGACATGGAATCAAGATTGGAAGATTTGGCCAGGTTACAAATTCCGGATTGGATTATAGATTCATTCTCGTTTGAAGCTTTGGATAAGCTTGATAATTCTTTGCAGACAGAGTTTCTAGATCTGAAGTATGACTGTGAGGGGAAAATCATTTTCAAGCAGAGCGGTTACGAGTTAGTCTGGGTGAAGCATATGGACACTTATCCACAATTGTGGGGAAAAACTGAACCACTTCTCATCTCGTTCCCGTCAACATATTTAGTTGAAAAAGGATTTAGTTCTGTTGCCCAGCTCCTCACAAAACAAAGAAATAAGTTGGACATTTACCGCAAAGGAGACTTGCGCATGAACTTGACGAACATAAAGCCGGATATTCAAGCTTTAACTGAAATCCACCAATCACAAGGCAACCATTGAAAAGGTAAAATAAAACAATAACAAAGTTTTCAAACTTTCATTTATTTTTTCAAATTTTAACTGTCAATTTTCTTAATTTTTCCCGATTCCAATTTAAAAATGAAAACATGTACTCCTGTTTTTTAAATGTACGTCAATGATCTTAGTTAATTATTTCACTTCTTTGTTCTTAGTGACCGGATAAAACTGCTTTGGTTGTTTTTATATACGGTAGTAAAATTGTTTAAAATAATAAAACTGCTTTATTATTTACACTTGACTTCAAATTAAAATTAGGCATACAATGAAAATGAAAAGGGGGCGATAGGTTTTAGTCAATCTCCAGAAAGGGGAGATGGGCCACAAAACGTTGTGAACCACTGCCCTAAACTATACAACACCATTACAAGTTTTTGAATCATCACTTGTAACCTCTCATAGTCACTTACATTTGTTTACTCACAATCACACATAAAACATATCAGCACAGGCAATGAATACATATAACAAAATATGAGGGCACATTATATAAATAACAACTTCTTTCCCGCCTTTGATTTGGGGAATGACTTAAAACTATGCGACTTCGGTTCTGTAGGGCCTTAGGTGGCTTGTGTGTGCTTGCCTCTTCAGTGAAAGATCGTTCAGATCAGTAACACTCTTGCTGTTCCAATGGCCTGGGTCGATTCAGACTGCAATATCCTTTATGTGGATATTGGGGGTTATGTAAAATTAGGTGTTTTGACACCTTTCAGTACAATGGTGTACTATTTTCACCAACTACTCAGGGTGTACAAAGGAATTATCTAAACCTGATAGATAAGATGATTAGAATAACAAAAATAGATTTATTATAACAGAAAAATAAAATATATGATTGATTAAAATAGATATACAGAAACATAAGATAGAAGTTCCAGAATAATACTGTCTTGCCGCAACGCGGGCAAGATCAAATGCAGTAGGCTTGAAGAGCAATGTTCAATTACAAAACAGTTGGACTGACGCCAGGCTACGGTCAGGTGATTCTAAAAGAAAAACAGTGTGATAATTATAAACAAACGTTAACTGGAAATTATATAGGTATAGTACTGTTAACACATTTATAATTTAAACTAGCTTGCTTGATTGGGACAAAAGAAAATTCTTTATAAGACATAGTATAATGAATAGCAATAGAAAGGTTATTTGATTACATTGGTAGATGGATAACATACAGGTGTCTACACACAATAGTACTATGACCGGTCTTTTTCCTATTGGTACTGCCAGAGCATTCAATAGTACATGCATTTACTTGACCCACTCCCTGAGGTACAATACTAATATAATTCATACAAGACTAATACTCAGCCAATAGGTGCCAAAAACGGGCAAAGAGAAAAGAAGGTATTATCCGCGCGGACCTCATATAGAAACAAGCGGAGTAGCCATAAAAACAAGTGTGTAATTCTAAGGAATCAAAAGAGAAATAACGTGCTCAGTGAGAATAGCAACCATTTGGATTAAGTCCTTATTACATCTGGAGCTCAAGGCTCCTATATCGACACTATATCATATGAATATATGAAAAACACGGCCTCTTGGACCAATATAACAAATCTGAAGGACTTGAGCAACATTAGAGTTACTGTGACTACATCAACATAGTTGTAATAATACAAACCCAAAATCTAGTCATTCTGACTGAAACAAGAAGTCAAAATAATCGTAATAATCACCTCGACTATACTAAGTCTGAAATAAACAATAAGTCAGATTGACTTATTAAATAAACAATTTCTAATCTTTTAACTAAATAATAAGTTAGATAGACGTCGCCTCTATACTTAAGATATCGGAGAGGATATTCCTTGTTGGCGCGGTGGTGAGAACCACGTCCAACACATCATGCCCACCGGTTCCTTCGTGTAGAGAGATTTTCCTCGGAGGCACTGCGGTGAGTACCACGCCCAATACTGCATGGCCACCGGTCCTTTAGTGAAGAGATGTTTTCCTAAGAGGCGCTGCGGTGAGTATCACGTCCAATACTGCATGACCACCGTTCCCTTCGTGACGAGAGTTTTTTCATTGGAGGCGTGGCAGTGAGCGACACGCCCAATACTCCAGGGCCACCGGTTCCTTCGTGAAGAGAGGTATTACTCAGTGTCACGGTGATGAGAACCACGCCCTATACTCCATAGCCACCGGTCCCTTCGTGGAGAGAAGTTCCTCTTCAACGACGTGATGTGATAGAATAATATTGTGTAAATTTAAGGGTACCTATTTTATACCCTTTTTTTGGACTAGAACGGAACTAAAGAAATAGAGAAAAGACGTGATAACACAGATGATGATAGGAGCTTGCGGGGTGTGGAAAAGGGGAGGTTCGAAAACGCGCCGCCACGACAGTGATGCTAGAGGGACGTGGGAGCGAACCTAACATAGGTTTAGTTCTTTTCTACGACTGAAGGAGTAGTAGGTGTGTTAGCAAGCACTCTGTCGCTATTCGTGTTCTATATTTTGCTAGAAAGTATGTTGGTTTTATCTGATCCCATCCAGCCAAGGTGAATAAGTTTTGAAGCATATTATTCCTGAATGTATTAGCTTTAATTATTTTCTTTGTATTCCACTATTGTAAGTTTAGTATTTTTAGCATATTTGTATTATTAAAATGACTTGTAGTATTTTCTATTGAGAGCACGTGAATCATATCCGAGTCCATCCAGTCGTTAACAGTAGGTTTTGAAGGAAATTATTATTAAATATTTCAAATCTAATACTCTTCTTTGGATTCTGCCAATATAATTATTATAACTTCGTATTTTTACGTAGCCTAATTGTATAGGTGTCAACTTTACATGATTGACATGCTACAATGGGAAAAAGACTACCTGAAAATACACGGTATTCCACAAGCTAGACCGTTGCCTAGTTATGAAAATGGTCGATGCATGCCTTTTGTTCTGATTGAAGATGCTGTTTTTGGATTGAGTATAAACATTATGAAACAGTATAAAAAAAACTTACCTACTTTCAGAGGATTTTTAACTACAGGGATTTCAGAGCTCGTTGTGTGGTAGAATGCACATTTGGAATTTTATCGTCAAAGTGGCGTATTTTGTACAGGTCATTGAACACCGGTTTACCTCTTTCTGAATGGATCGTCAAGGTCAGCTGATGTTGCATAATTACATGCACAGAAAAGATAGAATTAATGTTGATGACACCTTGGATAAGACTCTTCTTTAACACGCCAACCCATGCAGAGTGCATTGGATGTGAGGAATTACTTTGCAGGAAACTTCACTTATCGTCAGGGTAGTGTCTCCTGGCAGCCCAAAAAAGTCTTAAGTTGATCTACAGGTGAAAACTGAAAACTTGTGTGGAACTATTCAAGAGTATTGAAAAATTATGTTTGGTGAGTTTTTTATTTTATAAAACACGGTTCTCTGATTCATTATTTTTAATGTCTTATACAATGTAATGTACAAACATTTCTCAAGAAATGGAAGATATGTTGAAAATATGTGTGAACTTTAAAAATATATTAAATCTTGACACACTAAAGAAAAAGTATTTTAACCCCAGCAATATTATTTGTACCTATAGTAAATGTGTTTACAAACTAACCAGCCTTGACCCATCTTGCTATTATAATTCTCCAACAAAGCCCTGCAAACCTCAAGCCACAACCTTTTCTTAAATTTATCCTAAAAATCGTTCAGGTTCTTGTAAAGAGCTGTTTTATTTTCAATCACAGAGTTGGATAGATCTGAGAATCCCAGCATTGCTAGGCCATTAATTGATTTTATATGGATAAAATGTAAGAGAGAATAATTACTAGTTCTCTTAACATTTCAATTTTATGTGTAGTATTTTATAGTTCAGTAAATTGTGTATAAGAATTTAAGGTAGAATAAATTATTTTAAACCAAATTAATGGTTAAATAAATAATTTTTCCATGCCCTATATGTGCATAGCATTTAACCCCTTTAATTCTCAAATATGAAAGGTGTAAGTCTTTATGGGTCTATTATAAACCAATATCTAACTAAATTAATTTATAATATAAGGAACGTACTTGGATGGAACAGCTAATTAGATAAATTGGTACAACTTCTTTGGTCAACTAAACAATATAAATATGAAACATAATATGAAGATAATTTATTCAATGAGAAACTAATGTATCAAGAAATTAAATCAAATAAGACAGGTACAATAACATTTATAAAAACCATCATTAAATTGTTAAGTAGTAAAATTCTGAGATTAATTAGTATAAAACAAGGAAAAATATAAATATGTGCAAGTACAATTAATTAATTAATAATTAATTTCAAAACTTTACTACTTAACCATCTAAATGATGGTTTTTATAAATGTTATTGTACCTGTTTTATTTAACTTAATTTCTTGAGATATTAGTTTCTCATTGAATAAATTATCTTCATGTTTGTTTCATATTTATATTGTTCCATTTGACCAAAGAAGTTGTACCAATTTATCTAATTAGTTGTTCCATCCAAGTACGCTCCTTATATTATAAATTCATATTTCTCCTTACTACAACTAATATGGATATTACTAAAATAACTTAATTAAGATTAATACATGTAAATTACCTTTCGATAAATCAAATCTGGCTCAAAACCAGCCAGATCTGAGCCAAAATTAGGTCAGAGCTGTGCTAGAACCAGCCAGAATTAGCTATATTTGATTTCTCTACATTCGGTAACAACATTGTGAAAGAAAAAACCTGTACAGAAATAAATCAAAACAAATAAGCACAATTTAACAATAGATACGGATTGTATTCCTTTCAAAAATAGATTGAAGTCTTGGACCAGTTTATTCACATTTTAGTGAGCAACGACAGAATTGTCACCAGTGCATACGGCTCATCCTAATTGTAAGACAAATAAATTGTCGCAATGTTGTGGCCCACCACAGCTATTTTCATCAGCTGAGACACAATTTTAACGTTTCGTTTCCTGTGTACACAAATTCAAATTTATTGATTACATCGTGACAGCAAGAACATGTTTAGACGATTTGTCGATTGTGAGCACATGGCCTTAACCTAACCTATCCCAACATAGCCTAACCTAATATACTGAATGAAAATTGTTACAGATAAAAATATTAACGTTAAACATAATTGATTAAATACAAGTAGATGAATATACATATACATCAAAGGAGGATCAAAAGTTCAACGCTTAAAAAAAAATTAAAATTTTTACTCTGGTTTTAAGACTTTAAACAAACGATTCTGAATGATTGTTTTATAAAATGTATGCTGTAAGGGTCACATAATTTTAGTGTCTGAGAAATATTTACAATGAGTAGGTTATTTCTGCCCAATGTCTAGGCTAGTAGATTATTGGAGAACTACGCAGTTAATTACCCTACAAACTCAAATTGTGTTTTATTACTTCAAAATAAGTCTTTGTTTAAAAAAAAATCCTCACTATCTCCTGTTAAGATATTTAGTCATGATCCAACACAACTAAACATAACACATAAAAATAATTACAAGGTATAACCATGGAATTATTCTACATCTTTGACTAAACAAAAAAAATTAAGGGCTGGATCAGAAAATTACTATTCCACTTGTGTTGTGTACTCATGCAGCTATGAGTAGAAGAAGTTAAATAGTAGTAAGTATACAAATGTGCTACATCACATAGGGGTGGAATCTTATTGGTGTAGAAGAGGTGGGGGTTGGATGTTAACTGACTGAAAATTGTATACTCCTAGAAGTTATTAGTGTGGCCCTACCTTACAAAATAATGTCAAATTTGGATACCCTGAAAATATATTTATAGAGCGTCCTTGCTTGAAAGTTTTCTGAAAAGTAAATTTCTAAACAAGATATTTGAGGGGTCTTTCCTCATTTAACATTTTTTTAAATTGGATACTCCTAGAAGCTATTTAGAGTGGGCCTCGCCTGGAAATGTTTAAAAAAATAATAGGCCTCTAAAATATATTCAGAGTGATCCTCACTTAGAAATTAGTTGTATTTTTTTATTATTACTATTAGATGCCTCTTGAAGCTATTTAGAATGGTCTCTTAAAAGATTTTAAATATTAAATCCATCTAGAAAATTTTTTAAATAAGAATTTATTTTTGAAAATTGGATGCCTTTTGAAGCTTTTTGAAGTTTGGTGCAAGGCCATCTTTTAACTAGCTATTCAAGAATATCATGCAGGAATAAAATATATTTACAGGGAGCAAATTTATTTTATATATATGTATATATATATATATATATGTGTGTATATATATATATGTGTGTATATATATATATGTATATATATATATGTGTGTGTATATATATATATATATGTGTATTTACATACAATATTAATAAACCTTTAGGTTAAGTTTTATCTGATTACCAAACCCTTCCTTCACCTCTGACAAGACATCTTGTGAATATGGGGAATGCCAGGTCTCCACTGTGGTTCGGATTCCACGTTAAACTGTAGGTCCTTCATTTCATCTCACATTCACCCTACCATTACACATTAGCGTAAGTGCGTATAACCCGAACGGGTAGTAAGACGCGGTGCTAATAATAATAATAATAATAATAATAATAATAATAGGTTAAGTTTGATATTATTTTACTATATTTGTAGTATTATTTTATAGGTATTAATACTATATAACAAAAGTGGCGGCTGCAGATCACATGGCTTGACATTAACATTTACTAAAATTGTTTTAGTAAATGTTTTAGCTGTCAAACTATCGTATTCTTATCTGAATGAGACAGTACGTGTGAATGTTAAATCACATTTTATTAATTAGATAAGAAATGTTGGCAGCCATGTTAGTGGTAAACATGTCAAGTTGTGTGATTTTTATGGAAATTTAATATCAAATTGAGTTCAGGAGAACTCCTATAACTTATTAGTTTGGTCATATTTTTGAATTAAAGAGCTTATATTTTTAAATACCTGACAGACGGCAAAATTCAAGCATTTTCCCAGGGTTTTTCCCCCATGTTTAAAATTCAAGCTTTATTCCAGACTTTACTATTCATTGGGTAGCCTGAGTCAGAGTAACTCTTTGTGGATAAAGTTACATCTCCTTTTAAAACAACACAATAATTTAGGCCCTGTTAGGTGTTGCTATTATAGTACAGACTTAATCCATCCCTAAAATAGTTTTACTAATCTTTCTTTCCAAATTAATTGACATTGACATATGAGAAGGGATTTAGAGCCCATTATCCATTATCTCTGATAAATAATAATAAGAAGAATAAGAATAATTAATCTGCTATTTTTCAAGTGAAATTTAATTCAAAATTAACGAAGCTAAGGAAACAATGAATTATCATATTGGAAAAAAGCTTTTTTAATCTAAATTCCAGTTATGTTCATACTCCTGCGTCTTTTGAAGATGATCAGATAAATAAGTTTGTTACATGAAATGAAGCACACCTAGACACCTAAAATGCTTTGAAATGTAATTTTAAACAATATTTAAAGGTTCTTTGTTTTACTGATTCCAACTAACAAACATTTAAACTGAGTTCAATTTACTGAAATATATAAAAATAAATGCAAAATTTTTTTAAAGAGTATGAAAAACATATGAAGCCAGTGTCCAAGGTACAGGGTTACAAATCTTGTAACTTCACAGAAGAAAAATTAATAATAATAATAATAAAGCTTTGGTTAAGTTTTAGTTGGATGATGATGAAGTGACTGGATTACCAGATACATCCCAATAGCTGGTGCGTTTTTCCTTTGGTGGATTTATATGTATATGTACTTAGAATATTGATCTAAAAATAGGTAAAAGATTTTAACTCTCATCCAAGATTGTACTGAATCAAAAAAACTGTAAAAAAACACAATCTAACCAGTAATTTCAGTCTGTGCTTCTCTTACAATCTCTAAGATAATTTTGAGAACTAATTTATTTATGAGTTCACCTCATTCATACAGGAGTAAAAACCATACCATATACCTGAACAATGGTATATTATTCTGCACATGCATATGCATACTATATCAAATTATGTACTGAATGCTTCTTTTCTTATGAGATTTAAGAATTTTATATACTAAAATCATGTCCCAAAATAATCATAGTTTTTTTAGAACCGCAACTTACTACCCGTTTGGTTTAAATCACTAATTGATGAATTACCTAGTGACATATTTAAATAACTCTGTGTAAATCTTATGTGAAATGGCCCTCAAATAAATTGTCTGAAATTGAAATATGATGTAGTTATTTAGTAACTGATAAAAAGTCGCAATGGCTCAAAAGCTTGAAGATTAATGGTATTTTTTTCTAAAGCTTTTTGAAATCATAAATGTTGTAAATGTAATAACTTATTATGCCGTAGACCAGGGATCCCTAACCCAATGCCTGCGGGTATCATGGCGCCCGCCGAGCCTTTTCTGTCTCCCCACCACTTTTTGACCACAGCTGAAATGTTCTTGACTAATTATTTTAATCTGTCACTTTTCCTACAAAAATCAAGTTTGTGCTTATCTTCAAGTATGCTGTTATCAATAAGTTGGTGATTGAAAACCCCCCTCTCATACCTCTTTCTTTGCAGGCTCATTTACAAAGTGTACTTTTACTCGAAACCACCCCGTAGTTTCAAGCTGAATGGTTTTGCTTTTTCCTAATCTCAAAGACCTACCCCCTTCCATCATTCTCTTCACACTCACTAATACTATGCTAATACTTCCCATTTCCTTTGTAAATATCTTAGCATGGGTCTACCCAGCTTTGTTGCTTGAATAAATACAGAATAAATATATATTTTTAAAATGTATTCAAGTACCAAAATGGTGGTGAGTAGTTAAATAGTTCCTTAAGTGTTTTTATTTTGGTTCTTGTAAAAACTGTAAGTAAAGCAGTATTTTTTAAATTTAATTTTTGTCAACTTGGAGGGAGTTGAACCCCTCCCCCGTTATCCCTTGTGGCTACAGCCTTGAGTATTACCCACAACCACATGTAAAATCACAATCGCTGTTGGAAACTTAACATGGCATTTGACAGGCCGCATGTATAGCGTTGAATCTGACCTTTGAGCCTGACGGGAGTTAGTAAATTTGCCTTGAAAAAGTAATTGGTGCTCGTCGCACTACCATTAGTTTTGAATGTGCTCTAAGGTACAAAAAGGTTAGGGACCTCTGCCTTATAATATAACTTAAGACTAGTACAGGCAAAGTAACCAGTCCCCGACCATTAAGTCATTACTGTGAAAGGGTAAACACACATTTCACCAATGATATGATTTACCTATTGATATATTACTAACATTTAAATTTATAATTTGGTTTTTATAATCTTATACAGTCTTTCTTCCCAAATAAAACTGTGAAAGAAATGTTCATTTTCTTTTTTTGCATTTTTTGGGCCTGATTAAAAAAATAAAATTGGATACATACCTTCAGATTTATTAACACCAAAAAATATGGTACTTTCTACCAGTTGTTTATAACTCTATAACAATATCAACATAACATTTTAAATATGTTTACACCTACTCCTAATTGTATAAATAAAGGGATCTGGATTATTATAGTAGAGTAATATCTAGAGTTGTATGTATATGTTTCCAATTTTATATATTTATATATAGGAATTTATAATTTTGAATTAACTGTGTGTGCTTAAGAACACACCCATGAAATGCGAAAATCCTATCAATAATAAAAACACCAAGTCTTAAATTTTACTCTCAAAGATATAATATAAATAAAAAAATTGGAAACCTAGATTATTTGAGTTTAAAGTTTTATTGTGTATTATTTTATTGAAATATATTTTTATTGTTACAGTAATACAACAGTGGAAGATTTTTATAAATGGAGTAGTAATAGTACTACGGCACTTGGTTATTATTATCTTAACACATTTGATGATTTAATGACAAGTGGAGTTACGCTTTTTGAACTGACTATTGTCAACAACTGGTTTATCTTAATGAATAGCTACGCAGTCATGGTTTCACCTTGGAGCAGAGGCTATTTCATGTTGTTTTATCTTTTCACAATGGTTGTGTTAACCATTGTTGTGGCATCTGTGCTAGAAGCCTTCCGTTTTCGTATCCAATACAAGCGTCAAACTACTAAGAGAGAAGGTAATTTTTGGACTTTTGGTGTAGTGCTACATTCTCAATCAGTCACACTTATTCGTGTATGATACTATAAAATTCATACGGATGAACTAATCACTATGTTCTATGGCTTATACCTTTCTGAATGTATCCACTATTACAATCAATTAACTCTAGAACCTTAGTACTATCATTAGACCTATATCTGAAGTAGCGGTCAAATTGACCTTAGCTGCAGAAGGGTCTGCTATTTATTGTTAATATACTGGTAGCTATAAAAACATGTACCTTAAATAAAAACATTCAAATTTCACTCATACATTTAATTTGAAATTAAATTCACCATAATATAATAAAATGAAAATACAAAACACTATTTTCTGTTTCCCCTGAGTGTAGTCTGTCTTTCGAAAGTAGCCCTAATGCATTTGTTCCATACAGGTTTTTGACACATTACACATATGTCAAATGTTTTATTCTTACATTTTGAAACTAGACACTAATGGAGTGGTCGTTTAGATGCTGGTTCGGCTTCATTTTCAGGCCCAGGGTTTGCTAAAGGAAGTACTGTCTTAAGTCTACCTGTGAAATAGTCATATTGTAGCTATTCACTGAGCTGTTCCAGAAACTTCCTTCGGCTAATGACTTTCACGGTAACAGATCTTTAAAGGATCCAAGCATTCATTTCTGCAATGTTTAATACGTTGTAGAAGACTTGTACTGGCCATCTTTGTGATGCTGCTTTCACCAAGTATGTCTTAGTTTTCTGGTCTAGAAGATCCACTCCATATTTGTTTGCATTATTAAATGCCACGGTTTTTGAGAGACTTTTTGGATTATTCCAAATCTCTAAACTTTGCTGTGCCTGTTCTTATCTCTTCCTCCACAAAACATGGTCTTTGATGGGAACGTTTGTGCTGCTGCAAAGTTTACATACTGGGATGTTAGACACTCCTGTGATGTGTTATCTGTCATGCACAGATGCATCCTCATCAGAAACAAAATTATCACTTTAATTCGATTCCCCACTGCCATTCACTTCCCCGTTGATTCCTGCTCAGAAACTTATTGTAGATGTTCTAAATATTCACTGAGCTGCTTTCCTGTTGGATAAAAGTACATTTTTAACACACAGTTCATACTTGACTAAACAATAATGTATAGTTAAAGAACATGCAGTATAGAGTCACGTGATCGTCCCATCAGATTTAACACTCATGTTCTGTAGAATCATGTGATCGCACACTATACACACCAGTCATGCACTGTAGAGTCTCGTTATAGTCACATGATATTCACAACAAACTCAGCTGTACATTGCCAATATCTTTACTAGAAGGGTTGGACACTATATAAAGTAATCAGCAGCAGTCAAAATGTCCTATGCCACATTTATAGTTATAGTTAGAGAAATATAAGCCATGAACAAAGCTATAGGTCTGTATGTACTAGGATACACTTACCAATATTATTCATGAAAAGTCTTAAACTGACATTAATCCACTAAACAATTTGTGGTCTTAACTAGCAAAGATTCAAAACATTCATTTTAACTGCATCCGCAATTTTAATGTTAACACAACTCCTATTTCATCTCTAAAATGTTATCTTGTCTCACTATTTAAATAAGGTTGACGTTGAAAATTAATTTTAGTGTAATTTTATTTCCATACAATTTGTTATTTTGATTCTCTTCAATAACTTGTGTTAATATTTTATGTGTGTTAGTATTTTTTTTTAATCCTAAAAGCTTTATCAATTCAACAATAGTTTATATTTATTATTAGAAAAATGAACCATGAAACAATAATGTTGGACAGTAGTTATTGAACACCTGTCCAAATTTCTGTTGGACAATTTTTAAAATTGACCTAAAATCCACCTTAGCGCATTTCAATTTAATGGACCTGAAATCTTCATTTTAATAATATGATCAAACATCTTATAATACTAACGAATTTAAGATATTACACTATATTGCATAATATTGCATACAGTATGTACTTTATTTACAATTTTTTTATGCATCCATATGATTTCGTTTTCATCTGAAAATTTAAATTCCAACACACTGCCTAGTTTAAATTGGAAAAAAATGCTTCTTTTGTAAGATAAACTTGCATTACATTTAATTAGGTTGTTAAAATATCTAAATCTATTAGATTAATAAATGCTAAAAGCTGCACATTTAATTCACTAATTTTATTCATGTGATTTTTTACATCAATAAGTACTAATGTAATAATATAATTAATTTTAAGGAATTATAATTGTGTAAATTTTTACATCAAAACTTGATGTGGTATATGTTATCTTGCTGAACGAGTTACAAATTCCTATTTATTTTAGATAACGTATGAAACTACATTTAATTTAAATATTAAATAGTTTTCCCAAATTAATATTTACTTTAGATAAGCAACTACAATGAATTTTAATATTAAATAGTTCCACATACCATTTAGCACTGTCACATGCGACCTTTATATTTATATTATGAATATAAATAAAACTTATCTGAATTAATATAATTTATTCTAATGGCTGATTTTCTGAAATACTTGTTATTAGATTTTTTCTTGTTTCATTGTTTGTTTAGAGGAGAAAATGCTTCATGAAGAAGTTCACTTGAAATGGGAAGAAATGCAATCCTGGGTGCAAGACTTTCAACTCTTGGAAAGGCTCAGGGCAGATCTAATTGTGGGGGTGAGTTCACACACTTATTTTTGTCCTGCGCAGTATTTCTTATTAATATTTCAAAGAAACAATCATATGCAAAATTGTGAAGTACATACGATATAACTAAATGAGAGGCTCAACAACTTTTTGTCTCTAAATGTTGCAACTTAGGCAGAAAAACACGTTTATATTGGGCACATAAAAGGTCATATAAGGATTAACTAAATATAGATAAATGGCTTCTTATCTCTAACTGCTTATCAATATCTCTTAATTTCTGGTTGACATCCTTTGGTTAACCTATGATATTATTGAACTAGCATTTCACTAGCATGCATGTCAAATATAGAAAGCCTCATTCATACACTTATTATCAGTTTTGCAGATATATATTGTGATTATTACTCTGTAATAATGCAAAGCCAAGATATTACTGGTATTTAGTGATTTAAAATATTTTTAACTTTTTGTATAGCCACTGTTATATTTACATTTCTTTAGCCCTGTTTTCTATTAAAACATTTTTTTTTAGTTTGTTTTCTATTCAAGGACAAAGCCTTATACACATACACATCTATCTTTGTTTTTCTTTATGTGTGTTTCTTTCTCTGGTTATATTTTCTCTCTCTGTCACTATTCTCTCACATTATCACTTACTCACTCTTACTAATACATTTTTTCTCTCTTACACACATTATTTTCTCTTACACAACTTTTCTGTCTCTTACAAGAACTATTTATGGATGCAAAGTCACTCACACACTAGTTAATTACAAACCTACAGTAATACTACCAACTCTTGAGAAGATATCAGAAATATACATTGCTAGCAATAATACAGTTTATTTAAGTAAATTTGATATAATTAACACAAGGCAATATGCAATTCAAATACAAAAGTGCCAAAAATCTTATAGAACATTTTTATAATAAAATTAAGATATCCCTAAACAACAAGAAGCACATATTGTCGCTATGCTTTAAAAGGCATTTGACACTATTGATAAATTACTAAACTCATTAAAAGTGATTATAATAGGTGGACTTCACCCAAGATGATTCCTTATAAATATACTGTTTTTATGTACAGATTAGCATACAAAAAAGTGAAACAAAAATTACAAATATAGGGGTACCTAAAGGTTCAATATTTGTACCAAATCACCCTCTTTAACTGTAAAATGGCTTAAGGCCTTACTAACAATAGACTGGTCAGCAGAGGGGGAAGATAATAGGGTTTAAATACTTGTCGGATATTCTAAAGGTCTTATCCAAGATGGTTTTCCACCCTCCCTCCACACAAATTTGAATACACTTCCACTTAATTCAACCATTCTGAGCACTAACACATTTAACATGCTTTAACTCGAACAAGTAGTGAGACATGGCGAAAAAAGAAAGGACCCTTTATCCATCCAATTTACATCAAGTCAATCATAAAATGTGTTATAAAGTAATGACATATTTATAGGAAGTATGTATGTTCAAATCACCTTTTAAAATAAAAAAAAAACTGTCTGGAGGTTATAAAGTATTGAACTGTTTTTAGGAAATATGAGGTGTGGCTACTTAATAACCGGACTCATTTTTTTGACACTTACCTGAGGTCTCGGCAACAACCAGCAGGGCCAGATATTGATCAATGTTATTTTCTTCCTCTACCTTCCAAATTTCAAGGTCATGTAACCCACAGTTCACCTGTAGCCTTTGTTCAAAGTGGACCGTGTATCTGAGCTCCGTCAGAATTATGTTGAGTGTAAAAGGTGAGCAGCGTGTCAAGGTGAAGTTTCTTGTAAAATTTGAGAAATTCGCTACAGAAACATATAATTTGCTTATGATGATCAGTGTTTATCTTGTACTGAAGGGTTCGATTGGTTTAAAAAAATTTAAGAAGGGGAGGAAACAGATCAACCACGATCCGCGCCCCGGCCATCCTCGCATATCAAAAACAGATGTTAATATTGAAAAAGTGAGTGAAATCGTTCGATAAAATCGATGCCTGAGCATTCAAGCAATTGCTGATTTAGTTAATATTGATAAGGAAACTGTTCTACAAATTTTATAAGAAAATTTATACATGTAAAAAGTTTGCTCTAAAATGGTGCCAAAACTGCTCACTCCTGTGCAAAAGTAAACTCGAATGAACATTTGTGCTGACATCCTTCATAACATCGAAAATGATCCAAACTTTTTAGAAAATGTGATAACTTGTGATGAATCGTGGTTTTTTCAGTTCAACCCTGAAATTAATTGCCAATCCAGGCATTGGAAGAGTCCAAGTTCACCGAGACAAAATAAAGTACAGATGAGCAAGTCAGAATTCAAAGCAATGATGATAGTTTTTTTTATATCTGAGGGATTGTTCACATTGATTGGGTACCTGAAGGTCAGACTGTTAACCAGGTTTACTAAAAAGAGGTTTTGACAACCCTTTGTGAACGCATAAGTAGAAGAAGACCTGAAATGTGGAAGAACGGCTCATTTATTCTTCATCAGGACAACACACCAACACACAAAGTGCTGTCTATTCAGAGGTTTTTGGCAAAGCGCAAGATTCCTGTGTCGGAATATACACCTTACTCACCTGACCTAGCCCCGTGTGACTTTTTTCTGTTCTCGAAGATCAAGTCAGCATCAAGACTAATACAAAACACCACCAGACTCATAAAAACTGTGACTAATGAGAATTAGATGTAAAAAATAGTCATGTTTACCTTTAATCAATCATAGATTACCATCCTAAATGGCCCACACATAAAAAAAAGGTTGAGAACAAGCCAAAAGAATGACACATTCTCCCCTCACCTTAGAATATATTTAAATTCCAAATTAATAATAATAATTAATTGTTTGTGAAGGTTCAAAAAGTCGAAGCCAAAGTTGAAGTCGAAGGTCAAATCTCCTTCGGCTTCAACTTCGACGTCTACAATAACCTTCGCATAGTTGAAAAATTTCGAAGTAAGGACGGGGAGATCGAGGTTTGAATCTCGGTCGGGTGAACTGGGGGTGGTTTTTCCTAAATGTTTTTCCACTCTCCCTCCACGCAAATGCGGGTTCACTTCCTCTAACTCAACCTTCCCAATTCCTAATCCATTAGAGTGATTAGTACTTAAAGCGTATAACCCGAATGGGTAGTAAGACGCGGTGCTAAATATTAGTATTATTAATTATCTCGATACTTAACACAGGAATTTTTTTATAAACAATTGACTCTAATAACAAGTTCAGTACTAATAGATCGTTAATACCTATTTTAATAATTTTGTGAAGGAAGTTACTTGTTATGTCATAACTTTCATTTTAATATGTTTCATGTCTATATTTTATACTGTTAATTGTCTTTGTTGTAAGGTACATCAATAACAATCTAGTCAAAAAAACCTTTCTATTAGTCATTTTTATAACTGTCACTGCTTAAAATATTGTAATTATTACAGAACTAACTCTCCTTGCTAACTTGTTTTCACACAATTTACTAGTGTATATATAATTAATTCAACTAATAAGTTCATTATTAATGGCATACCAATTTACCTATTACTTTTGATAAGTCATACCTTTCATATAGCCTTTAAAATATTTTGTGTCAAAGTTATTTAAAATTTATTAATTGTCTTTGTTAACCTTTTTAAGGTATTAATAACTACAATCTAATCAAATTGCCAATTTATCCACTAGTTAATTAGCTTATCAGCCAATTCTATAACCTGCTATTGCTTAAAATATTTAAATAATCACATATTATTATTGTACAATCTTATTGATGACTTTTTAAAAGTGTTATTGTGCCTGTTTTAATTGACTTTATAATTTATGATAAATTAGATCTTTCTTTAAATAAATCATCTAGCATGTTATTTTTCTTAATTTTATCTTTATTTAATTGACCAAAATAAGTTTAACCAATCAATTTAAGTAAACATAACATCTAAGTTATGTTCCTTATATTATAATTTCATATTTCTCCCTACAACTATAATGAATATTACTACAATCAATGAACATGTAAGAAACATTGCTAAAGAAACAGTCAAATAAATCTTGGACATTACACATACACATATTATTGGGCAAGCAAGGTAATGTGAACAACCTTGACCAGTTTTTTTTTTTTTTACTGTTTACTGGGAAGTCAGGGCTCAAATCCCAGTTGGGTGTATTGAGAATGGGTTTTTATAATTGGTTTTCCACTATCTATCCATGCAAATAGGTATACATATCCTTTATATTCTAACTTTCTCATTTCTATCCCCAATATAGTGTTGATATGTCTAACCCATTGAGTGTCAATATGTAAATAACCCATATAGACATTTGTTTTCTACATCCATTACTGTTTCCAGCCTGTGGCCTGGGTCAGTTTTCTGTTGTAGCTTCCCATACATAAATATTTTAAAAACATATGTAATTAATCAACATATTACAATAAAACTTCTTTTTTTAAAAAAATTGCTAATGAGCTCAATTTGTCGACAATAATAATAATAATAATAATAATCCTTATCAAATTTTAAATTGCAGTATAATTTTAAGCCTACTTAATACTACTATGAAATATTTGTTATTTTGAAAGAGTAGTCTTCAATATAGGCAAGTTAAATATATTTTCCAAAACATTTGTACAAAGATACATTTTATTGAAATTTTATCTACAGATATTTGTTAAAATAAGATCTGATCATTCAATATATTGGTTTCTAGGGTACAGCCACCTTTATTGGTTGCCGACCCCGTAATCGAGAAGTCTTACAGAGGCGAATGTACCGTACAGAAATTGAAGAATGGATGAAGGAAGCTGATATGGCAGAACGGCACCAACTCTCAGAACACACAAGTAATGAAAATGAGCATTTGATTGCTTCTGGTGATGCTTATCAACGCCCTTTATCTATCAACTCTTAACCTTGGACATGCTTATTTAGACTACATTCAAAATATTTTATTCCTATAAAATATAGTTTAATTTGTGTTTAGCACCCAAACAAAATAATTTAAACTCTAAAATTTTTTGATTGGAAAAATATATTATTTTCCATTACATAATAATTATTGTACTCAAACTAGAGAACATCATTGTTATTTATATTCTTTCATGAATTAATATTTTATAAGTATATTTTAATTTCCTAGTCTGCAAACTATTGTTTATGCTTATTAATTATGTGAGTAAATAAGAAAAAACTACAGAATTAACATATATTAATATATAAACAAATATAATCTCTATTTTATAAATTATATTAATATTATTCCATATTTAAATATTTATAATTTTATTTTTATGAGATGACTAAATCATGTGTTTTATTTCCCAAAAATTAATTATAAACTAAAATCAGTATTATTTATTTAATGATTAGGATGGTTTTTAAACCTTTTTTATTGTCTATTGTGACAAATACTAAGTTTTTATATTAAATTTAGTATAATCATCCATTTCTTCCACTATAACAGTATTAAAAATACTAAACTCATGCTGTATTGTGTTAATATGATATTAGTGCTTTAAAAGTATTATTTTGTATTAAAATACCAAATGTTTATTTTGCTATTCAACATTATGTTTGATATTTGATTTAATATTTGTCCTTGTTAACATGTTTTCACTTATTTTTAAATTTCTAATACTGCTTAGAGTTATGTTATGACGCATTTTCAAAATAATAATGTACATAAAATATCGACGATTAAGATGATAATGTAAATAACAATGAATCAATTTTTTATTTTTTGCTTGTTATAAATTCTCATTTCTTAATTTATAGGTTTACAAAAAATTCTATAATTAACTATGACAATCATTAGTGTCCTTCTAGTTTATTTCTTAAATTATTTTGTAAATCACGTCTTACTACTCATTCAGAATATACATATATTTACACTAATTGTTTAAAGTTGAGAAATTTAATATATATATTGGAAATTTACATGCATTTATGTGGAAGAAGAGTGGGAAACCATTTAGAAAAAACTACCCTCCAAATATCTGAATGAGTTTTAAACTTTGATTTCCCTGTCTTCAGCAATCCAATATATTTCCAGAGTGTTGCCTTAAAGCAGAGGTTACCAAACTTATTTAGTATTGGAGCTCTTTTCAATATTTCAATTTGTTTCACAGGCTAACTGGATTAAACTTTTCATGTATTGACCATTATTATAACCTGTACAAAGGTATTGCCATCACAGTTGTTTACAAATTGTGGGCTTTTTTTATTGATGATCTAGGATAGGCAATAAGATGCGAGAGTGGCAGCTTTATTTTTATTATTGTTTCTCTTAAAAACTGACTGCTGCCCACTTCACTGATTTTTTTTTAACTGTCTTACTTCCTCTTTCCTTAAGGCCGTATTTCAGGAGAATCTTTGTCTACTTTTGACTGATTCATTTTTAATGTCATTCTACCTTACCTCTCTTTTCTACAGCTACAATTGTGTTCCACATTAATAAACACTTAGTATTCATATTCCCATCACAAATGGAAATAATACTTGATTCTTTTTTATTTTTGCTCATTATAACTCGATAAAACAGACAAAACTTACACTCATACACCTAAAACATGAAGTAATAAGCCATTTGGCATTCAAAATAAATCAATCATAATCACGAAACTCAAGATGACGATGTCAAAAAACCATGTGCATCAACTAATGTTGGTGTACATTCATTGTTATGATCCGAACTTGGTCTCTCTCATATTTTGTTGTACATTTCTGTTGTATAAAAAATAAATCTCTCCCAAGCTACCAAAAATGTTGTTGGTTAGTGACCTATGCCTTAGACCGTTCAACTACTAAAGGTGTTTTTATAACATTAAAATGTTCATTTATAAACGTAATTTTTTTTATGTGTATAGTATTTCATCAAGATTACTCCTTTTAAAAAATTGACCAAAGAAACCTTTTTAAACATGTAATTTTACCAATACAGAAATTTACATTGGTATATAATATGTTAGACATCTTAGATAGTTTTTAAATTGATTACTCTCTCCAAACTTAACACAACTTTTGATTCTTTGCCTTTAATTTTTCTTTTGCCCTGGAAGTTTTATTTTGCTAGAAATTTTTATTAGGTTTTTTCTTAAACCATTGATTTATAATTCTATCAGCTACATATACATTGTATTTCTGAAGACTTTTCCTGTTTTTTTTTCCAAAATGTTAACTTCTTGAAGTAAAAGAACAAACTAATTAACTAATTTCAAAGCTGCCCCAAATCATTAAATTTGTTTAAGAACAAACATATTCTTTCTTTATGAGCATAAAATTTTGTAAGTAGTTTTAATTTTTATAAGGCCTAATGAAAAGGCCTATTGCAATAAATGTAACTTATGTTTTTCTTAGATTTTTAAACACTATAATGTATTATTATTAAAGTGATCAAAGTAATGTTAGTATTATATTATTGAGTCTTAGAGCATTATTTTCTATTAAAACAGTTAAAATAACATTATTTCTTCGGCTTACCTTAGGATGTTCTAGTTCTCTGAGACACTTATTCATTTTAGTACATAGACTACCTTAAGTAAAATTGTTCCTAAAAATTAATAGATTTTTTAATTTATATTTTTTTTTCTTTTCAATAATCCCATATCAATACTGTATTGCACACTTTTGTTTAAATTAGACTAAGCTTTTTTTAAATAATGCTTTTGTTTTTCTTATTTAATGGAAACATTTTTCATGAGACGTCAGTAAATGTGCTGCAGGTTAACCTTTTCTTTAAAAAAATTGGCTCTCTTTTCTGAAGTAGTAAAAATTGTAATAGCATTATAAAAAGGAATTAAATTTGTAAGGTAATCATGTGAACATTGATGTCTTACACTATTACATTTTTTTTTAGAAATCAATGTGTTTAAAATTATTATCAATTTGTTAGATGTTAATTGTTACTGTAAAAACTTATTACTTCACTGTCATGTGGTAACACATAAAAATATTAGAAAAATTTACGATCACTTTTGTTAAATCAATTAATGAATTAGATCACACTGAATTTTCTTAAATTAGTATCTTTTAGCATAAACAAAGGTTAACTGCTGCTTAGTGAAATTATATTATTTATTATCCCTATTGTCTCCTTATATATGTTTATAATAATATAAATTTTTAAAACAAATGCTTTATGAATACAATGATAAAATTAGTGTTTTGTAACTATAAATGGTAAATCTTTACCATAATAGTTTAGGTGTTATACACTTCCTTTACCTGGGAAATGAATATGTTTAAGAAAAAATTATGCTTATAATATATTGGAGGACACACAGAATGGATCCTCCCATTAAATGGTAATATCTTGTGAACTAGTAGAACTAAGAAGTTTCTTGGACTTTTCACATTGTTTAAAATCAACACATAACATTCCTACATTCAATATTAGCTGATGTATGACATAATTTTTGTTCCCTTTTTTCTATCTTTTTAATTTATTTTAGGTTTTAACATGCACTTTTTAACCGACTGATTATATCAACATGTGACTTATAAACTAATTTAAATCTAGAGCAAACATAACACCTAGATTCCATTCGTTAATTTATCACTATGAAAGTGTACTCTCACATTTCACTAATGATAAATTTTTCAGCCATATCAGGAATTGTACCTGGGATCCTTAACTCATTAGACAGACATGCTACCAGCTAAGTTAAGGTGTCTGACTATAACAGAAATAGTAAACAAGAGGCTTGTGTTCAAAACTGAGTCTATATAATAACTTGTACAAGATCGTCCCATCAAATATCTTCAATGATTGTAGATAAATGGTTAATTTATGGATACATATTGCTATAGATGATCCCAATACACATTCCATTCTTATAAAAAAAATATAAATAAATGTATTACTGCACATTTTTATACAAAAGGAGAAAAGGGTATTATATGGATTCATGGTCGATAATCCTAATAAACGGCCATATTTAGTTAACTAGTAAAAGACAAAAATAACCGTTTGCATAGTAAAGTTATTTAAAACACACAGCTGCACTAACATGCTAAAATAGTCACTGTATTTCTTTAATTCATAAACAAGTGAATAATTCTTTAAACTGAGATTAGGTGGTGAATCTTAACAAATCCATTCAACAGTGGTATTGCTTTAACCTGTAAAAATGTATTGATAATCCACATATCAAAAGCTTTCATAATACTCACAAGAAATGTTCCAGCTAAACATTCATTCAGGCTCATATTTTGGAGATTTGTGCAAAATCCTACAATGAAACAGCATATTTTGTTTAATATGGCTATTTGAGCCATCAAATTTATATTTAATCAACACAAGTTGCGAATCCAACATTCAAAACTAGCCCATCTATTTTGGGAATTCATAAACAATTTATTCATAATAAAACCTAACCATAATTGTGGTTAATGGGAACATATCTTTAAATAATAATTGATATACATTTTATTTTTTATTGAACATATGTTATTTGTTTGACTGGTTCCCCAATCATAGAGAATTAAAGTGCACACACATTGTGTTAACATGAAAAAGATGTATAGATAACTAGTTTTATGACATAATATGTATTACGAAATTCAATTATTTACAAACTTCTAATAGTTTGAACATTATAACTTTTTACAGATAAAATTACCTATCTCTAAAATATTCCAAGTTCTTGCAGGATTTATATTTTAAGCTACATTCTGCTTTTACTCCTGCCTATTAATATACAGTATTTATTCCTAAAATTCGAACAGCTTCAACATCTGCAACAGCAAATTTTATTATTTATTTGTGACTATCTCATGGGGTGCATTCAAGATCAGCAATATGCTTAGCAGTGGTTATAAATAGTAGATTTTAGAATTACATTTGAAACCTTAAAACGACTTTCCTGACAACTAATTCTCTTTAATCCCACAGAGGTAAAATATTCACAAGAGGTACTACATTCAGTCTTAAACATGACTTTCAATTTATTGATATATAAAGTTTCAAGCCATGTTGTTGTACAATCAAATTCAATGTTGTCAACTGTTGACTGAGGAACATTTATCAATAGATCAATGAAATAGACTGCATATAATTCTGGAATGTGGTCAACCAAGTCACTGAGGGCAACAGTAGGTATCTGATCAATGATATTATGGGGGGGAGGGGAGGTTTAAATGAATCAACTTCAAGGCCATGGATGTTTTTCATCAGAGGGCAGCATTTTGCACACTTATTTAATTGTAGACATCTAGCGAATTTTTTTCTGAAGTCTGGTCACAAACAGTCACAGCAATTGCATTCAAATATTTTGGGGCATTGTGAGGCTGGTGCTTATTGTTGGAGGAATCATACTTAGTATGTTACACTTTAGCTGTCACTGCCTCAACAACAGAGGATATTCAATTACTGATAAGTTATGCTTACTTGATTCAAAAGCTTGGTATAAAGTTAATTGAATATCTATTTTTCACTATAGTAGCTCTCTTATGTGGTCACTTTACAGATGGACAAAAACTTGATCTCTGATTATTGAATATATCAGTTACTTGTATTCACATAGTTATACACTTCGATATAATTCTGTCAGGATTGGCCTTCCACCTGTTTTATTTTGAGAAATTTGTGGTGTTCCATAACTATATTGACTGTTGGTTAGAGAAAATAATTTTAAAAGTGAATTTTAATTTATTTGCTTTAGATATTATGGATATTATATTTATTTTATTAATCACATCAATTCCCACCTAATGCCAATAATGTGGATTTTCTTAATTATAGCATCATAACAAATAAATCTGTATTTTCATTATGTCCCTGGCTAGCATGTATGAAACTATGTAATATTAACTTTGATTTTATTTTGAATTGGATGTTAACTACATTTTGGAGAGTAATATTTTTTCATTTAAACTAAGCTAGTTAAAATATTTCTGTAACAAGGCATGGATCTATTTACTGTCAGTATTTAACACAAAGTATAAAAATTTTACATAATTACCATTAGCTTTATAATGTTGCATATTTATGTCAGAATCAAACCATAGACATGGTAAATCCTTAATAGAATTAATATCATTTAAGGAGACAAAATAAAAACACTAAAAGATTATAATCATCTATTTTTGATAATAATAGTGTATCATTATACAACTTAGGTATGACTTTATTATTTTTAATATCTATATAACATACTATGATAGTTTTCTTTCTTTCTCTCTCTCTCCTTCTCTCTCGCTCTCTTTCTCTCTCGTCCTTTCATGTCTAGCTAGACAACCGATTCTTATTTCTGTGCTGATGGATTGCCCGCCCACTCCCCCCAAAAATTTTGTTTTTGGTGTGTTATATTATTCCGTGGTTCTTCTGTTTTTATGGTCATACCCATTCAGTTATTGTCCTTCCATTCACCTTTCATATTTATTAAATACAATCCCTTGACATTTAAGCCCCAACCCCCCTTAGTTTAATTTTTTAAACTGACACTTTTATGACTATTGTAAAATTATATTTACTTTACATCCATTACTTTTTCCAGCCTTTTCCTGGTTCAATTTTTTATTCAAGTCATATATTTTCCACTACTGGCTTGATAGGTCTGTTGTATGCAATAAAATCTAACTTAAGACTAGGACAGGCACAACATCCAGTCCCCGGCTGTTAATTCATCACTGTGAAAGAGTAGATCCACATTTCACCAATGTTAAGTTTTTTGGCCATGTTGGGAATCGAACCCATGATCCTTAGCTCAGTAGACAGACACGCTACTGACTAAGCTAAGATGTTGAATTGTAAAATTATATTATGTATACTATTAATTACATAAATAACACTTTGTGGTTATGATGCTACTGTTCTAACCCAAACTGGATATTTTATTTTTGTGGCTGCTATATAGAATTTATTTTTACTAGTGGTGGGATGATAACGATACTCAATTCCTCAATACTCACGATGTTATAATATGGATTAATCGCTTCTCGCTTTGGGCGTCAATTGTAATACTATCGGTTTTTCGCGCCCCACGTTGGGCGCCAATTGTAACTCTATGGATTTATCGCGCCTCTCTTTGGGCGTTAATCGTAGTACTATGTGATCAATCAGCCCGCTTTGGGCGTCGATTGATTCACTACGGATTAATTCCTTGATATAAGAATGCTGTGATGATTTATAGGTTGTATAAAGCTCCGTGATCGAGCGCCTATCACCACTTTACGGAAAAGATACCGTTTAGTCAGCTATCTATAGCTTTGTGTTCGAATACTAATTAAATCGGTATATTAATATAATTAAAGAAAGAGAAATGTTGATGGCTGTTATTTCACACACGGTTTATTTAAATTACACCTGTAAATTACTTGTACATATTTCAATTAAATGTTTTATATCCCTGCACACTTGTGATATTGATGTGACTTATATTATACTATGTTAGACTGACTCGTGCGTGAGCGTGATCTCGGTGTAGATATTTGGCTCCCGGAGATGCCTTAAACATACGCACAATGGTTTATATATAACATACCCCTTGCCTTTCTCTCCCCTTTTCAAGAGTGTAAAATCNATACTATGAAGTTGTTCCCTTTAACAAGAATTGACGCAGTTATTCTTTTAACAAGAAAGATGGTGTAAAAATATATTTTAGTGGTGAAATCCTTTTCACATTGTTTCTGAGAAGCGCGTGTTTTTTCATGGATGAATCTTAAAAGTATACTTTACATATATTAAAGAAAAATTACCTTCATCCATGACTTTTTACATAATTTAGATTAATCCAAACCAATATTATTACAACAATATCGACTGGTATCACAATAATCGATACTATGTGCTAAGAATCTTGATACCACTCTTTATTATTCAACACAGTTAACTCCTCATACGGGTTGGGGATAGTGATGGACATAATCAAATGGTTTTATTAGTGAATAATCATTTGATTATTTAAAAAAACAATTGAATGACTCATTCGAATGATTTTGAAAAGTAGCAGACAAAGTGAGAAACGATAATAATCGGTACAAAGCTAATGGCTTGACATTAGCTACTAGTCTAAGAAAATCAATTTAATCGATATTATAAAACGATTAAAAAGTATTATTTTGAAATTGAAAAAAGATTTTTAGTTTCTAAAAGTTAAGAAAATTTCAAAGTTTTTCTTAGGACCCTCGTAAATCTTGTCAAGGTTATTTCCGCTTCTCGTACTTCTTATTGTAGGCCTACTATTGAATGTAAATGTTATTTTTACCTGGTTGCATCTTGTTATAATTGGTTTAAATATCCAAATTGACTAGTTTCCATATTTTGTGACATGGAAACAAATAAATTTAAACAAATTAAACCCTTTTCATTTGACCTAATTTCTATGCTCACAAAATTATGATTTATTCAATTTTTTGTTAAATGGTATCAAATAGGGTATTGAGGAGATGAATTGACAGTATTGATCAAGGTATCGGATTTGAGAAGGTAGGCCTCTACTTTTTATCTAATATGTAGTATACAGCTGTAATGAGTATTTTAGTATAATTATTTGATAGATACAACATTAATATTTTTAATTTGTTTTTAAGATTCAAATGTTTATATAAGCAGTACCCCTAGTGAATTAAGTTTTTATATTGTTAATGCTTTCAGTACAACATACTTTACAATAATATTTGTTATTTAATATGGCAAATGTAATTTATCTATTTTGTTTAATCTTCTATTAAAATGTATGTGTAAATTAATTTGATATAATAATTTGGTAAATTTAAAATTAAAAAAATCCAAAAATACCGGAATTAAAAAGAGGTTGTACATTTTAAAAGCTAGGAAGCATATTCCACTTACTAATCATTATATAGCTAATAGTTGCTTAGCAATAAAAGATCAAAAGCTATTTCTTTTCACATGTTATATAATAATGAAATACATTTCAAAGAAAATACTGTATTGATCCCCATTTGTTTGTATATTAGAACAAAGCTATTGCTTGTCTTGAATAACCAAATTATATTAAACAGCCCTGCGATAGAAAAACTTTCTTATAACTATTAGCTGTCTTTTATGTATTTTTGAACGCTGAATTCAAAAATCACACTGCAAATTTCACATCAAAAACAGTTTATTTAGGGGTTATGCCTAATATAGAGCCATTATTTTAATTTTTTTTTCCAGGATAGTCTACGTCAAGTTTTGGCTAGTCATAATTAATTATTTAGCTTTTAAAATATTTATTTATGGTTTACTTATTAATCCTTTTTTGTACCCTCTTTAATTTTTTAAAACACAAAAATGGAGAAAAGTGTACCATGCTTACTTTGGAGTGAATTTGGGAATTAAAGACAAATCATGGGTTCCTTATAAAGTTTGTTTAGTTTGTCTGGAGGGTCTGAGGAAGTGTTCTAAAGGTAAAAAAGAAGCCAGACATAAGAAGACTAATGTCAAATGAAAACTTCTTTTCTTCAATGAAAGACGTATGAAAAAGAAGCTTTGATTGCTTTCAAAAATGTTGTTAGTAAACTTCTAGGAAACACCAAGGACCCTAATTACATAGCTATTGTTGAAAATATTCTGGAAAAATTCAAAGCTTTAGGATGCTCAATGAGTATAAAAATTCAATTTTGGCATGGACAATATGATGGGCGACGACTGCTGGATGCTACACTGTGAAAATAAATACATATCACACATGAGGAAAAGCAACACGCACAGCTTCACAAGCAAAAGAAAAGAAAACACATTTTACAGCCTCCGAGTAAGGTTAATTCTTAATATACTATTTTTGATTAGATGTATCTAGTAATCTAGTATATGCCAAAAGAAACTATTTTTATATAATTTGCTTCCACTTCTAATTCCATTATCAACGTGATCCTACCTATAATTGACTATGGCAATTGTGAGAAAACTTTATGTGATAGAGAAAAACTTGACATATTTTGATTCAGCACTAGACAAAACTAAGGTATAATTATCAAATTAAAAAAATAATAAAGAACACAAATTTTAACAGCCATGTTGTTTTCATTCATTGCAATATTTATGATTATAATTATTAATATTAATATGATAATATTACATATTTGTCACTAAATAATATTGTATAGGTTTTATAATTATAGTCGTTAGAGATCTGTAAACAGTTTCTGTATTCTAACTTGCATCTACCTAAAAGAATCGTCAAACAAATAAAATAATAAGGGTTCCCAAACCTAAATGTAATAAAGCATTATACGAATAATAAGATTTATAAATCCATTTAGCTTCTTAGCCAGTGTGTTATAAATATTCATACTTCAGTATCTATTACCTAGGGGGACCTGGTGGTCTAGGTGTATGGTGTCAGACTTCTGTACTGGATGTCCGGGGTTCAATCCTTGTTCCTGGCACAGATTTATCTGATTGCCAAACCCTTCCTTCACCTCTGACAAGACATGTATTAATCACAACTTGGGAATGTGGGGAATTCCAGGCTTCCCCTGTGGTTCGGATTCCACATTAAACTGTAAATCCTCCATTTCATCTCAATTTCACCCTACCATTACACATTAGCATAAGTGTGTATAACCCTAACGGGTAGTAAGACGCGGTGATAATAATAATAGTATATAACCTAGCTGGAAGGAATATATTCATAACCCTTTTCAAGAGAGTGACTATAAAATAATTTTTTTAAATTAATTTACTTTAAAGAAATATATTAACATATGTAAAATCTATTATGTCCCAACTGCTTATATGCCTTGATTTTCTTATGAATGTACATTTGGATCACCTTTTATAAAAACCAAACATATTTTCTTTAGTAAACAGTGATCAAATTTTACTCTACTATTATTATTGGTATTTTATAAAGATTGATAATATCTATAAAAAATAAAGGCTTCAAATCACATAACCTAACATGTTAATAATTGAACGTTGATCTTTTAACTTTTTCTCTCTGTTTTTTCTAAAGAAAATCAGGGTATGGTTAAGCGACTTTCAATCCTAAAATCAAGCCTATCTAGAATGAATGCCATTATCACTACACACTTGTTTTGTGAACAAAACCAAAATATGAAAATCTAAAATTTGAAATTTTTCAAACACATTGTAATATATTAGATATTGTGTACTAATATAGTGATGGGTCTGTGACTCATTACTGTCCAAGACATGTATATAGACTTTGGTCATTGTTAAAGACCATGTTGGATCATTTTTTTCTGCTTCCTAAAACATGCCAATTATTTATTTTGGAATAAATAATTACTTTTCTATAATTCATATTTATAAAAAAAAGGTTCTTGTGGGCAATAAAGCATTTCTTTGAAATTCTCCTTACTCATCTGGTGTTATTGTATTAGTTAGTATTATAATTATCATAAAAAAATAAAATGCTTAACAAAACAAAGAAAAAGTGCAGGAAAAAACTTTAAATAAATAGTTATTAAATATAATCATAGAATTCAATGTGTAATAGAGTTGAAATTTGGAATTTAATATACATTCCAAAGATCAACTAGAGTAAGATATGGATGGAGCTTGGATTGAGCAGAAATTTGATTGAAATTAGGAAACTCCACTATATATTCATCATAATATGAAAGAGTTAAGAACACATTAAATTAATACAATTCACACACACACATATATATATATAACTATAAATATAACACGTTTAAATAATATAATTTAAACTTATGAGTTTAAGTCAAGTGTGAAGATTGGCGTAAACAGACAGAGTATATAAGTGTTAGAATAGAGAAGTTTATGAATTAACAATATTAAAATGATGTAAGATTATAGGTTAATCTGACTTGAAATAAATTGAATTCTATTCTTATCTGTATTGAATGCCCTTGTTCCTTTTTCTTTACATGCTGGTACATTCCAGCCAAGGTTCACGACATGTTTTGGCGTTTTACGTCAACGCCATCATCAGGACTAAAGGATAAAAAACTAAAAATAAGTTATGGTGCAAATTCAGTGTGAAATATTCAGACAGAATAATAAAGCTTACAAATATTAAATTAGGAAACAAATATAGAAAATAAAATGGCATATCTAAGTTATGGTGCAAATCACATGTGAAATATTCAGAACTTAGATATGCCATTTTATTTTTTATATTTGTTTCCTAATTTAATATTTTTAAGCTTTATTATTCTGTCTGAATATTTCACACTGAATTTGCACCATAACTTATTTTTAGTTTTTTATCCTTTAGTCCTGATGATGGCGTTGACGTAAAACGCCAAAACATGTCGTGAACCTTGGCTGGAATGTACCAGCATGTAAAGAAAAAGGAACAAGGGCATTCAATACAGATAAGAATAGAATTCAATTTATTTCAAGTCAGATTAACCTATAATCTTACATCATTTTAATATTGTTAATTCATAAACTTCTCTATTCTAACACTTATACACTCTGTCTGTTTACGCCAATCTTCACACTTGACTTAAACTGATAAGTTTAAATTATATTATTTAAACGTGTTATATTTATAGTTATATATATATATGTGTGTGTGAATTGTATTAGTTTAAAGTGTTCTTAACTCTTTCATATTATGATGAATATATAGAGGAGTTTCCTAATTTCAATCAATTTTCTGCTCAATCCAAGCTCCATCCATATCTTACTCTTGTTGATCTTTGGAATTTATATTAAATTCCAAATTTCAACTCTATTCCACATTGAATTCTATGATTATATTTAAAAAATTGTTTCCTTACTACATTTTAATGTGTGTTTCAAGAATTAATTATTACATTATTTACTTTTTCATTCTGTTTTGATAAAATGAGCACATTCCAACTGGTTTCATAAATGATTAACCACAATAAAAAATGCAATGCCATCAACCAAAATGTTCTTTGTTGGATTTTAAATTCTTGTTTTTATATATTTTCAATCTTAGCTTAATTTGTAGTATTCACTTTAGGGGTTTGAATAATTTTTGAAGTTCTCTTGGAGCTAGTAAAAAGTAAAAATTTTTCTGCCACTCAATTTTTTATTTTTTTTGGTGTCCATATTATCAAAATAGATTAACATTTTAAACATTATTGGAATTTTTTTATTTAATATTGTAGTGAGATGTCTTTATTTAGATTTAAAATGTAACAATATTCTTTAAATTTTATTTAGTGTGTTTATTACATTTCGTCAAGAAGTTTTGTGTAATGTTAATCTAAACAAACTTGCCTATTGTTTTAACTCATCTGACAATTTTATTTTCTAAACAAAATTTATTCATTTTCATTTTTGGAGTGGGGCTACTTTATCACATTTTTAAGATACCACATAACAAATTCACATCTTTTAATTCTCTAGGGTATCTATTTTAATTTCTTATTTCTAAACTTTATTCAAAATGGTTAAAGCTACTGTTAAGAATGTTATCTGATGTATGTGTAATGTAGGCAAATACAATTTTAACTATTATATTTTGCTAAGAATGAGATACAAACATTTGGGGTAGTGAATAAGGTTATGTTTCAAAAATCCTATTCATTTAAATAATGAAACACTTGTCTTGATTTTTCACTTATAATGTAATTTAGTTGATTAATTACTAGTTTGTATAAGTTTTAATTATTTAAAATATTTTGGTAGTATAATGTTGTTACCAGTATTATTTATTTTGATATCTATTCGGCTTGATATTTAAAAAGTATTGACACTAATTTTATATTTATTCTTACAATCCCCCACACACACACACACACATATCAGGCTCCTTCACTTTAGTTTAAAACTAAGAAAATTTTTATTAACGTTAGGTTTAACAAGTAAAACAAAACATGTACAAATATATTTGATGAAGTAAAACTTGACGACGACAACAATCACAGTGAATCAGGAACATAAACCATCCTCATTTATAATTTGTTTAACTTGCTCACTGAAAGAATATCTAATACGTCTTGTTGAAGTATATGGAGCAAATATCAGTTAATTTTCACAAGCCTGGCTCTAAATGTTAGTCAAAACTTTTGATGGTCTACAACAGGTTGGCCACTGATCAGGAAAACTGAACTACACTTGAATTTTGTGCATCAGGGGCCTGGGAAAATTGCTTGAATTTTCGTGTCTGTTTGGAATTTTAAAGTGAGGATCTCACTAAATAGTTATGAAGGGCATACAAATTTCAAAAATTTGTTAAGGATAGACCACTCCAATTAGCTTCTAAAGGCATCCAATTTTCAAACATATACCAGGTGAAAACCACTTTATATATATTCTAGAAAAATTTAATTATAAAAAAGATATTCAGAATCATTTGTTCAAAAAATATCTTATCCAGCCATAAGCTGATATTGGGAACATGATTTTGAAGTGCTATATCGTTTAATAAAAGTAGCTTATTATGTTTAAAATATTTAGAATTGGAGGGTGAAGGGGGGAAGGAGAGTGGCATTAAGGCTACAATAAGGCCAAATGATGTGTACAATAAAGGGCAATTAATGGACAACACTAAGCTGTGCCTGTCTGACTAAAAAGCACCTTTAAAAAATGACTTAGTTTTATTAGTTATCACATGTGCTTTTTAAGAGTGTAGTGATTCACATTTATTACAATTAAGGCCGTTGCTTATTGGCCATATTTAGGAATTGGGTTTTGACTTGGGCTTAATGATATGGGAATTGGAATATTGCTTTTACACATTGTAATATTTTAGATGGTGTTTTCAAAATAACATAATAAAATATTTATAGTTTTCACTGTAAACTCAAACAAGGCACACAACAGTTTCATTATTAATAAATAAGCTTTGCAATGTTTAACAAAACTTGTCTTGTTCTAAGAGTAATACATTTATTTTTAAAGAGTAAGAAGTTAAAATAATGAATTTTAATGTAAAATAAACTAAAATATTTTAATTTTTAAATAACACTAAAAATATAGTATAAATTTCAATTATTTATCATTCCCTTTTATACAGCTGATTAAATATGATTTGTTGTCTCCCTTTTATGGTTATTTACAAAAAAGGTGTAATTATATTCAAAGGTTGATTGGCTACACACTTCTGTAGTCCAGATAAGTTTGGAAAGTTGTCTTTCATAATAATTAAATAATTAATCAAGAGAAGTGAATTAGGGTATTAGTGAAGTTGGATGTACAGAAAACTGTACTGTATGTAATACCCACTTTAACTGCTAAAGTAAAATAGTGTAATTTCTCTAACATGTGCTATGTAGCCAACATCTGATTTTTTTATATTGTTTAAGTACTTAAAATGTAGTAACACTATTTTATATAAGTAGTAATTAATAGTCATCTAATTTGTCCAAACCCCATATTGTTAAAACAATCCTATTTTAGTAGACATCTTTGTAAATATTGATTATCAACTACACAAGCCTGCGAAATTGAAGTTTTTGAAAAATATAAGAAAAGTTTTCACTGAGTTTTATGTTATTTGGTGTGCTGATTTCGAAACTGACCTGCATTCTTTTTCATCACGTCAGGATTTTTTGTAAAATCGATATCGATATTTTTGCTAAAATCCTATTTGAAAAGGAATTCTCTCAAACAATTTTGAATGTACTATCTGGCAACAGTGGTTTTTATCCATTTAAATCTATGTAAAATAATCAATTCTTAGTTAGGCAAATTGATTTTTCAGCAATCTATTAATTTGTATAGGTTTAAATGGGTGAAAACCACTGTTGCCAGATCGCACGAGCCACCTCTGGTCGAGAGATAAACAAGAAGTTCCCTTGAGTTTAAACATTTTACGTCAAATTATGGTGCATTTTCTAGAAGAAAATCACCAACTTATTATTTTAATTTTATTTTATTAAGGTAACTTACATAAAATAGACGATTGACCAAGAGGAGCAAATATTATGTATGTATACATGAAAGTCCGAAACAAATTTTAAACTAAGCAAAAAACAATATATATATATATATATATTTTAAACTAAGGAAAAAACAATATATATCTATTTAAGTACGTACTCTTTTTCCTTTGAAACTTCTTTTTGATGTTCTTCTTTTAAGTTCAATCTCCGGCCTATCTCGTTTTAACATCAAACCGTAGTTGGCGAGCATGTTCTTGTCCCATCTTCCTTGATATTTGCTCTCCATATCTTTGATGTCTTGGTGGAACCTTTCACCCTGTTCTTCGCTGATTGATCTTAAATTTTCGTGGAAAAAGTCCACATGTGAGTGAAGGAAATGTATTTTGACACTCATGGAGCAACCCAACACTTGAAATTTGTCCAAAATATTCATAACGATTGCTTTATAGTCAGGATCCTTGTAATTACCCAGAAATTTGCTGACGACATCTTTGAAGGCAACCCAAGATTCTTTTTCCTTTGTTGTCATGCTAGTCTCAAATTCTTTATTCTTCATAAGCTTGCAGATATCTGGACCAACAAAGAAAGAGTCCCTCTTTCATCTTGGCTTCGGATAAACCTTTAATTTTTTTGCACAGGTATTTTAAACAATCGCCATATTTTGGAATAGCCTTGACAAACTGCTTCATTACACCTAATTTTATATGCAGAAGGGCTAACAATACTTATTTTGGAACAACTAAGCTGTTCCGAATCCCATTCTTGGTGCCTGGTTCAAGTTTTATCTTTTCGTCCATTATCTTTTGACCCAATATCTAGTCTTATCACGGCTGTCCCACTCACAAATGAAACATGGGAACTTTGTATATCCGCCAGGTTGACCAAAAAGCATGGATATAACTTTCTAATCACCGCAAATGGTCCAACCGGGGTCGGCATGTTTTATTTTGTTGAGGACGAGAGCCAGGTTTTCATAGCGCTCTTTTAAATGCACCGAGTGTCCAACTGGTACAGATGCATACTGGCTTCCGTGATGAAGAAGGACAGATTTAAAGCTCCTTTTCGATGAATCTATAAACGGCCTCCATTCATCTTTATCGTATGTGATATTTAATTTGTTCATCAATCCGGGAACATCAGAACAATAGACCAACTTCTCCTCTTCCTCAAAGTACTTAACAAATTCCTTTTCTCGATTCCTGTACCAATAAAAAGAGGTTCCTTTGGCCAATAAGTGTTTTCTTTATATCTGGAGCCCAACAATTCTGCTGCCTCTTTCGAAAGGCCCAGATCTCTAGTCAGATCATTAAGTTCAACCTGAGAGAAGGGCTGAGGTGAATCGCCGCCAGGGCTTATATTCGGTATCGGAGCCTTGAACTAATGGATGTTACGAGTCTGAAGACTTATAAGAGATGCCTGGAAATTCAGTTGGAAGCAAAGGCACTGACACGTCAGGTCCATGAGGAACGGGATGTATGGCCGATGGAATGTTATCAGGATAATAGATTAGCTTTTGATTTTTGCGGTTATACCCACGGAAATGGCAGGAACAAAAGTAACAATCATCAGAGTGGTTTTTCGGCTCCCTCCATGTCATAGGAATTCAAAATCGTAAAGTCTTTTATCTTACTAAGTACACATTCTTCTGGGTTAAAGAGAGATAAACTGAGTCCCTCATGAGATCATCTCTTTTATATCTTTTCTGATGACCCCAGAAAAGTCGGGAGAGAATTCAGTCTTAAGAAAGATAACACGTTCAGAATCAATCCAGATAAAGATCGAAAAAATAGGTGACTGCCGATGCTCGATGCTCTGCTCGCTTAGTAAGCGTTCCTGCGATGTCAGCGAACCAAGATAAAGAACTGAGATAAGGATTTGCGTGACACTATTGGTAGAGAGAGGTTGCGACAGGGAGGGAGGGACGGCGATGGGGAGGTGTCACAGAGGGGTATTCTGTAGGTTTCACCACGGTAGAATGATAATCAGGTAGGAAGGGAAGAAATTAAACGCCGACATTTTTTTTATGGTAAATTTTCATAAAAATCCAAGTAAAATTGAATCTTTCAAGAAAACGTGACGTGATAGAAATTTTTCATTATTTTTTTAAATCAGCACCAAAAAATACATAAAGTTCAGCTATTAAGTCCCTTGTATTTTTTTCATCCCAGGCCTGTGCTATCTATCATTTCAAAAATGTTTACTAACCCATTCATTTTAATTTTGAGATTTTGGGATTCATTTTTTTTGCATATTTATGATTCTTAATGCACAGTGTAAAGTAAGAATACAGTAATAAGACGCTTAAAAAAAATTGCTCAAACTAATTTCACACGTATTTAGTTATTTATGATTCTTGATGCATGATGTAAAGTAAGAATACAATAATAAGACATTTTAAAAAATACTTAAATTAATTTAATATATTTATAGTTAAGTCATGTGACCTGCAGCTTTAATTTTTGATAGATAGTATCAATACCTATCAATGACTCAAATGTCCATTGCTGCAATTACCAAAGTGTGTTCTTATCCCTATCTTGAGCTAATTCTATATAGTCCAACTCATTACACCATATCAACATCAGTTCTGTTCTTATGTTATCCCTCCATCTGCATCTAGGTTTTTCCATTAGGTTTGCTAATAAATACCTTAAATTCGCTTCCAGTTTCTTCCATTCTTGCTGCATGTCCTGCCCAACTCCTCAACTATGTATTTTCTTCACCCCTTTTTGAACCATATCTCAATAACCCTAATAAAATATAATCATTCACAGTAATCGATAAATTGTTGTCCTCAATGTGTGTTCTCTGTTTAATCATGTACTTGATATTTTCACCATTCACTTCTAAACCTATTTTCCCTACTGGCTTCTAATAAAATATCTGCATTTCTTACAACAGCTTCCTTACTATTATTTAACAAATCTAAAATTTTTGTGTATCCTAATAGCTTTGTTGTGCAGTTTAATTTCAGGACTTCCTGACTCTTTTGCAATAGCTATAAAATATATTGATACAAGAGTAAAATGCTATCATGGTTGATTGCAAAAAAGTATGTCATTCTTTAAACTATCCTTACCGTGTTCTTACTAAGGCACATTTTTGTGCTTGGCAAAAAGTCATATAAAATAAATCATTTGGTCTAAAATACAGTGGACAAACTATTTCATGTTCATAAGTTATATAATAGTACAATATAGAACTTCATTGGCATGTATTTAAGTTAGTAGGTACATAGAACAAATGAATGTTACTAGACTCCTAACATAATTCAAATGAAAATGAAATTTGAGTATCTGTGCTAGGAAAAAGTGGAATTCAAGTATATGTATTCTTTGAGAAAAAAAATCGATGTATTTTTTAGGGACAGTTGGTCCATACTGTATCATTTTGATCAACAACCATTATAAATGGATTATGGTTAGTTAAAAATAAATAATATTGTTTAAAAAATATTACTTTTGTCTTTCAACCTCTTGGGAAACATCCTAATTTAATGTTAACATTTAAATATTTATATGATATAAGTATTAATAAAAAACCTGATTATTGCCATGCTCGGTGTGAGTTTTGGTGAAGGGCCAGCCGATTGTTTGTGTAAATTTATAGAACCACACAATTACTGTGGTGTAGTTTTTATTATTCTCTAGAGTATTTACTCAGGCATTTTTTAGAATAATAACTGTAATCGGACGTTTTGGTGTGAGTCCCAGTGAAGTGTCAGCCGGATATTTCTATATATCTATGAAACCACCTAACCGATTGCGTTGAAGTTTTTCTTTTTTGGTATGATATTAATCCAGACAAGTTTTAGCATGATAAATCAGGTGTTTTGGAGTGAGTCCCAATGAAGCTCCAATGTGATTTTTTTTTCTGTTGCATAATATTTGTGTTTCATTTTACCCCATTGTTTTGCTGTTATTTATATCTGTATGAACTTCATCCATTCAATTTTAAATTTTATATATCAATATGATTGGACTGAGAGTCTCTCAATTTATTCATTTTTTATCTCACTTATCTCATGCGTGTTGTATCTTTTGTTAACGTGTTCTTCATTATTTAAATATAATCATTATTAACTTAAGATTAATTTTTATTATTTTTTCTAGTAATTCTTATTTTCATCCAGCCTTTCACCTTTTTATTATAATCTTAAGTGGGTCTCTAAGTCTTAACCATATATTTACAACTCTTTACTTAATTTAGAATTTAGAATGTTTTCTAAAATGATAGTGGCTAAAGTCTGTTGCCAAATAAAATAATTGATTTATCTCTTTAAAATTATAGAAGTCTATACATACTTTAAAATGTATTGACCTGAAAAATGAATCTTACCAGTTAAATAAGATTGCAAATTAATTTTCTAGTATGCAATGCAATCTTTAAAGAGAATAAATACTTCATGTTTAAGAAAATATTTTTAGACAAGGCTGCACTCTAGTATACAATTAGTAAGATTCCATCCTGCTGCCCTCTACCAGAAGTGTGACAAAGTTTTTACGTAAAACGTTCCTTCTGTTAAACCTCAAGTCAGCCATTTGTGGCTACAATTCAGGATTTTCACAAAAGCAGTTTATTACAAAACTATCGGAATGGATACAATTCCAGTTTTTGTGGATATAATTCCAGTGGATACAATTCCGATTTTTCACAAAAGCCTTTTTTACAAACCATCAGAATGGATACCATTCCAAGTGGATACAATTCAGTCACCTCGTTTTTTCACCATCGCGTCTCACCGCCCGTTCAGCTAGGACGCCATCCCTACTTCAGTTGCAGACTTCTGAGAGTGATTTTGTTGAAATCAGCCTACCATTGTACAAAATAGCTTTACAGAAGTAAAAAATAAGATTGTTTTGGACACTTTGTTCAATACTTTAATACAAATATTTGTTGTGTGAAATTATAATAATATATTTCTTAATTATATTCATATGTGTTAACCGTCAGTTTGGCTGATGTGGTAACGTGACATTCTCATGATCTAGAATTCAGGTTATCAAATCCTGAGGCTTCTAGTTTTTTTTTAAATTTATCAGACTGAAAAAATCCTTTCATTCTATTATTGTATTAATCAGCATATATTTTTTAAAAATATTTTGTCTAGAAGTATATAAGGTATTTGAGCCTACGTAGAATACCACAAAACTCTTATTGAAAAATAATTTAACAAGGTAATACATTAAAAATCAGTAGATTCATTTCGAAATTTTGTGTGTAGGTGATTATTTAAAAATTAAATTAATGGGTGTATGATATAAAAATGTACACATTTAAAAATAAGGCTAAGCAAGCTAATTATTGATCGCATGGTAAAACATTTAGTGAATATATATGTTTTCAAAATTGATGTGAAAATAAAATAATATTTTACTAAATTCAAATTTTTAACAAGTGATTTTTTATTCCAACATAAAATTAAAACATCGTACTCTAGATGGAATCGATCTTTTGAACATTTGAGCTTCAGACAAGCATGCTTCCAAGTGACCTAAAGCACATATGAAATATTTTAAACGTTTAATTCATACTTATATAACCCGAGAAATTTTTGAGACAATAAACTTAGATGCAATCAAATGGAAGATGGTTTTCTAATAAACCAAACAAATCGAGTTACATGATGCACTCGATAAAATAATAGTGTTTACTTTCAGTTACGTATCTTGTAGAATGGTAGAGTGTGGCATCCCTTCAATTTAATCCTTTGGTAGGCCTACATCAAGGTTTTACAGGGTTGTCAGGTTGAAAACTCATTCGCAAGCGAAACAACGCCACACCGACTAGCACGAGATTAACAACCTTTCAAAATGAGCTCTGTTTTGGTACAGACTGAGATTTGCGAGATCATGAGTAGCGAATATTTTTTTCTTTCTATATTTCAAAATTAGGGATCCAGAGGAAGCCAACACTATTTTCTGTCATACCACGATCTACATTCTACGCTGTTCGCATTGTGCGTGTAACTATAGCTCAAAACCTCAAACCTTACCTGACTACTGCCCTCTTTCCTCATCGTGGACAGTAAAAATAGGCCTATTTGGAGATTGTAATAGGGGATAAACAAAGTTATTCAAATTTTAGCAACAAGTGAAGTTGACCGAAATAACCGATCTTTTGGTTTTCTGGTGTAATGTATTTTATTTAATCTACGGTGACCTTAAGGGTGGAACTTAAAATGACTTTGCGTGCCATTAGTGTCGTGTGTTGGTAATCTCTGCCTTATTGACAGACAATACCTGTCTCGCAAGGTGTTTTGCTGGGGAGGAGATCTGCCTGTCTAATCACTAGTCTGAAGTCACCTATTTTTACAGCTCAAACGTTTCAAGGCCTAGAGCCCTGGGCTGCAGGGTAGAGATGGGCGATATATCACTGACTGTGATTTTTTCACCGATACCATTTGATCACTGATACTCCCAGTTACTCGATCCCAAAAGTATCGGTGATTGAGATATCAGTGATACTCGAAATACTCGAAATACTCATAATACTCGAAATACTCGAAATACTCGAAATACTCACAATACTCGAAATACTCGAAATACTCACAATACTCACAATACTCACAATACTCACAATACTCGAAATACTCGCAATACTCGAGCTACGGAGCTAGTATTGCTTCTTTTTCTAGACACTCAAATAAATACTCGCTTCGCGGCCTTTGTTATTCTTTTATTTTCTACCAACTAATTGAGAATCGTCCTTATTGACTGGCATGTTTTACGTGTTATTTCTATTTAAAACACTTGATCTCTTAGAGCTCATTTATCAAAATCAGTATAAGATTGCTACGTAAAAATGACTTTAATAGTTTAAATGTTTCCTTCACATGCATTTTCAATACAAAACATTTGTTGTTAAGAGCAAAATACAAAAGCAAGCTTAGCTTACTAAGCAAATCACATTTCGGATTCTTTTTAAAAGTAGGCTACGAAAAAAAATCATTTCTTTTTTTCGGTGATCCTATCCCCAAAATCGTAAATAATGAATTAAAATAAGTAACAAAATAGAAAAAATAGAAATAAACCTTAATATATTATTTACAATGCGTTGATGATCCTCATCATCCTATAGTCTAATCTAAAGTGTGTTTATATAATAATTGATTAAATATTTTCTAGCATCTTATAGGTTTATTTGCTTCTATTAGATGTATAGCTCATCTACTATTATATGTACGGTATTTAAAATAAAATAACACTACAATAATATAATATATGACCTGCTTTCCAAACGTTTTCTAAACAAATCACCATTATGTTATGTTCATTTTTAATCTCACATAAATTTTAATTGTAGTGAAATAGATCACTAAATATTATTATTATTAGCACCGCGTCTTACTACCCGTTCGGGCTATACGCACTTACGCTAATGTGTAATGGTAGGGTGATTGTGAGATGATATGAAGGACCTACAGTTTAACGTGGAATCCGAACCACGGTGGAGGCCTGGCATTCCCCACATTCACAAGATGTCTTGTCAGAGGTGAAGGAAGGGTTTGGTAATCAGATAAATCTTTGCCGGGAATCACTAAATAAATTACACAATTACAAGAGTTTCTCATAGTACGTAAAATAAGTTAATATTGGTATTCAAGTTTAACATAATGTTTGTTGGACCACTAATTTTGCCCAAATTACATAACATTTCACTATAAAATACTAAATAACATATTTTATTTCTCTATTTTTCAATTGTATTAAACTTCTTAAAACGCATACTTTTGTATTGACTGTACATTAGTCAGGCAACACGAAACCCGGAGATTAGGTAGCTGTATGTCAATAATGTCAATGTCAGTGCCGAGTGCCGACAGAAAGAGCTTATGTTAAGTCTTTAAGTATCGAATTCCATTGCAAGCCGCCAAACTTCCAAGTAATTAGTTCTCCTTTCAAGTTCCAACCGACAACCGAATGTCATGGGATTATTCGAGTAAATAGTAAATACCCAGTACTCAGAAATACTCCATACTCAGAAATACTCCATTCTCAAAAATACTCCATACTCCTACTTGATACTCGATACTCGATTGTACGCGCCTACTCGGACAGTAGCTAAATACTAACAGTGGAAAATCACTGGTATAAATCACCGATATTTTAAAATCACAGTCACTGTATTCACTGATATCGTAAAATCACTGTTTTTCCCATCTCTACTGCAGGGTGAATCCCGGTCTAGTGTTCTAAGGGAGGTTTTTATTAAATAATTTCCCACTATAATTAAATCTAGCCTAATCACGTGCGGGTAAGTTTGCAAGTAACGCTACATTACTCCTGACTATACCATTATAATAACGTGTAATGCCCGGACGTTAAATAAGACGCAAAGCAAAGAAACATTTATGTTTTGATAAATTAGTATACAAAATATACAAAACTTGCTAACCAAAAAAAGTTATTTATGGTTATTACTTCACTGTGAGAGAGCCTTAGACTATAGGTAATTTATAACTAGTAGTCTATTTATTTTATTTACTTGAAGTATTTAACATCCACATTATGCGCCGAGTGATTATATCAGCAACGAGAATTTCTATGAGCGATAGCGAGCGGGAATTCCAATTCTGCCGGTAAAAGTATTTTCACACGCCTTCCAGGGTTTTATTAAATGCCGCAATCGACTTGGGGACCGACGACTTTACTTCCCCTCAGAATGAAGTTGTGCTACGTATTTTTAACGCCCAAGAAAAATCCATCGACCTCAGCTGGGTTTGAACTAATATTTAGGATCCAAGATACCAATCTGTATAAAGAAAATGTTTCAAAATATTTTTGTCAATTTTTTAGACACAATCATAATTATTATAACTTATTTGTCATATTATTACTACTGTTACTGTTTGTAGGCCTACACATGTTAAAATGTATCGAATACCTTATCTGATTAAATAAAAAGGTGGACGAAAATTAATAGTTTAAGTTACTACTAATTCTTCATACAACGTGTGATCTACTTGTTTTAGCTCAGTCATTATTACAAATGAATTTAAAATACTCACAAACAACAAAAATACCACCTACATGAGAATAAAACATTGTTGGTATATAATTGTTTTTAAAATATAATAATATAACTATAAGAATTATGATATAATTAAAAAAATAAACACACGTAAGTTACACTCAAAGTCACAACTAATTTTTGGGGTTCCGTAACAAGAATGGATCCCTTATGAAAAACTCAAGTTAAATATCTTTCTTCGGTCCCACACAGATCTCAACATTTGAACGGTTAGACATATAAAGCCAAAGTTTGGGTTGCAGTTAAGTGTTAGCGTGGCCACATGAAATGGGTTGGTAACAATTAAAAACAAAAAAAGCGAACAACGGAATTTCTGAGTAATTAAAATTAAGTTTACGTTTTATTATTATTACCCAATTATGTGAGGTATTTTTGAAAAGCTTTTACTGCGATGATTTCAAATATATATTTATATATAAATATATATATACATATAATAAATATATATACATATATACGTATATATACATATATATATATATACATACACATAAAATATTTTAATATACTAATGGTATGCATATATTATAATTTTAAAAAAAACAAATCGTCTCATAAACGGAATTTTAAAAATGTTGGGAAAACACTGAAAAAAAGGAATATTTAAAAACATGTTATTTACTGAAAAAATGATTTTATTTATATGAAAATAACACTTTTCGAAATATTTCTATATTACTCTCACTCAGTACTTCTACTCATGAATGCCGCCTGCCAACAACTTTCAATGGAACAGGACTGCATGAATGTGAAAAGTATGGTGAGCCTAGGCATGAAATCCAAATAACCTGCACACTTAATCCTTAGTAATACATACATTAAAGATGTGCAAAGAATGAAAACTAGCCAAAACGTATATTACTAAGCCATAAAGATATTGCTGAACGTTTGTTTGATTACTATTTTGGTTCCTAGTTAAAGCAAAAGTTATATTTAATATAAATGAGTACACCTTAAGTTTTCTTATTTTATTCAATAAGTCATAACCGATCTCACTTAGAGAGACACGTAGCATCCTAAGGTTTCATTATATAAATTTATTTGAGGTATCTGGCGTACACTTTCTGAACCGAATGATAACATCACCACACTACTTTGATACTATCTTAAAAATTGAAAAGACACAACATCCCCGTCCATTAGCTCATCAGTTTAGAAGGAGAAACAAATGTTTCACTAAAAATAAAAGTTCCACGATGTCAGGAATCGAACCTAGTGTCTTTAAATCAGTAGAAAAACAAGCTATTGATTGATCTAAGCTGTCGCACTATCTTAATGTTAAATAAATATGTAAGTCGTGCTCTTGTAGGATTCTTGATTTAGAAAGCATTTATCATAATAATAATAATAATAATAATAATAAGGTAACCAATAATTATTTGAGGAGTATGATATTTTAACATACAAGTAGTAGTGCAGACTACAAAATACATAATTTATTTTGTCTCCAAATTAACTTGGAAGGAGTAATAACTGTAGGCTTATTGCAAAACACAAATGTTTAGAAGATGTATGAATGTTAAATGCATTAGAAACTGTCAGTATTTTGCTAGTGCATTAATTGATAAAGTGAATAATGTGATCCAACCTTCCTTTTAGACAAGAGCCATTTAAATACTATACGATGTACTCAGAACTTCACGGGCAGCTAGCTCACACAGAACGAACTATTTATTAATATGTTTGAGTGCCAGGAAAATTACAGTGTTTCTTAGATAACCTTCATATAGTCAATCTTAAATCAATAGGATAAGAAAGAGTATTTTAAGCAATTTTTGAGGGTAGGTTATTTTTGTTGTGTTTTTTTAGCACCGCGTCTTACTACCCATCCTGGTAATATACACCTAAATACTAATTACTATAATGGGTTAGGAATTGAAAAGTTTGAAGTTAGAGGAAGTGAACCATTATTTGCGTGGAGGGAGAGTGGAAAACCATTTAGTATAAACTACCCCAGCTAACCCGAGCGAGATTAGAACCTCGATCTCCCCATTCTTGTCAGTCGAGCTAAACAGTAAACTAGCGCGTTAGATAACTACACCACCGTAGCGGGTCTGAGAGTTGTTTATAATCTCATTGTAAATAAAACATTATTGATTAAACTTAAAAAAGAAAGCCCCAAATTATTAATAGGTTATAGACCAGTGGGATATCTGCTCGAAACACCCACAAAATAAATTATTTAGTATCTTATACTAAACAGAATTACAAAGTAAAATATTCTAGGAAATACGTTAAATAATTTATATTTTACTGCTTCGGTATTCATGTGCACACAAATGTTCTCATATGGTCCATTTTCATTGATGGATGAAACAGGGTTCTAGTCTTGGCCGGGAATATTGAGACACGGTTTCCTAAATTGTTTTCCAACTTTCCTCTAAGCAAATGTGGCTACATCATATTTAATGTATATCTTTTTCATCACTATCCCCCAGTAATTAGTAGTAAAGATGGTTGAAATAGGTAATATTATGTTACACATAAATATTCTCCTATAGTTCACTCGGGACTATATTATCCCCTTCATGAATAAACGGAATTTCACCTACCGGCTGATCCACAAAATCCATTATAGCTAGGCCTGTCAGTATTTCAAGGGACTCACAGCAAAACACCTGATTAAACTGATGTTAAAATCTGCCTGGATATAAAAACTATGTAAGCCTAGATGAAAAAAAAATTGCACTGCAATCACTTATGTGGTTATAAATATCCTAGATAAAATATACATACCATCCATCCGAAACTTTAACAGGGACTCGAACCCTAAAATCTAAGTCTATCATGCTACAATTTCCCTGGTTGATATCCTACAAGATAGAATTAACTACGGAATCAGTTGTTGACAAATATCCGGCTGGTCCTCCACCGAGACTCACAACACAAAACATGATTAAATCAAGCTAAAACTTGCTTGGATAAAGATTCTACAAAAAAACTACATTTCAATCGGTTAAGTGGTTCCATAGATATATACAAATATCCGACTGACACTTGACCGGGACTGACACCAAAACAATCGATTATAATTAATATACTAAAAAATGTCTGGATAAATACTCCACAGAATAAGAAAAACTACCCCATAGTAATTGTGTGGTTCCATAAATGTATAAAAGCAATCGGCTGGCCCTTTCACCGGGACTCGCACCGAAACACTTGATTATTCACAAATAATGCTAAAACCTGCCTAGATATTGGTACAAAAGTAAAAACCACACCTCAATCGGTTAAGTGGTTTCACAGATCCTATGTTACAGATATAAATAAATCTGGCCGTATCTTTAAAGGAAAATCAAACCCTGACTGTATGTATGAGAGATCCTCCCTTAGCAGACATCATAACGAATAAAAATAAATGCACCGCAATCGGTTATGAAAGTTCAGGTATCTTTGACTATATATAGACAGATATTCTTAAAAACAGTACAGAACTATAATATTTTTTTACTTAAATATATTTATATTCCAAAACTTAAAAATGCAGAGATACCATTTAAAGTGGTTTTAAGCTCGTAAACCAAAATAATATTTATCCTTGCTTTTCAATACTTGCCTACGACATGGCCAGTTTTATTTGGATATCTAGGATTGATTTAGTAAAAAAAAAAAAAGCAGATTTGACAAAAATAATCACAGTTAACATTATATATTAAATTTATTAAAAAATTATAATCAACGTAAATCTTAATAAACCACAATTTTTCTCGGTCAAAGTATTTATCAAAACTTTTTCCTAATAGTTATATTGTGACCGTTATGGTAACATTAAATAAAGTATGCAATGGAATTATGGTCCCACAAATTTATACACAGTCATAATAACTTTGAAGAAACAAATAAATTCACTTTTATAACTGAAATATGTCCAATGGATAAGATTTTATCATTATCTCTTTTTTTGTCCACCCGGAAATAATATATAATATTTTAAATTAGGATTAAGACCATTAAATTACAGAAGTTTTTTTAAACTCAGCTTCTTAAAACTAAAGAAAAAATCTCTTAGAATTAATCTGTTATTTATGCTACATATTTGTAATTTAATAACTTATCATTAATAAATTTATAATTGGCTATAAACAGTAATGAAGATTCTGGAAAAGGGGAGACTTGCTTTGTGTTACCATATAAAACCAATCACTGTGGGTAACAGTGCCAAAATAACGTTTGACGTGGTTAAATTTGTAAAAACTAAAAAAAATACCAGCCCGTATGTTAATGAGAGCAAACATAATTAATTAACTTAGTATGTAAATATTAATTATTGATTTTATCATGATCAGAACAATAGAGTAAAATTAATTTAGTAAATCAAACCATTTGGGCATTGCTAAGAGACATAACCCCTCCCCCATCACTCCTTCCCAAAAGTCAAGAAATAATTTAAGGACTTAAGGCCTTCTCTAACTCCAGCCTTTGGCGTAGCCAAGCAAACTATTTTGCAGCTATGTGTGAATGTATAGCATATCTCGTGGGCTGAGTCAGTAAGTTGCTACCTTTTAATCTCGACGGAGTGTACATGAATTAATAGTATATTATCTATACACATACACGCCCATAATTTTGCATAGACATACACACAACAATTACATCTATGTGAATAAATAGACTAGGCAGAGGTCCGCAACCTTTTTGTACCTTAGAGCACATTCAAAACTAACGGTAGTGCGGGGGACACTAATTACTTTTTTTAAAGCAAATTTACTAACTCCCACCATGCTCAGAGGCCAGCCTCAAAACACGGTTGGTCAACTGCCATGTTAAGTTTCCAACAGCGATTGTGATTTTACATGTGGTTGTGGGTAATACTCAAGGCTGTAGCCATGAGGGATAACGGGGGAGGGGTTCAACTCCCTCCAAGTTGACAAAAATTAAATTTAAAAAATACTGCTTTACTTACAGTTTTTACAAG
>CABFVX010000736.1:197464-234524 GCA_902151425.1 Timema shepardi | reverse complement strand
CCGAGGTAAATATAGTAACCTCCAACAGTCACTCTGACATAACATTAGTACAATCACAGGAAGAACAGGTATCTTGTAGGTCACACCGAGGTAAATATAGTAACCTCCTACAGTCACTCTGACATAACATTAGTGCACTCACAGGAAGAACAGGTACCTTGTAGGTCACACCGAGGTAAATATAGTAACCTCCTACAGTCACTCTGACATAACATTAGTACAATCACAGGAAGAACAGGTATCTTGTAGGTCACACCGAAGTATATACAGTAACCTCCTTCAGTCACTCTGACATAACGTAGTGCACTCACAGTAAGAACAGGTACCTTGTAGGTCATACCGAGGTAAATATAGTAACCTCCAACAGTCACTCTGACATAACGTAGTGCACTCACAGGAAGAACAGGTATCTTGTAGGTCACACCGAGGTAAATATAGTAACCTCCAACAGTCACTCTGACATAACGTAGTGCACTCACAGGAAGAACAGGTATCTTGTAGGTCACACCGAGGTAAATATAGTAACCTCCAACAGTCACTCTGACATAACATTAGTACAATCACAGGAAGAACAGGTATCTTGTAGGTCACACGGAAGTGTACACAGGAAACTCCTTTAGTGACTCTTGTATAACATTAATAGGCGAGGACTCACAAATATTTTGGTTAAAATGTCAATTATATAACTAAATATAGTAGGCTACACACATATAACTAAGTGAAAGAAATTGCATTATGGTCTACATTTATTGTTATGTATTCTAATGACTTGAAATCCCATACATTTCATTGTCTATTGATAGCACACTCTGAAAAGTCGATTTCAAGAACAAATCCATTTAAACACTAATAATTTAAAATAAAACGCTACTATGACTAATCAATCAGTGAAATATACAGAAAAAAGTAGTTCTTTGACACGAGAGCTCACCAATTGTTTCGTTGTGTATCTAAGTCTAACTTTTGCTCAGTACACCTCTCGTTTTATAGAGGAAGTCTTTCTAATAATAACAATCAAACATCGCGTTAACGATATACAGCTAAGATACCAGCCATGTGTTTACGTTAACAATTGTGGTTTCCCCTAATTGACATTGTTAGATTTATTTTCCTTCAAGAAGGCGCGTTAGGACCAATATACTATAAACCCCCACCACACCCCTAGAGCTCCGACCACTTGAGTACAAACGACTATCAGAACACATTGATAAAATCTTCACCGACATTTTGTAGGAGATTATCCAGTGATCAACGCACAATTAAGGCTAATACACTATTCATTACAGCTTATAGCCTGAACGGGTAGTAAGACGTGGTGTAAAAAAATATATTCATTGCAGTTCGTTTTAAAATTATTCATTAAACTCGATTTTAATATTTAAACAATGATGGTAGATCAGATGTGTGTAGAATTTCTGACCACGTAGCTTATTATTGTTTGTGTATTTGTGAATACATCATTGTGTTACGCAAAGATGTAAAAAAATTAAAAAGAATCGCGAAAAGTTGGTAAAAATGATTATTTGTAAACTTTTTTTTTATTTCTATACTTTCTTTTTCAAACTTATAATTTTATAACCAACTATTTTTATTTTCTCGCTACCTTACAGGTAGAGAAAGTATTGTGGTCGTCAAAAAGATTTAAATCGAGATTTTGATGAATGTCAACGTTTCATGACCCCCCGAATCCGAAAAATTGATTTTTTGATTGCCGTCTGTCTGTTTGTTTATACCTTAGAGTAGAGCCTGAAATATTTTACCGATTGGGCTAAAACTTGGTATATAGGGTTTTCATAGTGTTGCCCCGAGGGGTATTTGGAATTGGATACTCTAAAATTAAGGGTAGGTTCCTTAAGAAAGAAAAGAGAAGAAATCGATTTTCTCAAAATCGGCTTTAATTATTTTGATTAAATTTTATTTCTAAGAATTATTCAATTTTAAAAACAAAATTAATACTCTATTTTTTTTGTCAAAATGTATTTAAGGCTTCCGGTCTGATTCGTATAGTTTAATTTTTTATCATATCTCTGGAACTCTTTGAGATATGAAATTATTTACTATTGAAAATATGTAGGTCTATTTGTAATACAAATATTTTATTTGAAACATATTTTTATAAAATCAATAATTTTCAAGCTATACGCAAATATATATATTTACAAAACTTTCCGAACACTAAAGGTAAAGTATTGTGACCGTATTGTAACATGAAATGTTGATGGATGTCGACGTCTCATGACCCCCTGAGCCCTAAAATGTGGTCTTTACAATGACGTCTGTCTGTGTGTCTGTTTAAACTTAAAATTTAGAGTAGTTTAATAAAAGGTGAACAAATAAAAAATAGATTTTTTCAAAATCGGCTCTAACGTTTTTGAATAAAATTCGTATTTATGCATTGATTAAGATTATAAATAAACTGGATATTTTCATTTTCCTGTGAAAATGACTTTTAGAGTTCTTTACAGAAGCTGAAATATCCGTGTCTCCACAACTATTTGAGATACTAAATAACTTATCGCAAAATTGTAGTACTATTAAAAATTAAAAAATCTATTTGAAATACATCTTTATAAAGCAAATAGTTTCTGAGACATTGGCAAATATATTAATACAATTTTGTGAGCTTTAATTGTAAAGATAAAATACTTAAGTTTTAACGTAATAATTATATAAAGTAAGTAAATAAGTACTGTACGTTTCTCAAAAAGTTTATGTTCATTTTATTTTAACATCTTAAGGGAAATGTTTGTACAACAATGATCTATCTCTATCATTTTAGACTCAATATTCAAAATTTACCTTTTTTTTATTGGTACACATTTATAAATGAGGAATTTAATAGCAATTCGATGACCTGAAGCTGTGCAACCCTTAATTTTTATCCAACCGGAAGTAATTTTTTAATGCAAAGTGTTAATCCTTTTGAGCCTAATATCTATCTTTTTTATTGGTCCAAATATACAAATGTGGACATACATTCTTTAAAAATAAAATTGTAGGATTTAAAACCGGAGTCAAAAATGTTTTACGTAATCATAGCACAACTTGTGCTAGTATTTTATGGTGTATATTATTTCGTTACACATATATTACGAGTTTTTAATAATTATCTCAATTTTTAAACAATGAAGTGACAAAGTCCGTGGGGAGTTCTGTACCAACTATTTATATTTATGGCTCTATTGGTACTCTATCAATGGCATTGTGATTTAACATGTTTTGTTTGTTTTTCTTTATTTAAGACCGTAGTATGATTTAGAATTACGTCGAAACTAGTCGTCAAATGGCAGTTGCTCACGCAGCATTATAACTTAAGGAAAATGGAACAACTACTAGAATCATCAATCAGTAAACTACAATATTTTTCTACTTTATATTAACTTCTCACCATTTTGTAATACTTAATTCCATAGCCTTTCTGATTCAATTATTATATAATTAAAATACATAGTTAATTATAAGTTTATTACAATATTGAGTGAATAACATAAATTGTATTTACAATAAAGAATTATTTTACCGTTTTTCAGGAGCCTGATGATCCTAAATATAACGTATCTCAATTTTAATGTTTGGCAATGGCTACAAAGGCTCGCATGTTAACATTTTTTTTACTATAATTCCTTATAATATAAAATTAATAATGTTTAATATATATATTTTCAAGCTTGTTTTATCAAATAATACAACTCTTTGGATTATTTTTTTATTTTTAAATACATTTTCACAAAACACTGATTGATCCACAAACAATATATGATCACTCCTTATTAATTTTAATATGTGTTTAAGAAAGTTCAATAGGTTAAAACTTTCTAGACACGATTTCCAATATATTTAAATATAGCCTTTAGTTAGACATTTCCTCTGTATTAAAACATAATATACAAATTATTGTTGGTTGCAGCCAGGACGTTTGAGGGCCGCAAATAGCCCACGAGCCTCACGATGAAAGCCCTTATGCTAGAATATATAAATCGAGACTGTAAACAGTGAGACAATGGTTCAGGTCATATCAGCACACACGCAGCATTAACTGGTCCGAAATAAATACATGCATATTCTCTTTCCATATTTTTGTGAGCCGCGTCCTACTAGTGGTTCAGGCTATATGCATGCTTACATAAATAGAATAGGAACAACAAATATATAAAGTTGAAAAAGTATGTGCGTATTTTCATGTAGGGATAATGGGCACCCATTTAGAAAAACCAGACCCAGTACACCCTGCCAGAATATTGAACCCTGACCTCTCCATCACAGGAAATATGGTTTGTTGCGAAAGTGATACCTTAGACCATGTAACCATCGACCTCTCTCATAAGACCCAGTAGGCACACCCAGTTCAGTGCTAATAGGAATGCCTTTTATAAAACACAATATTTTTAATGTAAACAACTATAACATTTTACTATATTATTGTTATTTTACAGGTAGTGTTAATATTTCTCATAGATGTCATGACTTGACGTATGCATATGTGCAAATAGAACCAGTGGCTTTTCCAGCCTTCAGAAAATGGTTTTCCAATAAAAATTGAACTGTAATTACGTCCAACCTAGCTTCAATAAATTGATTTCCACTCTTGTCAGATTCGATAAATACATACAATTACTCGACTTACGTGGTTGAATTTGTTTTAAAGATTTCCACGAAATTAAAAAAAAACACAAAAATGTTGAATGTACATACGGTCTATATTTGAAATGTGTGTTCGTTTCAAAGGACAATCAAAGCTAATCAGTCCGAGTAAACAAAGTGTCGATTACATAATAATCTGTGAATCAGCTTATTAAGAACGACATATATTATGTTTGGATTGGTGCTTGAGAGATGGTGTTGTTAGTCGTAAGTGGAAAAACCACAACCACGTAACTCAATTACGTATAAGTCTAGGAACTACTCTAATATACTATCTGTAAGATGGAACGCCAGGGGTTTGACCAAATCGTATCAATCTTGAATACACACATGCGTCTTCATTCCGATGCACGGTAATTGCAAAAAAACTAATGCGTGCTTTGTAATCCCCTACCCAAACTGCGGAATAAAAATTACAGATCAAGATTTGGGTACTTCCCTTAAAATTGGTTTTATATATTTCTATAAAACATGATATTTTTCGTTATCACAAAACTTATTTGTATAATCGTAGAAATTTGACTTTTAAATTATAAAATTATTAATAAAATAAAACACAGCAGTAAACAGTTATTAATAAGAGTGTGCTAGTTGGCATTTTTCACTTCTAATCGAGTTAGAGTCAAGTTTGAATGAAAAAAGGGTTTTTCAAGTTTTAATATTATAGATCAATATTTGTGCAGAAATATATAAAGTTTAATTTGTGTAATAGAACCGCGCATAATATGTAAATATATTCAAATATAATTATTTTATTTTTCGAATTACACTCTTTTTGTGAAAAAAAAGGTATATCACACAGATTCGAATATTTAAATAGATTTACTATAACTTTACGATTTTTTTTTCTAACAAGACAAATGGAAACACAAAGGGAGTCTATTTGCTATGAAATCATATCTTAAAAATTGAATAGAATTAATACACTAAGAATTTTCAAGAAAAAAGTTGGAACATTACGAGTACTAACATTTTTCGAGTTTTGTTAAAATCTTTGAGTCGAGTTCGAGCAACTATTAAAACTCGACTCACACTCAAATTTCATAGTATTCGCACACCTCGATTTTACTATAGGTATTACATTTTTCTATAAAACATATCTTGTTGGGTTAGTTTAGGAACCTTATAAAGCAAGTTAAATCTTAAACGCTATATTAAAAAAAAGCTTGTTCATCTTATTTGCAAAAAAAACTAAATAGATGTATGAATAAACACTTAGCGGGCTACTTAAATTTCAACGCTGCACAAGATCAACACTTGGAAAACTGTCACGAACAGCTCTGAATGATTACTGTATATACATGCTATCGTATCTAAGCCACGAGTGGAACTGTGCCCACGTTTGCGTGGAGAAAGTATGAAATCATCTATTAAAAATAGCTCAGTGCACACTCAAACTTGAATTGAACCATGACCCCCACCTATGCCCCCAGTCCCTGGTAAACCATAAACATGTAAATTGACGCCTTTGCCTTCTTACATGTGGGGTCCTTATATTCCGTCCAAATTGTTCTCTCCTTGAACTATATAGTTTCAATTCGCATAGTGATACTATAATATTATTTCGTACCTACTTGGGTGGCCGCATGATCTAAGGCGTCACTTTCGTGTTAGGCTAGACTGCTGATGACAAAGAGGTCGGGGCTTAGATCCCAGTCGGTTGTACTGAGGGTGGGTTTTTACAAAAGGTTTATCCTATTTTCCTCCGCGTCAATGCGGCCACACTTCCTATAAATTCAACCTCCCTCATCTCTACTTTATTTGCTTAATCAGTATATATGTGTATAGCCTGAATATGTAGTATGGTAAGACGCGGTGCCTATATATATGTCAAACTACTACGGTTCTTACTACTAAAGCATGTTTGGTCAAAGTTCGACTCTCAACTGGGTGCCCTTGAGGTATTTTTTTCCATATGTGATATAATTCTCACCAAAAGACCCTACTTGCCCATTATTATGGTTTCCTCATAGTTCTCTACTCACAAATGCGCATTCATTTCCGCTAACCTCGGTGGCGTTGGGGTAAAGTGTTCGTGGACTCTACCCAGCTGGGGTGGACGGATTTTTCGTGGTTGATAAACATTCTTAGCACAACTTCCTTCGGAGGCGAAGTAAAGCCGTCAGTCCTATGTCGATTGTGGCATGTAAAAGAACCCTGGAAGGTATGTTAAAATATCTTTCCCGGCATAAATTGGTATGCCCTTTCACTCTCGCTCATATAAATTCTCGTGCTTTGATATAATCCGTCGGTTCAGGAAGTGCAATTTAAATATCTCAAATAAATGAAATGAAATCAACTTTACTTACCCTCATACCTACCTCATTGATTGAGTAGTTCAATAATGTATCAAGTAATGTTTTTTTTTCTACTTTTAGATTTGAATAAAACACGGTTGCATTATGTGTCTTGTGAAAATTTAACTCACTTTTAACAAATAATTTTGCCTCCGCTAACTCAAATCAGGATGTTGTCTATTCTTGGCTCCCACTACGAAGCGTATTTTAAAAAGGAAATTAGATTTTTTTTTGTCAATTCCAAAGGAAATTGCAGAAACTACATTGATATTTTCAAAATAAAGGTGTTCATAAAATACAGAAACACAGTTATTATATTATTAAAAACAGGCCTTTATTTTAGCACCACGTCTTACTACCAGGTTCGGGCTATGCACATATTCACTAATTACACTAATGTGTTAGGGAGAATCAAGGTCGAATTTAAAGTAAGTGTATCCGCATTAGCGTGGAGAAAAGCTTTGAAAACTATTGTAGGAGAAAACCCTCTACATTGCATCCAACGGAGACTCGAACCCCAATATCTCCATCATTGGTAGTACAGTACATTGTGGGAGTGACGTCTTAGACCATGTTATCACAAAGTGAGTTAGTTTGTGTTTGTCTATAGAAATGTATATTCATATAGTTATAAATATCTGTAGCTAATGCAAATAATTTTTACAGTTTACTAAATTCCACTAAAATATACATTACATTATTTGTTACATGAGCTGATATATATATATATATATAGTTTTTAATAGTACTATTATTATTAGGTGTTCTGCCTCACGACATGTCCATTCATTTTGTCAGTGAATTTAAACCGCCATTGCACCCTGTCCTCTGCCCCCTCCTTCAGCTCCCATAATATTTTTCTTCCCTTCAAGTCATCTAGTATTTGAAATTGAATAGTCTAATAACGATTAAAGTAAAATTTGTTCATCAGTATAATGCAATTACTTGCTCCACATTAGACACTCAATTTATTAAAACAAATAATACTACTTATGAAATGAAGTTTTTTAATATATTTAACAAAAGAAAGTGATAGTTATTTAATATATAGACTAAGTAAATTACTGCATTAACTCATACATATAAATATATATGCTGTAATATATAAAGTGTTGGGAGTAATTTATTTAGTATACATACTCGCTCGATTCTCTATGTGAAAAACTGTTTACTTTTAACAAACACAAGAATCATAAAGTTATAATACTAACTTTAACTATTCAACTTAAAAAACTTCGCTAGCACCTTTTATTTCCTTTAATGCCTCCTTTTTTTTATCTCAACGCATTAACATAGTTAAATAAAATTGTAAAAATAATAAAGAAAAAAGAAGGTAAAACTTGATATATTGTAGAAATCCACCCAAGGAAGAACTCGCCAAGTTTGTTTTCAAAACCTCGCACCTTCACCTATTTTTATTTTGTTTTTGCTATATCATTTTTTACAAATTAAAGTATATAGAAAAAGGAATAGGAAAAGTTCCCATGAAAAGCAAATACGCATTTTGCTAATATAAAAAGTTGTACCTAAACTACAATCAAACAAAGACGATGTGTTTACGCTGGGAAATAGTGTGTCGAGAACTCCAACTACCCCCATAGGTGACATAACTTTGCAGACAATTCCCGTATTTTTGCCCCCCGCGCCGAGGGACCCATACCAGGGGCAGTTCTGCCATGGCCCACCGATGTGCAGTTTATTTACAACTCTACCTACATTCTAGTACACCGACCATCCGTTTTAACAGGACGGGAGAAGACTATTTAGAACGATAGATGAAGTGCGTTTCGGAATGTTTGGGAATTAAATTGATTTTCCTGTTGCGTTAAAACGCATCAAAGACGTTCAACTGTCTCAAAATATTTAAATATGTAGTTGTTTGTTTTTGAAAAATTTGGCTTACTCCAAAATAAATTTAAATTATATTAATAGCAGCTTAAAACCACAAGCGAGTCACCGGTGGCTTTGATATCAATGATAACACTTAGCAGCTGATGGTATTCACACGCACATCACAGTCTCTGCCTTAAAATATGAGTGAGGAAATACCCTGAGCACAATTCGAGCCCTGGATAGCTCAGTGGTAGAGCATTGGCACTCTCAGCCAAAGGTTCTGATTTCGATTATCGTGTCCAGGTGTGATTTTTCAATTTATTCGATTATATTAATGCCAGGCCTACACCTTGGTTCGTATCCCACGTTAAACTGTAGGTCTTCCATTTCGTCTCACTATCACCCTACCATTACACATTAGCGTAAGTGCGTATAAACCGAACGGCTAGTAAGACGTGGTGCTAATAATAATAATAATAATAATAATAATAATAATAATAATATGTCAGTGTGAAGTTTTCAAAGTTTGAAGATTATTCCCTTAGGTTAATACTTTCGAACTTTGCAAATTTTGATGATTTAACAAATAGTGCAGTAGTAGCAGTATGTGTACTCAACATATCGGCCCGTGGTTTTTAATGTTGGCCCACACTCAGAGGTGTCGGAACGTTTTGTGTTTATGAAGGGACAACATAAATAACTGTGCCCACGTTAGGTTAGGGTGAGAAAAAATTAAAGGGGAGGGAGGTTAGGGGAGCCAAAATATCTTGGTTAAGCTAAATTGAGTTAAAAACACAAAGTATATATATATATAAAACATTTTGTTGTAGGATTTATTGTTTATTAGATTTATTGATTTACCCACCGAATTCACTTTGATTTTCTTAAAATGGAAATTCATTTTTGAACAATGGCTCACTACTAATAGTATTCTTTAGTTTTCTCTCAATGTTTTAAATTAACCTTACATACACTTAATGAGTCCTGAGACTTCAAAATAGTTATTAACAAAACTCTTTTCACTATAAATAGATTTAAATTGTTTTGACACAAAAAATTATTTATAAAAATTTAAAAAATCAAACACACCGGTGTCTTTAACTATGAACAAATAACGTGGCCTCCTAGAATAAGGTTACAAAATACACAGATCACGAAAGAATGAATAAAATAGGAGAAAAATAAAAAACACAAGTGTATATAACTATAAAAAAACTTACGTAACCTCAAAGCACAGGCTAAATATTACACATATCACTAAAATGTTATTTTCCAACACGGGTACCGTACATGAACTATAACTGACAACTCTCCTCGGTGGCGTAGATGGCTAACGCGCTTGTCGTGTTGAGCTCTACTGCTGAGGACGGGGAGATCGAGGTTCGAATCTCGGTCAGGGGAACTGGGGGTGGTTTTTTCTGAATGGTTTTTCCACTCTCCCTCCACGCAAATGTGGGTTCACTTCCTCTAATTCAACCTTCCCAATTCCTAATCCATTACAGTAATTAGTACTTAAAGCGTATAACCTGAACGGGTAGTAAGACGTGGTGCTAAATATTATTATTATTATTATTATAAATGACAAATATATCGGTCATGTGGAGAACAAATTTAATTAATTTAAACTTATTGGTGTGAATTGCTTGCCAAATAGTTCGATTACAAAACCTAAGGCTGGGACCAAGAATTTTTCTCATTTTAATTCTACATTATTTTACTTTAACTTTTATTTAACCACAAGAAACAATATTTTTAATATATATATACACCTATAAAAAATCTTGTTTTTTGTGGTTAAATAAATATATATATATATTTAAATATTGTGGTATGTTCCATATATATATATATATATATATATATATTAAAAATCTTGGTTTTGTGGTTAAGTATATATATATATATATATATTGTGGTATGTTCCATAAAATTCATAAATTCGAATTTTTAACAAAAGTTTATCAATATTCTTCAATTTTTCTGTTCACAAGAATAATAAATGAATTGTTAAACAGTTTTTACAAGACACTTGCCCCTTTGCCACCTTTAAGAAAACGGAGGGAGGACTTTACTATTGTTTTATTTTGGGTTATCCTCCCCTGCTGTACCAACAGTGGCATGGGATCATCTAGTAAGGGAAAGTTATAGTTCCTGCATGTGTACGATAAGACAATTAATGCTAATACCAAATAAAAGGTAGGACACAATCACACAAACTTTCTCATATTGCGTATTATGGATTTGAAGAAAAGTTAAAAAATAGGCTCTTAGGAATAATACCCATTATTAGGTTTTCTTCATAAAACAAACGCATCATCTTATTAATCACATTAATCACTCTTTATATATGTATACATTTTAAACCATATTATACATATATTTTTGACAAGATTCAAATTTTCAAAAATAATTATTTGTAAGCTATCTTAAAATTATTTGTTTTTTGTAAAAATTAAAATGTATTCTTATTTATCTTGAAAAACTTTTCACAGATTACCATTTTTAATACAATATTGGGTTAATTTCCAAACAATTAAATTTTCTATAGTAATTTGTTGTGAGTAAACTATCCTGATAATTTTTTATTTTATATAAATAAAGATATGTTTTAATTATATGTAAAATAGTCCTCCGATACTAATTTTTCCAAATCATTAGAGCTGTTAAAACAATCAAATTTAAGAAAAATCCAAGAATGTAACCATTTGGAACCAAACCGTTAAAGCTTTTTTTTTACTAGCCCAAGTTTTTGAAAAATCAGTTATCAGTGAGCTACCAATGAATGAGGTTTAGCCTCAAAAACAAGTATATCGTGTTATTTGTTATGTCAAACACTACTAAGATACCTTTTTGTAACCAAATCTCTAGGTTTATTTGTAAAATATTTAAAGTTGAAAAAAATCAGTGATCTGTAACTACCCTTCAATGAATTTTCGCCCAAGAACCAATTATATAATGCCATTTGTTATGTCAAACAAATCCTAAATTTGAATTTTAAACAAATTTGTTGTAGCCATTTTCGAAAACTGTATGTTTAAAAAAATTCTCATTAGTACACTACCCTTTATTTAGGTAATAGGGAAGAAATAAATAGTTTTGTGGTATTGCCTTATAACATCTAGATATAAAGTTTTAACAAAATTCCATCTAATGGTTTTATATCCGTAGCCAGGGACAGACAGACAGACATGAGGACAGACAGATAGACAGACACTAGGACAAACATACATAGATACATGAGGATAAACATACAGAGAGATATAAGAACAGATAGACAGAGAGGCACGAGGACAAATAAACACTGGGACATGAGGACAAACAGACAGACATACACGAGGACAGACAGAATTGTAGAATACACATTTTTTGGGTTCGTGATCACATAAAACGTAAACATTTTTCATAATCTCGAGATCTATATTTTTCCCAATCGAAATACTTTCTCTTTATATGAGAAACTAAAATTGAAAGTACGCAATGTGGATTAATAAGCTGTGGAAAAATCGAGCACTTGTTTTTGAGATGGTAAGTATTTTTGCTTTATTTCAACCCCTCGTAGAGAAAAATTATTGTGAGCGTCGAAAACAAATTTTCATGGATATTGACCATTCATGATATGAACAGAAATAATAGTTTTTTTTAAATGCCTTCTTTCCGTTACACACTCTAGAGCCAAAACCATTTCACCGATTGGGCTAAAACTTGGTATCTAAGGTTTGCATAAGGTTCGCCAAAGGGTATCTTGTAATTGTCTATCCAACCCTAAAATTAAGGTTAGTCTACTAAAATTGATTTACTCAAAACTGGATCTAACAATTTTGGTTAAAATTCATGTCTAGGCACTGTTTAACATTACAAACAAAATGGTTCTACTTATTTTCTTATTCTCTTCCAAGTGCAATGAACTTAAAACTTGTAAACTTTAATCAATTCATTCTTCATTAAATCTCAGCTATTTATTTCCTCGTGTATGGAAATGGTGTAAAATGGGGAAACACTAATGGTGGGATTATTTCTCCCCACAGTTTGTGTCGAGTGATAAGAGCCGATTTGTTACTGACAGGAGTGTACCATCTTTTATTATGAAGGATATAATTATTTAATGTTTATTCTGTTAATTTACCTATTTTTTTCAATTAATTTTTTGTTAATATTTGAAGCACTTTTTCTTTGATTAAGTTGTCATTGTTTCAATAAATTTAATTTAAAATAGTTTTTTCGATAGATTTTATTGGAAATTTATTTTTAACTGCAAATAATACATGTGTGTATTTTGACTTAGCTCTCGTTTTACGATGCAGTTTTGTACGTTTGAAGTAATTTTTCGTGGTCAAAATGAGTGAGGTAGATTTATTAAAGTGTAACAATGTTAATAATATGGTCATTTATATAATAATATAATAATTGTAATTATAATATCTATGTAACAGACATCCTTTTTATTTCTATACTTTGAAGTTAAATGTGTCTTGACAATTTGGTTGAATTGACTTACATCCCATCATCCTTGTAGTATTCTTCTGCTTTACGTTTACCAACACAAAATATTTTTGCAATATAAAATATTATTGGAAAATAGCACGGAGAAGGGAAACAGAGAAAACATGCTGTGACTTAAATTTTACGGGCAGGCTATGTGTTACTGTGTATTTCGTTTACTTTCCAGCCAACTTTTTACTTGACACCCCAAGGTTTTTAGAATTTGTAGCACGAATCTAAATAAGACCTTCTTTTATATATATGCACAGATATACATAAAAACTTCTTTTCATAAAAAAAGTCAATGTTTTTCCAATACTCCCTTATGTTTTATTTTGCCCGTGGAATTGTTGCCACAATGTACACAACAGAGACATTCAAGTTTTTTCTCTTGCTCGGAAACAAAAAGTTCCTTCCAGGAGACAAAAGTGTTTCATACGTGCATGAAAATACGTCTGAATGGAGGGTAAAGGATGGCAGGTGTATAGACTTGCGCAAGAGTGGGACACGTGTACAAACTGTTGCAAGAGGGGGGCACGTGTACAGACTGTTACAAGAGGGGGCACGTGTACACACTTGTTGCAAGAGGGGGGCACGTGTACAGACTGTTACAAGAGGGGTCACGTGTACACATTGTTGCAAGAGGGGATCACGTGTACACACTGTTGCAAGAGGGGAGGCACGTGTACAGATTGTTGCAAGAGGGGGGCACGTGTACAGACTGTTACAAGAGGGGGCACGTGTACACATTGTTGCAAGAAGGGGTCACGTGTACACACTGTTGCAAGTGGGGATGTAATGTATTCTGTGGAGATAAGAAGGAAAATTGCTTTGATTGAGGTCCTAATGGAAAGCTTCCTTCGTTATTTCTCTTCGTTATGATGCATACAATATTTTATTATTACAATTTAGTATACTATCAAAACTCTACAGTAATTTAATCTCCCCCAGTTAATGAAAGTATTATATTAATTTTTCTTGTAGAAACAACAATTTCCTTTCAACTTCTTCAGGTGTAATTTTATATTTGGGCACCAAGGTTAACCAAACGTCACTCTTCTTGAGAACAATTTTTTAGTAGGGATCAAAAGGTTCCCAAAGCAGAGGAAGACTTTCTACGTCACTCATAAATGATAATATTGTGTAATTTATATCCTTTATACCGGGAATCGTACCCAAGTCCTGTTGCTTTGTATGCCAACGCTTTCAACGCAGAGCTCTCCAGGAATCAATTCTGTGTTCAGGTGTAATTTTTCACTTAATGAATATGATATATAGATGAGGTTATAACCTTGATTAATAAAATATAACAGCTTATATATCTAATCCAACATTGTATCATTTAACCATTCCATGTTAAGGAAAATGCGCATTTAAAACTGATAGAAAATTAAAGATACCGTCCGCACCTACGGTGCACAGTAGAACAAGAACGAACTTTTTTTTTTTGAAGGATCGACAAGATGGTTGATCGCATTCGCCGGTGTTCGATGTTGTTTGTTCGTGCTCGTTTGTAATTGTTGTCGCGTCCACACTCATTCGTTCGTGTTCGTTCATTCAAATATGTTTGTGCTCGTTAGAGCTCTTTCACACGCAGCGGGTTTAACCAACAACTGTCGCTAGGAGCAGTAACGCTTGAAGTAAAGTCTGCTTGTCTAAATGCATCTTTTCACACGAGGCGGGAGCATGCGCTTTTCAGCACGAGCCGAAAAATCACTCGCATGTGCTCGTAATTTGGCGCCGGACGGCAGTGACGGGATGAACATCAACTACAGGCCCTTGACTCTTATGGAGGCTTTCACACGCAGCGGACGCGGGCTTTTTCTTCCCGCGCTCAGGCTCAATTTAGACTTGGAACGAGGGGAAGGCATTTTGTACTTGTATGATTTTTATTATTTTATAATATTATATGGTTTTAGATGGAGTCCGGAATAGATGTAGAGCGTCTAATCGCGCTTGTTTCAAATAGGCCTGTTCTATGGGACAACACTCTAGAGGAACACAAATCGCAGATCAACAGCAAACGAAACGTGGAAAGGGTGTTCCTTGAACTACATCAGGACTTCGAGAATATTAGACATGAGAAAGAAGTTAAAAAATCTTTGCATCGTCCCTCCTTAATTCATAATACAATTGTGGGAATGCTCCAAATTCTGCTATTTTTTGCAAGAGCGGGTGCACCCATTCTCTCGTCTTACGCCTTTTCCTTCTTTAGTATAACATATTTAAAAAAAGAACCTTCTGATGGCGATCCATTTTCACTCACTAGAAAAGGCGAACTGGCTACAGAATGCGTGGGCGAATCTTGAAAACGACATTCGCCTTTAGCGACAGTAATGGGTAAAACCCGCTACGTATGAAAGGGCTCTTAAGGTGTACGTCGCTTCAAGATTACTATCACTTAGAGTAAAACTATTTTTATATTCATTATACTATTACTAGTAGTATTATCAGTAGTGGTAGTAGTAATCGAATTAGTGGTAAAATTATTAAGTTTAACGCACGAGCTAAAAGCGCCTACATCTAAAGGCTAGGGATGATCGGATTAGCATTAAGGAAATGCATCCACATTGACATGGAATGAGGTTGATAAAACAGCAGTAAAAATCTCCCATGGATTATCATCCCCTGTCTTCCGTAGAGAATCAAACCTTAACCTCCCCATTAACACTAATACCTTTGTACTATGCTGGCATGAAACCTTGGACAATGCGGCCAGCAGTATGGCCTTCAATAATAATATAAAAGGTTGTTTGTATTGCTACATCGATTTCCCTTCACTACCAAAATGGTTCTATTATCTTCTACAATTTCTTTAATTTCATAAATTATCTATATTCTATCTATTTTTTCTTTTTAAGCCAACAACCCGAATGTTGGTTTGATGTGATTTTTATCCATCTAAAACTGGGCATGCACTCAGCACTTCTGCTGGTTAGTGCTGCCTACACCATCTTGTAGGAATCCCGTGATCAGAAAGTGTGGTGGCTCCCAATTTACTTGCACACTGAATTTACATGAGCAATCACGAAATGGTCTACCAATTTTGCCGGAAGGTTATTATCACATAAATACCAAAGTTATGTTACGTGTCACAATAAAACTGCGACCAATCGCGTAAATTTACCTCCGAAGAAAGTTGGGTTACAGACTTTTATCACTCAATAAAAATCCATCGACCTGAGCTGGTTTTGAACCCACCGAGATTGGGTCTTGAGGCAAGAACTTTACCCCAAGAAGACTAAATGCTTTAAACAACACTTATCATTATTCTTCACGTGAGATCAAGAGGACGCGGAGTAAGAACTTACGCATCAACCTGTACCTGGATATTGAAAACAGAAACAAGAGAAGAAATCCTTTTCATTAACTCACCGTTGGATGGCGACATTGGTAGACTGGGAACAAATCCATTACTGGCCGGTTGAATAATGTTCTTTTTTCCATTTAAAAAAACTCTAGTGATTATAAAACAGTGGAATTGTTCGTTTGCCACCGGGACACCTTGCCCTACCTCAGTCCTCCACAGTCAATTAAGAGAAAACCCCTTACCCCCGTTACGGACCTGCTGCAAATGACAAGGCCTCCTGTGGGCCTCCCTTCGCTTTTATTTACATATAATTTTGAACTGGTAAGGGGGTTAGGAGTGTGAAGGACCTATGTGTTGGTCATTTATCATATCAAAAATCCGCCTCTGAAACAAAGCAATATTATTTTCAAAATACTAAAGGTCTATATCGGCTAAATTTGTACGGTCGCCGATGTTATCTGTCATAGAATCCTTATCGATGAATTGCGCATTGTTTGGGAGGTCCTGGTATAATATTACTCCGGTGTTTTCATTTGGGACTACGAACTGACGTGAAATTGTTATCTTTTTTTAAGTGTGTCAGGCTATATTTTAGTTATCAGGTAGTATTCGATGATGGAAAGCGTGATAAATGTTGTTCAACATAAACCATTTAAGCTAGCTATACTTCCCTGGCCATCAAGAATGGATGGTTTAACGAATCACTCTCCTAATTAGACATTGATATATATCTAAATAAGTATTTTGTGTTTGTGGATTATAATCACATAGTGACGTGTACAAACTGTGTCTCTAAAATGTCAGAGAATAAAAATATCTTTATTCTAAAAGCATCATTTGTTTTAAAATTATGTCTAGCCTTATGATTTATATATATGACGCTAGAAGTATGTATTAAACTATTATTCAATATTTTAATAATTTAAAAATCATTGAACAATATCTTCATTTCAAAATTATTTCATTTGTGGTGAAGATAATTCATCCAAACGTTTGGTCTGGGTATGTATTTTTATGCTACAGCTTTGTAGTAATAAACAGATTGTGACAAAAATTGGAGTACACATAGCCCTCCCCTAAATGATATGTTCTTATTTAAATTCTACCATTCTGAAGTTGGTGACTCACCTCCCCCCTACCAATTTGATTATGTATTTCTTTCAAAAAGTAGTAACAAATATTGAACTAATGCGTTCATTTATCGGCGATGCTATCCATTATAAAGACCTTAAGGTGCGGCTGAGGGGAGCGCAAGTAATTTTACAGTTTGTATAGAATTGCATCTTTTTGGCAAAATTAAATCAAATATTTCTCCAGTAGCAGCATAGAGTTTATTTTTCTGCACATGTTAATGTCAACAGATCTTGAATATATGTCAAGAGTGTCCTGGAATTTTGTCAAAACTTTTTCCCTTTATTTAAAATGTTTTGACAAAATTTCAGGATACCCTTGATAAATATTCAAGCTTTGTTGATATTAGCATGTGGAGAAAACTAAACTCTATGTTGCTACTGGATAAATGTTTGATTTACTTTGTACAAAAAATTTCAATTCTATAAACACTGTAAAAATACTTGCGCTCCCTTCGGCCGCACCTTATGTTGATATACAAAGATTCAAACTTGGTTTACAATATTTTGAGCTATAGATCACAAGGAAAGTCGTAAGGTCTGACACCTTAGTTCAGTCGGTATCGTGTCTGTCTACTGAGCTAAGGGTTCCGGGTTCAAGTCCTGGCATGGCCGAAAAATTTATCGTTGGTGAAATGAGGAATCTCCCCTTATCCCAGTGATGAATTATAGGATGGAGGCTGGGTGTTGTGTCTGTTCAATATTTTAGTTAATATATATAAGTCGTGAGCTGATATAATCAGTCAGTTTAAAAAGTGCACCTTAAATACCTCAAATAGATATAGAATATCGTAAAGATTAAATAAACGCTTTTACTGCGTTCCCTTCGAGCGTCGTTAACATCCTACAGGCTGAATACTAATTTTAGATATTTATATTCAGAACGTGACTAATTACAGCAAAATATGGAGAAAAGCGTAACAAAACTAACGTTTTATAAAGTTTAGTTTTCAATTGAGCGCGGAAGTTCCCTTGTGTGGCCTCCTCAGCCACCTGAACTCAGTACATTATATTTATTTCTATGAGCATATTTTAAAGAGCAGGTATTCGCAGATAACTCTACACATACTGATAATCCATTATCAAAATCTCAGGCTGCTCGCACAACCGTAGATACTGGCCTATTGCAGCTTTTACAGCAGGCAAGTCAAACCAGTTAGAGCCACATTGTACATCAAAAATAATGAGGGGGGCGCATTTCAGAAAGTTAATTATTGACTTAAATGGAAGAATCTTTATTTTAAAAACCGTACTATAATAAAAAATAAAATTAAGATGAAATAAAATTTTAAAAGCTATTTTTTTACAACAAATTTGAAACTTTACATTTGCATCGAAAGTGTGTAAGTGGCTTTTAGATCTTTTGTTGGAGTCACCTTTAAAATAACGGACAAATGCATATCGGTAAATGAGATCGTTCGGGTGTTTGTTCCTTTTCATGAGCGAAAGCACACTTGAGTGCTGACCAATATTGCACATATTTGGTGGCAAATTCTACTCATTTTGAGAATCGATGTTTGGGAAGTAATGAGTAAAATTGGGTACATCAACCTTACTTGCTAGATTTCACAAAATAATTACCAATTTCCAAATGTCATAATCTCAAATGTTGTATTCCTACAACGTTAATAAAAAGAAAAATCAGGCCACGTTGTTTGTTGGTTCATCAAAAGGTCCACAGCCCGCACAAAATCATGCATTGGGCAGCAAATTTGACATGTATGTACAGGATAGCGCTGTCACGTGTCTCAAAATGCATGGTAGCCTTTATAAACATCTACTGTGAGCATGTATGGCTTTCTGTTGTAAGTAGAAAAAGAACAAATACTTTGAGGAGAAATTGTGTTTATACTTTACAGAGTTGTCGGTGGCACCAATTTTAGAAACTAAGAACCATCTTGTTTTGTTTCTAGGAATTGCGTTTGGGAGATGAATTGCATGAATTTTGATATGTTATGTAAATTAAAAATGAACCCCCCNCCCCCCCCCCCTTTCCGTCTCACAATTGTTTGGTATATATGCCAACATAGTAAACGTAATACATTAGGAGTGAGAAAGGCTGAATTTAGAAGAAGTGTATACCATTTACTTGGCAGCTAACAATTTTGAACCAAATAGTTAATCCATTTACGAAAAATGTCAAATGTTAAAAAAATATGTTTTCGGTAAACAACCCTTGAGATAGCATCAAAATCATGAATTAGCCATCAATTGTGACAATATAAAATCTAATTAATACAAGTTTGTAAAAATAAATAAAAACCTTTTAGGATGTATCCACAGGTATAAACAGCTATTAACACGGACAGATTTATATAGAACGCCCATTTTCAACCACAACATTGCTTGAACGTCACTAAAATTTTATATTTTATAAATATGTTTTGTTTGATGTTTAAGTTAAAAAGTTATTAAAAGCTCACAATAATACTTCCTTAGTGATTTATGTATAGTTTCTCTTTATAATATTAATACAATTGTTTGAGAATATATGTCGTTATGACAACATGAGTTTCCAGTTTTCAAATAATGGGCTTCCTATAAAAAAATAAGACTGCACTCTAGAAAGACTCAATTTTTTGGGTTTAGGAACAAGTCTTTCATAAACTCGTGTTAGAAAATGTCTCATGATCCCAAAATTTTCCAATAAAGAATGTAAAAAACCGGGCATACACTTTCTCGTAAATAATATTACTCTTCGCGTTGCGGGTACCATCCTATGGTTCCTTTTCAGAATTCATGAGCTTAGATATTTTACTGATTAGATTGATACAATTTGTTGTCAGATTATAACTGAAATCACTTCGTTAAATTCAACGAATTGTTTATTTTGCGTCATTGCTGTATTGAACAGAGCAAATATGTGATTTGATATTACAAGTGCTGCTATTTCACTTCTAGGGTTTGGCCAGACCGACAAGCGTGCGAGCGGGCGAACGCGTGATTAGCCGATAGCTCTCGATAGCTGTTGACGAGGAGGCTCCGAATCTTGGCTCAGTGAACTGAGGGTGGTTTTGATAAGTGATTTATTGTTGTGGTTTTCTCATCCTCTCTCCATGCTAATGGCGATTATTATTTTTAAAGGCCTACTTTGATAATATTGAAGTATTTTAACATATCAGTTTTATACATATAAATATACATATAGGCATGGTTTATGATCTTACCAATTAAACTAGGCCGTTGGTAACAAGTGTGAAAAATCTATCGATAGTAATAAAAATGTCAAATGAAAAGTTTTCCTAGAACTCAATGAACCAACAAACAATGATATTGCCTAGCGCCTGTAAGCTAGACTGTACCGGGTCGAAAGCGCGCGCTTGTAAAATAGAACCAGTTCTAACTTTCGAGCACGCGCGATCAGTCGCTCGCTCGCTCAAGTCTGGCCACCTCTAAATACAATCAATGTGTTCTATTTTATATTTTAGTCGCCCTCCCACCCGCCCAGTCTGGCCGTCCCCTTAGAGAACTGGGATGATTAAAATGTAATCGGATCAAGATTTATTCGATCTATTGATCGAATTTGAATAGTTACGGTCCTGTTTCCAATTTGGTGATTAATAACAATAAGTTTTCTCTTGACGAAAGTAGGTCCTGACTGATCGACGACAACTACGTGAGTGCCCTCGTCTCCGTTTTCCAACACGTGTTGTTGACGAAGACTTTGTTTCTAGAACATTCTAATAACTTGATGTAATCATCCCTCGTCTTTCCCTCCTTGCCCTTGCTAGGGTGGACGATAGCGAGAGAGAGATAGAAGGCTGTTGCACCACGTAGTTATTTAGTGTGAAGTACAATAGAAATTAAACAAATTTGGAATATTATTACGTTGGACTGGATCTGATTATCTTTACTTGTATTAATTGATCAAAAAGGATGTGTAAAATATAATTGTTATGCTTAGACATAATCTACCTCTTAGCATAATAATCTTCTTGAAACATATTTGTTTGTTTAAGATAGCAAATACAAATGAATGTTTTCGGACATTTTGTTTTTTGCTTAAGAATAATTTAAAAAAAAGAAATGTTGCATTAAAAGTTTGATATAAAGTATTGTGCATGAGGATGCCAAGATAGATACATATTTTTGAAGTCCTGTTAATATTTTGGGGGGTTAATCTAGCCTATTCATTATTATTTAGAGACCTGCATTTATAAATAAGTTACACTTAATCAAATTTTATACTTTGCTATTTGAAATTTCTCTTGGCTCCTCGGAGAGAGGAAGTATTGTGATGGTAAAAAAACCTTTTTCGAAATTATGGTGGATGGCATGTTTTATTGTCCACTGAACTAAAAAAAAGTAGTTTCGATGATGCTATCTATATCTGTCCGTTTATATCTCGTCCTAGAATAGAAATAAACCAAATGGCGCATCTAATTTTTCTAGAAAAATGTCAAAGGGTAATTTGCACAGGCAATATCTCCAAATTTTTATTATATCTTTGTAGCTATTCGAGATAATAAATAACTTATCATTGAATATTTTTTTGACCAATAACAAATATATGTTTTATTTGAAATATTTGTATAAAGCCAATAGTTTCCGAGCTATGAGCAAATATATATTTTTAATTTAATTATTATTTTTGTTAGCATGGATGTTACTTTTTTCCCCCAATACTTTTTGTGAAAGTGAATATTATTTCATTTGTGGTATTTGGTGGAATATTTACATTATGTTTATGCAACATTGTATACAATGTAATTTCACATATCTAATTTATTTTAAGTAAAAACATAAATTTTTAGATAAAGGATCGATAAAGTATATGGGGTGCACCAAACCATTTATTTACCTATAATTTTCATACACTTTGGTTGATTCTTTAGGAAAGTGTTCTAATCAAAAACAAATATGAGAAAAATTTCTTATCTATATGAAAAAAGTTTTTTTGATGTGAGCTCTGATAACTTAAGGTTCACTATTAAATAGTGCTTGGCGAAATATGGTATCAAAATTTATATATTCTATTAATATAAATGTTTTTGATTTAATATTTAGAATAAATACACTTCAAGGTGGAGGACTTATAATATAACTATTATATTGAATCTGTTTTGATTAGAAACATTTGTAAATTCCAAATACTATAGCTTTGGCCAGAATGCCTATGTGTATTGTATTATAACTATACACATTTGAAAATATATTAAGTAAAAGAAAAATAAACGTTGCCCAAATTTAGCTAACTAATTTTGAAAATTTGGACTCTATAATAAATCTAAGTTTTAGTTGCACAAGATGGATAACGTTTCGTATAATAAGGGAAACCTTAAAACTTGACAATGGAGAATTTCTAGTCTAGAATATTATTATTCCTTTACATATGGGTCTCAACTTCAATCAACCAGAGCTCTACTTGTAGTAATAAAGAATATGACAGCAAGAAACTATGAAGGATGACATATAAATGAGTATTAATATTTTAAATTACTCTCGCTTTTGTTAACTTAGTGTTCTGAAAAGAGAATGCCCCTTTAACTGACATGCCTTCCATCAACGGTGAAGGAACGTTTTCATTTTGAGAGAGAAAGTGGGAAGAAGGAAGGGGTATGGAGGGGATAAGCCATTAAAGTTCAAAGAAGCGTCAGTAACAAACTTATCAATTAATTTTCTATTAATTTTTAATGATAATTTCAATGAAGACTAAGTTAAAACTATTTTATGCGTCCATAGAAAGTACTATACTATAAAAATCACTATACCTAGAGCAGTGGCATCTCATCTATAGAGCTCAACCAAATTAAAAATAAGAGAACAGTAATACAATAGTAATTAGCATTGATTAATTCGAAAAATTGGATAATTCAATCCCGGCATGGATTTCCATTAGATTCATATTTTAATCAATGCTAAAAGTAACATTTAATTCAAGTTTTAGTGGGAAATATTTAGATAGTTTGAAGCATATCCATTGATATTTTTTAAGGTTGTACTAATTTCAAACCTAACTTAACGTTATTTATCAAATAACACTTTGTTGCCAAGAATGTCATATAAAGTTAGAGCTATTGAACAAAGTAAAGGATAAAGTGGAGAAGTGCACTGGGGACGAGTGGGTTTCTTAGAATAAGGGTTGTGTTGGATCGGCTTTAATCGCTTCTGTGCGTCATTGTAATCACATAACGCTCTGACTTACTAATTTAAGTTTGAAATTTTAGTATGTTAATTTTTCAAAGTTTTAATATTTTATGTTTAAATATTTCTTTTTTATGTTTATATTTATTGTGCTTGTGTGTTTTATAAACCATTTATATCAAATGTGTGTAATTAAGTGTTGAGTCTGTGAATTGGTGGTCTAGGGATAAGGTGTCAGACTACTGTGCTGGGGGTCCGGGGTTTAATCCTCGGTCCCGGCACAGATTTATTCGAGTGCCAAACCCTTTCTAACCTCTGAAAATACATGTATTAATCACGAATTGTGAATATGTAGAATTCCAGGCATCCACCGTGGTTCGTATCCCAAGTTAAACTGTAGTTCTTGCATTTCATCTCAAAATCCCCCTACCATTAAACATTAGCGCAAGGGCGTATAACCCGAACGGGTAGTAAGACGCGGTGCTAATAATAATAATAATAATAATAATAATAATAATAATTAAATGTAGTATATTTTGAGGTTATTGTTTTATTGTGTAGCAGATGCCTAGATACTTATAAAAATCAATAATTAGAATTATGTATATTACGAATTCCTTTTAGCTATCACTTGGACTTTGAATTAAAAAAGTTCTATTATATATCTTTACAAAAGTATTGTGAATAGTGCGCAAGAGGGATTGTTTTTCGAGTATTCGCATTGTTTAGGAGCACTTTCATGGTTCCTTTGTAAATGTTTCCCTGCCCCTCCTAGCACAAACTATTCCTTCATGTTTATCTCTTACAATACAAGCTCTTACCAGACTAACTCTTGTGCCTGGATCTTTTATAATAGTGTGGGAGAGATGTCACAGTACCTGGAATCATTTATTGATTGAGAGTAGCTAGGTCTTGTTTTAACTTGACCATCTAGGACTTCGTATGGCTGGTTGTCTGTCCTGATATATGGGTGCAATCAGGGTTTTTCTTAGCCAAAATAAATGGGTCATTTGGGCAAGGTTAGTCATATGAAGTTTTGGCGTAGTTGAGTAAAAACCCGTTTATTCAACATTGTTTGTGTGTTTTCTTCTGGATCATGTTTTTTTTTTCTTCTTTGCTGGCGAAATAAAGTTTTACTGTATTGAGCATAGTTGCTGAGTTTACATTTATTGTGCTGCTTCACTCTCCAAAGTTATTTAAGTCAAGGATTATTTCAGGATAAATTAGGTCAAGTAAAGTTAGATTAGGCTATACAATGTGGTTTATCTTTGGTTAAAACGTCTTGTTTCAGTTGGTCCAAATTACCTCCCATTAACTCAATAAGGCTGCGCCAGACGACCTGTTTAAATTATATTGGTCCAAAAGCATCGCTTTTCAAGGGGATTAAGCAAAACGTGCTATGGCTGGATTTTGCTGGAATATTCTTTGAACCTAGGCCAAACGACGAATATAAAATATATATTTTAGTTTTTACACATATGGTGAACCTCGTGAACAACAGATATTTTATATGAATATAATATACTTTTGAATATAGTATTCATTTATTTTCCATATAACTTGATCAGCAAGGACATTATTAACTTCAAATCAACGGAGAAATCATAGAAAATCTTTAAACTTTAAATTCAAAAATAAATGTTAAGAATGTGGTAAGGATAACGAATCACTGAACTACTAGTCAGAAAATATTCATATTATATTCTTAAACATTTGGTAGCAAAAATATACCTATTATTGGGTATAAAAATACATACTGTGCATATTAGGAAATTAGAGAGAGATGATAATTTTACACGTGTCAAATAAATAGACAATAAAGCAATTAAATGTATATATTATTTATTATTATTACCAGGCATTCTGTCTTACAACAGGTCCATCCTGGGTGACCTGGTGGTCTAAGGGTAAGGCATCGGACTTCTGTGCTGGGGTCCGGGGTTCAATCCTCGGTCCCGGCACAGATTTATCTGATTACCAAACCCTTCCTTCACCTCTGATAAGACATCTTGTGAATGTGTGGAATGCCAGGTTTCCACCGTGGTTCGGATCACACGTTAAACTGTAGGTCCTCCATTTCATCTCGCAATCACCCTTCCATTACACATTAGCGTAAGTGCGTATAGCCCGAACGGGTAGTAAGACGCGGTGCTAATAATAATAATAATAATAAAAGGTACATCCATTCCTTAGAACACCAATACACCATGTCCTCTGCCTCCTCCTTCAGCTCCCAGAATTTTCTTCTTTCATTAAAGCCATCCAATATTTTAATTCTCCTCCTTCCTAATTTCCTGTTTGCCTCAAACTTGCCTTCTATGACGTCATGCAGAGGACAGACCCTCCTAAGGAACCCTGTCTCTTCACCTGCTTTTCTCAAATCTTCTCCAGCACTACATTTCAAAGTTCTCCAAGACGTAATTAACTATACACGAAAGTGTTTTGCAGGCAGAATATTGTGAGAAATAGTAAACATAAGTTATTTTATCTGAATAAATATTTCAAATGTTTCAACCATTTGAAAGATATGATTTTTTTTTACCATACCCATTTAGTCATTGTTTCAACCCATTTAAATTATTTTCAATTACACAGTAGTGTGGGGTCGTTACTTTAAAAGTAATTATGACTTTATAGTATGTAAATGGTTTAAAGATATATGTATCTGATAACAGCAACACTTTATTAATCTATAAACTTGTAATAGTACGACATATTTGCCATCCATTTGTAAGCTGATATGATGCAGAATAAACAATTTGAAATAAATTAGGTAAACATGTATGTTCTTTGCTTTTATCCAAAAGTGGGAGGAAAAAATATTTGTATTAAAATATTAAAACACTTGATAGTATGTTGGTGTTGTTTGTGTTTGAGTCAAGTCTTTATTAGGATTTAGGTTAAATCGATGTGACATATAACCTTTAAAAGTTTAATCCCCCTCCACTGCTAAACATATTCTGAAACATGTGTGGACTCAAACCCAGAGTTCACTTAGCTCATAAAAGTTCACGTGTATCTACTAAAAAATCAACAATTATTCTTTAATCAAAAACAAAACTCTCATGGGATATTAAAAGGTTGGTCTTTATGGAGAAAATGAATATAGGGTAAGGTTAAAAATAAAACTGTATCAAAAATATGCGTTTCTAAAGTTTAATACTAAATAGTTGACGTATCTGACACTTTAGTTCAGTCAGTACCATGTATGTTTACTGAGCTTTGGGTCACGTGTTTGATTACCAGTATGGTGGAAAATCTATTATTGGTGAAATGTGGGTTTAACCTTTCACAGTTATGAATTAACGGGGACTGGATGTTGTACCTGTCCTAGTCCTAAGTTAGATTGTAAGCACTTGAAGCTGCGACAGACCTAGCAAGCTGGTAGTGGAAAATACAAGATTTGAATTTAAAAAACTGGCACAGACCATAGGCTGTAAACGGTAATGGATGAAAAAACAACAACTAAATAATTGACGCAGCCAGTTGTTATTCCACTATTGATTCGCTCGACCATTCACCGGATCAGTAGGTTTAAGGGGGCTGCCTCGATAAGCGAGCAATTGCCACGCAGGCGTTCAGCTCTAATGCAATATTTAAATATACGGTGCGTTATTTCAAAATATGGTTCACATCAAAGTAGATCGAAAGATTTCACTAGGGATACCTTTTCTTAACAACTCTATAATTTGTGTTTTATCGACAAAAAACCTAAAAATTCGACATTCCTTCATTTTCAACGACTTTCTGAGAATATATATGGCGGGGCTAGATCAAGCCTTCCTTTAACAAATACAATATTTTTTGGATAGCTCAATAGATTTCGAGAACTTTCCTCTTTACCTTGAGATAAGTTTCGTAGTTTTCTTTTTTCTTTTCATATTGACATGATAAATGGTTGTTTAAGGTTAAGGTTGAAAGGGAGTATAAGCTTAAACATAATAGAGAAGTAGTTCATAAAAACGACACAAACCAACATATTTTAAGCTGTGTGGCCTGACAGCGAATGATAATTTCTCGCTGACAAATGCAGTCACCTTAACATACAAACACAAAATTTCTAAGATACTTTAGGGTCTGTTTCATAGTCAGATTGAGTACGCCTGAAGTATGGCACTACACTTAATGCAGGACGACACATACCTAGACCAGAATGGAATGGGTCAGTTTCACTTATTATGTAGCTGGCCCATCCCACTCTGATCTAGGTATGTGTCGTCCTGCATTTAGTGTAGCACCACATCTAATCTCTTTTCGTCCTCCAGGATCAAGGCAGGCATGCAAAATTATACAGCATAAAAAAGGGAAATAAATGCAGAGTAAGTCGATAGGACTATAAAAACAAATATATTATCATATAATATATTTGCTCATGTTTCCCTGAAACCTATTCAGCTAAACATAAAAAAAGGAAATCACCAGACAATAATTATAGAGTATTTCCAGGATTGAGTAAAATACTTAGTTAAATAAGAGATGAATGAAATCAACATATCAGAAGTTTAAATAGTTAAATGCAAGTTTTATTTATAAACAAGAAAAAACTTAAGTATTAATTATAAATAAGATAAATGTAAATTTTAAATACAAACTAAAGTTATATATTTGTTAGAAAACACCTCAGGTATTTACTTAGCAATATTATATACATAAAAAGAGAGGACTCTGATTATATTTAACATTATTAAATTTGTACGAGTCAAGAAGAGCTTAAATATTAAATTGTAAGTTCCACCAGTTAATAAATTGTATTTTTATATCTTTCACAAGTCTTTTAGACTTTGAACACTAAACATATTAAATATTATGCACAAGTCTAAAGGACTTCGAAAATTAAACATATCAAATATGCACACGTCAAAAAGACTTCGAAAATTAAACATATCGAATATGCACAAGTCAAAAGGACTTCAAAAATTAAATTGTGATATTAAGCCGAAAAGAAATTTAGAATTACAATGGCCGAAACTTAAATTGAATCTTACATTTTGTTTTGAGAACATGTAGACGTACCCGATATGAATATCCTGCCAAGAGTGTCTTTTCCTCAGATCTCCTGGCGGTATTTATTAGATATCTATTGTTCAGAGCACACGCAACCATCTAGCGCCGGAAACGTCTTACTTCACTCTTCCCGGCGTCCTTAGCGAACACACGATGTTGACACGCCTCATTGTCCCGTGCTTTCAGTCCAAACAACACGTTCGCGTTAACGGTTGTGTCCGTGGGAGGTAGCCAGTTTGGTACGTAAACAGAAGAATGGGGCATCAGTGAGCTTAGACATTATACTATTGTAGTTGTGGTGAGATGTGAGTAGAAGTAATTAGGTGTCCTGTTTATTCTTGAACTTGACGTTGTAGCTTTTTATAAAACAGAACAGAAATGATATTTAGAAAAAACTTGTAAAAGAGAACTCTAGTGAAAATGTGTAATTTAAAGTAATTCCATAATGGTTCAGCAACATTTATAATTATGTTCTTATTCAGACTTTTATAAATGAGAGTTCTAAACACGTGGTGCTTGTGTTAAATGAAAGCTATCAACACTGTTGCTCCTGTTGGACGAGAGTCCTAAACACTTGATGCTTGAGTTGAATGAGAGTCCTAAGCACTTGTTGCTTGTGTTGAAGAGTCTTCAAGACGTGTTGCTTGTGTTAAGTGAAAATCCTCATTAGATGGGCTATAAACATAAATACTTCATAGCTCTATTTCTTTCTCTCTCTCGCTCTCTCTCTATCTATCGCTCTCTCTATTTATCTCTCTCTATATATCTTGCTCTCTCTTTCTATCTATCTTGTTCTCTCTCTCTTCTTCTCTCTCTTTGTCTCTCTTGATCTTTCTTCTTCTCTCTCTCTCTATATACATAAAGTCAATGATATGTATCTCAACCCTTAAGACAAGAAATACCCTAAATCAAAAACTAAAATTGTGAACAAATTAAAGGTTTAATATTTTGTGTGGGCAAAATATTATTTTAACTTCTCTGTAAAACGCACGTATGACTATTAGTTTATATTAATTCCCATATGGCAATCCTTAATCCGTCGTTACCTGTTCTTTTTCCAGACTACGTTTATTTTATCACCACATCTTATTGCCTGTTAAGGTTATACGCATTTATTTATTATTAACCTGCTATATTTTTTTCGTATGATTATATCAGCATACGAATTGTAAATTGAATTATGTCTAGAATATACACAAAACAGACAGGTCATAATATTTTAACTAATCAAATACTATGCGAAGGCCAGCCCCAACTATACCAATGCTAATATTTTTGATCGTGACATGAATCGAAAACGGAATCTGACTGACTTAACTAAATCTTATTGATGCACCATGTGAAGAATTAATTCAATTCCTTCTCCCTTTTCACTCCTATGTTTCAAACCAAGTTCCGCAACACCTCACCCTTTTCACTACTGTATTTCAAACCAAGTTCTCCAACCCCTCACCCTTTTCACTACTGTATTTCAAACCAAGTTCCGCAACACCTCACCCTTTTCACTACTGTATTTCAAAGCAAGTTCCGCAACACCTCACCCTTTTAACTACTGTATTTAAAACCAAGTTCTCCAACCCCTCACCCTTTTCACGACTGTATTTCAAAGCAAGTTCCGCAACACCTCACCCTTTTCACGACTGTATTTCAAACCAATTTCCGCAACACCTCACCCTTTTCACGACTGTATTTCAAACCAATTTCCGCAACCCCTCACCCTTTTCACTACTGTATTTCAAAGCAAGTTCCGCAGCCCCTCACCCTTTTCACTACTGTATTTCAAACCAAGTTCCGCAACACCTCACCCTTTTCACTACTGTATTTCAAAGCAAGTTCCGCAACACCTCACCCTTTTCACTACTGTATTTCAAACCAAGTTCTCCAACCCCTCACCCTTTTCACGACTGTATTTCAAGCCAAGTTCTCCAACCCATCACCCTTTTCACTACTGTATTTCAAAGCAAGTTCCGCAACACCTCACCCTTTTCACGACTGTATTTCAAGCCAGGTTCTCCAACCCCTCACCCTTTTTCACCACTGTAATCAAATGAAGTACTCTTAGAGGTTAGGGTTGATCATCATCTTTCCGAAGCACAACTTTAAAACGATCTTGACCTTGGTTAAGGCTGACAGGGTTGCCAATGTCACAATTGTGCCCTCGCCAATAAAAAACAGGCATAATCTTGAAATACATTCAACTATGCGTCTTTGGTAGGCATAATGAATCCCAATTGTTCCTCCAGCATGTCAACAAACAATCAGCCCCTTTACACAAGGGGTGCCATTACTCGTCAACCCTCTTCTAGCCCCTTATTTAATTCCAGTTTAGCTCGTTGTCACGCCTCTCGGTGCTCATGTCTCGTCCCGCTCTTGAGAGAACCTAAGTACTACGTCGTAATGAGCCTTCACACTTTGATTAATTACCAGTCCTTAGTAGGAATTATCGCGCTCTCTACGTTTCTTCTCTCTCTCTCTCTCTCTCTGTTTCTCGACTAGACGAGCCGAGACGACTCAACGAGACAGTCGCAGTGTTGCCAACTTAACTTTTCACCCGCTTAATCTAGCTGTATTTGTAATGATTAAAATAAACAAATAACAGCTAGATGGACTATATCGTTTTTGAATCATCCCATATGTTTTTATAGATACAAAATACACATTTTTGAGTTTTTTTTGTGATTTTCTTAAAACAGATTTTAGCACCCTTTCGGATCGTACCTATATTAATTTCTTGGTTTTAATATCTATTTATTTAGCACCACGTCTTACTACCTGTTCAGGTTATACGCCTATGTACTAATTACGCTAATGGGTTAGGGATTGCGAAGGTTGAATTTAGAGGAATTGAACCCGCATTTGGGTGGAGTGAGAGAGAGAGAGTGTGTGTGTGTAAAACCATCCTCAGTTCACCTGGCCGAGATTTGAACCTTGATATTCCCGTCCTTAGCAGTATAGCTCAACACGAAACTAGGGCATTAGTCAACTACGCCACCGACGTGGGGTTCTTGATTTTAAAATAATCTCGTTGCGATGTGGATAAATGGCTATTTAGTTTAGAATTATTGACTCTGTTGCTATTTTAAAGTAGGTCCTGAAAATGTTTATCTTGGTTATTAAGTATGCTATTTCTCTTTAGGTAGAAATGTTTAGAATACAAATTTCGAAGCCATGTTTATCTTGTCCCAATATTTTAAGTATGGATGTGGCTGCCACTTAAAGTGGACTAAACGTATGGTTTCTTTACTAAAACCCCTTAAGGTGGGGTGTAAAGGTATGTGAGAAAAGGCCGGTGATTCTACAGTGTTCATAGCAAAATAGTTATTTGCCCAAAATAAATAAAGTATTGCTCCAGTAGCAACGTTTAGTTTAATTTTCTTCACATGTTGATATCACAGTTGTTGAATATTGGTCAAGGATGTCCTGAAATTTAATGCATTTTTTCCTTCATTTAAAAAGTTTGTCATCCAATACCACTATGTTTTTTTATTATTAGCACCGCGTCTTACTACCCATTCGGATTGTACGCACTTACGCTGATCTGTAATGATAGGGTGATTGTAAGATTAAATGGAAGACCTACAGTTTAATGTGAGATCCGAACCACGGTGGAGGCCTGGAATTCCCTACATTCTCTATTTGTGATTAATACAAGTCTTGTCAGAGGTGAAGGAAGGGTTTGGTAATCAGATAAATCTGTGCCGGATCCGAGGATTGAACCCCGAACCCCCTGCACATAAGTTACCTTACCCCTAGACCACCAGGTCACCTAATGCCACTATGCTCATGACAAATATTTAACAACCTGTTGATATCACTATGTGAATAAAATTAAACTAAACGTTGCTACTGGGGAAATATTTTAATTATTTTGGCCAAAAAATTGTTTTGCTATAAAAATTGCTAAATCATGGACATTTTATCCTGTCCCTTACATCTCAACCTTTACCCATTTGTTTTTAAATAATATCAAGCATTAAAATATCAAGATTTATTTAAATCAAATCTAGAGATAAATTATATCATTACTGAAACTTCTGGTGGTATTTCGGTATTATAAGTTGGCACCACTGAAAAGTTGGCTTCTCCGACTTTTGAATTCATGATCAGAATCGAGACGCGAGAAGGAACAACTTATTGTGAGCCACCATTGGGACAGAGCTGGCGCCGACGGAGTAAGTAATAAGGAAGGAAAGGTTTGACTTTATCAAGAGGCCTTACAATAACTACCAATTACGCCAACAAATGACATCTTCTAGTCGTGCCAGCTTCACGTTGTTTGCTCAACGGTCGAGTTTTAAATCAAGTTGGAAATTCAAAACATTTTCTTACATTCATGGATAGTTAAAAGGTAATCCGATTATTACTTAAAATTACTTGAAAATTAAATTTGCTTTTGAGTAATAAATCCTTCAAAAGTAATATATTCTTAAAGCAGTGAGTTTTTTTACACCACGTCTTACCACCCATTCGGTTTATGTTTATATGCCTATTTACTAATTACTCTGATGGCTTAGGGATGAGGAAGATTTAATTGAGAGAAAGTGCAACTGCATTTGCGTGAAAGGATAGTGGAAATACATTTATAGGTAACCACCCTTGGTGCACTCGACTGGGATTGAGCACCGATCTCCCCGACTTTTGTAGTTCAGTCTAACATGAGAGTAGCGCGTTAGACCTCATGGTCCCCGAAGTGGGTTTAAGTCAAGTCGATTTGATTTCTTTTCCTCGTGTCTTTGATTTATGTTGCTTACAAAATTTGATCATATATATATATATATATATATATACATACACATTCATACATACCTCTGACCAACCTCGGTGGCCTAGTTGGCTAACGCGCTAGTTTCGTATAGAACCAGACTGCCAAGGATTGGGAGATCGAGATTCAAATCTTGATTGGGTGAACTATGGGTGGTTTTCCCTAAAAGGTTTTCCACTTTCCTTCTAAGCAAATGTGGGTTCACTTCCTCTAAAATTAAACGTACCAAATTCATAATCCTTTAGCGTAATTAGTATTTAGGCGTATAACCCGAACGGGTAGTAAGACGCGGTGATAAATAATAATAATAATAAATATCTCCGACTCTATGTTTCAGTAAAAGCTGAAGTGGGGAATCAAAGTATTTATACTATTATTAGTAGTAAACTTAATCCCAAGGTAATTTAAGTTATATTATCGATTGGCTATTCAGTCCTCTTGAAACATAATTTTATCCTTTATACTTAGATGAGTAATTTTTTTTTTCTAATTTGTTATACAATATCTGAGAAACTATTTTTGATTTATTTAAGTTTGTAAAATAATCCTCCACCTGATACTTGTTTGGATTAAAAATCCAAAGTTAGTATTCACTAAACAAATTGTCTTATTAGGACGTTGTTTATCTGTGACGTAACGGCCGGTAAAGAAAGATTTCTCCTGCTAATGAATTTACGTTTTACTCAGCGAGATTTAAAGATATAACGTCGAAACGAAAACCATAAATTCTTAAATGATTATAAAAATTAGTCCTAGGGGGTCACAACATTATTATATGTATCTTGAAATAGTTTTTTGTAAACATATTTCTTATAAATCATCTACAACCTAGACTATTCGGCCTGGTCACAAAAATGTTCTTTTGGAGTCTTCCTAGCAGGATGTAGATTAAAAAAATCCGTGTTAGAATATGTCTATTTAGAGTATGAAACAATAAAAAGGTAAAATTAAAAAGCAAGTCAATGGTTTCAAGGAGAAAATATTAAAGTGACGATGTAAACTCGTCAGAGGAAGAGGGAAAGTGTTATCAGCACAAAGACAAAAAACCTCTCAGGGTGAACTTCTCATTTTCTTCCCTTTCTTTCTATTTAGTACAGTGGCGTCTTAAGTGTATTAGTGTTTGACTGCTTAGGTGCGTCAAGTTAAGACACCTTGCAAAATAATTTCGAAATATCTAAATAAGCAATGTCGTTAAGTTTATTTCAAGAAATTATTTATAAACAACCACAACACCAAGCAAAAACAACCGTGCCAGTATGGTATCGTGTATTATCACAAACAATGTATTCTAGGAACCCTCAGGCACAATCCTTGAAACTTTTGATTACAATTTAATAAGATAATTGATAGTTTTATTTTAGTTACACGTAGTTGCGTTAACCCAAATCAAACCAGCCCACCATGATATCTTCCCATGTTCCAGCAGACCAGTCCACCACTGTATATTTATAAAATGTCCAGTACAAGGGCTGTTAATTACTTATTATATTCATATTTAAATTTGTAACTCTCATAGTTATATTTTGGCTTGCCTATGTACAGAGGTTATTTTCCTCTATGATTTTTGTAGAAGTGATTTTTGCACTCACAATCTACCTTTCTAATCCCTAAACAATTAGTGTAAGTGTTGAGAGTGACCAGATTGAACCTTGACATTATCCAACTCGAACAATACGAGGGTTACCAGAAACCAATAGCACGAGTGAAAAAGGATTTCTACAACTTTGCATTGCGAAACTGAACAGCTTAACTTAGTAATAAAATATGTATACATTTAATAATATACAAGTATAAAATAATATATTTAAATAAAATATACAAGATATATATAAAACATAAACCCATTCCAATTAAATCTTTCGCTTTTGAAGGAAAGAGTACCTAGATTAAATGTTTGATATACAATTAATCATGTGTACTTGTGTGTTTGGGTATAATCACAATACAATAGTATGATTTTATAAACTCAGGAGGGAACAATTATTTCCGGGAGTTTTCATATGTATTATAAGGCCTGTGCCGAATGTTGGGAATGAGTCGAGAATTGTTTTTAACCATGACATAGGATTATGTTTTGTTTTAATGTAAAGAATGAGTCTAGCTTCAGTGATTTTGAACTGCAGTTTGCCTTTGAGAACTATTTTTGTTGTTGATTCTAGTTTATTTCATAGGCCTTCCAATTACTACTCTATACTTTTACCTGACTATGATTTTTAAAGATGGCATGATACTCTGAAGATAAGATTATGGGCCCATATTTTCTAAACTCTTTCTTTATGTTTCCAAAGAATCTGTCAGGTTGCATATAGCTGTGTCCTCTGATAGGGTAATAGTGATGGATTTATTTAAAAACTTTTGATTTCTCAACAAGAGACATGGTAGCCAAAACAATTTTTGTTTAATGATCCTCAAGAGTCTGAAAAAAGCCTTATAATCTTGTTTTTTGCTCATAAGGTTGCTAATTGTTTTTCTAAATTTGTTAATAAATGATCCCAAATAAACCATCAAAATATGTTTTTAAATATAATTGTTAGATGTTGAGTTTTGTAAAACGCTCTTAATTTTGTCTATTATAAACTTATATAGTTTATTCAAGCCTACCTCAGCCCTTTGGATAAATTATTTATAAGTGCAAAATATTTATTCGGTAATAAAGCCCTCACCATAATAATTATGATAATATGGAGAATTTACCACGAAATATTCCATCACGTAGGGAAAGTCCTCCCCCTTGTCACGTATTATAAAGTTAAGTAGTATAAGTTCGTCTCTAGACCCGTCCAAAGTTCATCTCAAGGAAGTTGACCACGCTCTCCAGCTATGAATACAGAGGCATCATTAATGAAGAAAGTTGACACTAAAGCAGTGTTACTCCTCCTGATGTTATCCAGAGGACGTGTTACTTATAGACTATGCTCACATGTAGGTATACTTCTTGTGCGGCGTAGACAAGCTTTATTTGGGACGTGTCTTGCATAACGATTGGGGTCACGTCTCTTTGAGTGGCTACGGACGCCAACTGTTCCGACCAGGGTGGTATTGCAAGAACGAGAGTGTGAGCACATTCCCAGAAACGTTTTTATTGGCAGCGCAACTGATTGGAGGGCTAAATTATCTCTAAGGCCTAGTGGATAACTTGATAAAAACTTAGCCATCCGCAATAGATAGTTAATAAGCTCCTTGAATTTGTAACTCTAACAATTATAATAGAACACTAATCACAATAGGCAATATGGCATTAGAAAAGATGTGAGTTTGCGAAAACAGGATTAACCAAGTTTAAATACTTTACTAAAAAGGCTTTCCAAGATCTGAATTAAGACGGATACTAATTCTTTTGTTAAGGTGGTCAGTGTATGTTAACTATTGACATGCCCGGCCGGGAGGTGTATTCCTGATTGAGAACACGTGGGTATCTGGAGAGGATTATATGCTTTTGGCACATGAGGAATACAAATTGTGGACACACCGTGTTCACTACGCCATCCTGCCACTAATTTAACAATAGGGGGGGGGGGGG
>CABFVX010000736.1:91551-197452 GCA_902151425.1 Timema shepardi | reverse complement strand
TTATTTTTTGTTGTGAAATTAAAAATGCCGCACCTATAGTTGCGGTTCTAGGCCCCTCCCTCCTCCCCATATTTTAGACATAGGGGGGGGGGGGGTGGTGGGTTACGGGTGCCTCAGCCTTGCCAATCTAAATTTAACTAAAATCAAACACGGGTATTTCTAGGTTAGGTTAGGCTAGGCTTGGTTAGTCTACTCTTTAAATAAAAAAAATGACACGAGATTCAAACCCGGAATCTTTGACTTTGTGTGCTAATGCTATAGCCACTGAGCTATCCAGGAATCGTCTCGTGCTCGCGTTCATTTTTCACTCATATTTTAAGGACAGTCCCTGGATAGCTCATTGGTTAGAATATTGTCGTACTAAACCAAAGATCCCGGGTTTGATTTCCGTGTTCATGTGTTATTTTTTAATTTAAAATAATGTGATATCTAGATGCGGCTATAACCGTAACTAAGAAAAATAATAGCTTTTCTATTAAATATATATGTTAGGCTTGGTTAGATTTGGTTAGGTAAAAATCCCCGGTGTGGGTGCTGCCAAAAACACCTTCCAGCCGTGTCACCGTCCAATTCCAGCGAGCTGCTCTTTTACTTGTTTTAAATCTGGAAACTGGACATTTAGGCGACCTTAACATTTTAGGTGTGTTCGTAATCGAGACAAAATTTTCCCTTTTCACACTGGATTGTTCGCAATCAGGATACGACCAGCTGGTCGACTATCTGGCTGGTCAGGGGGCTGAGCTCTAGAATAATCTGTGTGGGGGTGTAGTGAGGGATGATATAACCTGTATTTTACCTGATTTTACAGATATGAATAAAATATATGTGTTTTACTGGCTCTGTTGTTTTAGATTTGGGTGGAGATTTTGATAGTACACGTAATTGACAAATAACCTTATATATAATTTGATAAGCCCGTTTCCGGTAATAGAAATTACGAGGAAATAACTGAACATATTTTGAAAAACGACCATTCATTTTAACGGTTAAGAGTCCAGGATTTCGGGAAAAATAGTAGTTTTACACAAAAGCCCAATTTTCACAGATAATTTTTAGTTTTTCATTTTTTAATCACTATGTAAACCGTTATTTGCTGCATGGCTGTAAATCTTTAAATAAAATATATTTCTTTGGCTAAAAAATAATAACTCAATCTTTATTTGTTGGTCCGAACACATCACAATTTTCTCTTTGGATGAATATTTCTCTTTGAATGCTGGTCATACATAACACATCTAGATTGAGATGCCTAGACTGGGGAAACATTGGATTGTTATTGGAATGTTGCTGTTGTTAATTCCCATTTAAATCAATAGGATTCAGCATAATTCAAAAATTAAAAGGTTGAGTTATTAAGTTTGTGAAAATATTGTCTACGTTTTGTTTAGCACATGGTAAAATTATGTTTAATTAAGTTTTGGTATGTATTACAATATCAAAAACGGTAAAATGACCTTGAATAATCTTAAAAATAGCCATTTTACCTATGAAAGTATGAGATTTTTTAAATAAAGGGATTTTTATGTTCATTTTGGCAAATAGTAGCACATTATTATTATTATTACGTCTTACTACCCGTTTGGGCTATACGTACAGTAACACATTACAAATACATAAGTTAAGCTATGTGTCCATTTTACAGCTTAATTTTAAGGATATGGTATTTAAAAGTAATGTTTTGTGTACCTCATCTACCTTTTCACATTATTACAAATACAGTAAGTTCAGTTATGTTTCCATGTTGATAATTAATCTTGAGGGAATGCTATTTCAAAGTACAATAATGTTTTGTGTACCAAATATATAATTTCACATTTTCTATCTCTATTTGACACTATCTCTCATTCACGCTCTCACACACACTTTCTCGCGCACTTTCTCTATCACTCTCTCTCCTCTCACACACTCTATAACACAATCTCTCTCATATAATCTTCTCTCATTCTCTCTTTCACACTTTATACTTCTCTCACACACACACACACACACATTCTGTACCCTCATATACACTCTCTATCACACAATTTCTCTCGCATTATCTTTATTAAACTCTCTATATTAATCTCTGTCTCTAATGCTTTCTCACTCAAACGTTCTCTCTTTATCAAACGCTCTCTATCTCTCAAACGATCTTTCTCAAACTTCCTCTCTTTCAAACTCTCTAAATCACTCTCACTCTTTATATCTCAAGCTGTCTATTTCAAACTTTCTTTCTCTCAAACACTCTTTTTCAAACCCTTTTTCACTCAAGCTCACTCTTTCAAACTCACTCTCTCTTTCTCTCAAGCTAACTCTCTCCAACACTCTCTTAAACTCTGTCTCTATCCCTCTCACTCCAATTCTTTCTTTCTAAACTAATCTCTCTCTAACATTCTCTCTCCCACGTCCTCACATTTTCTCTCTTTCAGGCTATATCTCTCAAAATTGTGCACTATCTTTTATTTCACACGCATACACTTTATCACGCATTTTCCTCACATATTCTCTTTCTTTCTCTAACACACTTTCTAACTTTCTTTCATTCAGCCTCTTTCTATCACACACAAACATTCTCTCTTCTCTCACACACACATTTTTATATATAATTAGATAAGCTCCTTTTTAATAGTTGAAATTAAGAGCAAACGATTCTACCGATTTCAAACAACGAAGTCATTTTAAAGGTCAGGGGTCTAGGATGCCAGCAAAAATATTAGCCTAAAATTAAAACCAAATTTTACCTGTAAATTTTCCATATTTTCATTCTGGCTAACAGTAATGGCTCGTAGCTAAAATTAGTGAGGGTGCTGCTCCAGAAATTTTTTAGCCTTTGTTTTAAAATTGTGTAAAAGGGAAAAAAAACATGTATAAAAAGAAAATTTATTCAGGAACTTGATAAAATCTTTAAAAAAACAACACATTTTTACTTACTTTAATTTAAATTGTTACAGTTCAGGCTTGATCTATTCATAAAAAAAAAAAATTGTGACCTGGTGGTCTAGGGGTAAGATGTCAGACTTCTATGCTGGCGGCCGGGGTTCAATCCTCGGTCCCGGCAAAGATTTATCTAATAACCAAACCCTTCCTTCACCTCTGACAAGACATCTTGTGAATGTGAGGAATGCCAGGCCTCCACCGTGGTTCGGATTCCACGTTAAACTGTAGGTCCTTCATTTCATCTCACAATCACCCTACCATTACACATTAGCGTAAGAGCGTATAACCCGAACGGGTAGTAAGACGCGGTGCTAATAATAATAATAATAATAATAATAATAATAATAATAATAATAATAATAAGAACATTTAAAAATAAAATCCATTCTTCTTGTTTTAATTTGCGCAAAAAGTTCAATAATCTTATCCTTGATCTCTGGATGACAATAAAGGAAATTTTTCTCAATTGAAAGTACTGCAAGTGCATTTATTCTTTCTGTTAAATAAAATAACAAAAAAAATGAGTCAAATAGAATAGCTGGAAGCAGAATAATAATCTAATTCTACACTCTTCTACACTTTATCACATTCAATAATATAGTACACGGTTTTTAAGTACAGCATACACTGAATAAAAAAAAAATATCCTTCCACCATCACGCCAGAGCTGGCACTGCAAGAGCAACAGTGCTCTCTCTACCTAGCAGTCCCGCCTTCCTCCCCACTTCCCTCCTATTTTCATAAGCGCACAACAGTCAAACATCACGTCACTGGCACTGTGAAGTGCACAGTTCCCCATATTTTTTTGTATATTTTTCATAAACTGGGGAATAGCTACTGAAGTACCGACATTAAGCTTAAGGAATATATATTGTACTACAAAAATAAATAAAGAATTAAAGATAATATCAAGTGGAAATAGGGGGTGCTTCAATTCCACAGTGCCTATACACGAGCCACCACTGCTGGCTGAAATGTACAATCATTATTTGCTTACATCACCATGGAAACTATTATTCGCGTTTTATTGTATACCAGCAAATAAAATATTTCTCTTTGGTTAAAAATAATAACAGTTTAATTATTCTTAATTGAATGGTTTGGTGGCACGAATAGATAGAGAGCTGGGAGAGGTGTAGTTTTAAAGTTATCATCGTCAACGAAAGAGGGAAAATATAATTTTTGATTCAAATCAAACAACTAAAGATAAATATCCATGTAATTTGATGGTCTTTGACGAGAAAACTTTTAATTATAAAGTCAAGTTATGTCTGATTATGTTTTCCCAATAAAAAATCTAGAATACATTTTAGTGCAGTAATATGCAGGCATCGTTGCAACGAACCGCTAGTTGGTGTTTAAAACCATTAACAAAATCTTAGAATATATAATTTGCCAAGTAAACAATCTGTGAACAAATTATAGCTTAAAAAGACCCAATTAGAAACTAGGAAGGACCAGAACTGACCATGAACTCTCTCTCCCTAATATGATAGGACTGAAATTAATCAAAGACCCAATCTTTGGTTCTTGGACCGTTAGAAACATAGGCCTTAAGGTGGGAGTGTAGGGAACTTGAAATAAATTAAGTATTTTTGGCAAAAATAAATAAATTACTGCTCCAGTAGGTAAGTATGATTTGGATTTCTACATATAGTCATCTCAACATTTCTTGAATGTATTTCATGAGTGTTTCGGAAGTTGATGATAAACTTTTTAAATGAGCAGAAAAAGTTAATTAACTCCATGTTACCAATAACACATATTTGAGAATGGTTGAATCTACTACCTATATGAATGCAAACCAAACCTACACACTGAAGAAAATTATATTTATTTTAGCCTAAATATTTTTCTTTAAATTGAAAAATGACACCTCTAAACGGGAATCAAAATCGGGACTTTTGGCTTAGTACGCCAATGCTTTAACTACTGAGCTATCCAGGAATCATCCCGTGTCCAGGGTAATTCTTCACTCATATTTTAAGGTAGAGTCCGTGATGGACGTGAGAGAATCCTTAGCTAAAATATGTGATCAATGAAGACCACGAGCTGTCAGATAACGCAGCTATCTTTGACCCGTGAGGGCTCAATGTTGCCAATATTACAACGGAATTTGTACGAATGCACATATAATGATGGATTAAATACCAAATATATAATATTTGCTAATTACGGTTATAGCTGCATCTAAATATCATATTCTTTAAATTGGTACAGAAAAATTCTTGATTAGCTTAGTGGTAGGAGAATTGGAATTCTAAGCCAAAGGTCCCGGGTTTGATTTCCATGTCAAGGTGTCATTTTTCAATATAAAGAATATGATTTTTAGATGTGGCTAAAACCGTAACTAATAAATGTAAATACCTGGATATTTAATCCATAGACAATTTTTCTATAAAACTTCAAAAGTACTGAATTTAGCTCACGTTGTCTTCCAGTTCACATATGTCCGGCCAAACCCCACCCAAGAAACATCCAAGGATCACACACTTGATGTCGAGAAGATGAATTACACACACACTGATGTGTCTGAATCTTCATCATGAGACCAGGGTTCTAAATCCAACTGGATTACCTGAGGGGATCTACGTTCACAATGTAGTTCCCCATACGTTATCCAAAATACTATTTGCACATTTCTTTATTTTACATGTTTTATGGATTACCTGTCTGGATCACTAACATTTGATTACACTAATTTAGGAGGATTAGGAATATATAACTTTAAAAAAATGTCAGCATTTTCTTAGAGGGAGATTGAGAAACCAGAATCAACTCTAACTACAACTGGGCAGGTTTTGAACCTAGACCTCCTTGTCACTGTCAAACCAGACAATATGATCTTGACATTTATTTAGAATACCAGAACGGGTTACTTAAAATTGAAATTTAGTCATCTTGTTTTTTTTTGTCATTTTCAGAAAAGGGACGTGAGCAGAATACTTATAGAGGTAGAGGGACTAGAGACGGGAGACAATTTTGGAGGTACTGCACTCACATTAGCATGGTTATAAGATAGGAAGTTTGCAGGTGAAGTAATAAATGTGATTAATCATCCTAAAGGGATTCAAACGGGATCTAAACCTTTACTTCACCATTAACGGCAGTCGAGTGCTATGACAGTTATACTACTATAAAGCCACATGGCTGACTCACTCAATCGCTCACTGACATTAATGTTTACCCACTTACAGATTACATAGAAACTTGAAATTTGGAAAACTTATAGCTTTTATCCTGTAACTGACAGTAAAGTTCCAAAAAGTAAAAAATAAATAATTTTCAACCCCTCAAAAAAAATTCAAATTGTGTAGAAACTTAAAGTTGGTGCCGACCTTTCTTTGGAGGTCTCTTGTGTCTAAAAGGTAATACCTATCAAAAAACGGCCCTGGAATTACAATAGCTTACATCCACTTGAAAAAACAAAAAACAAAACTCACGAGCAAAGCGAGTCCACCATCTATGACTACTCGGTCACTTCTGCAGATCTCGTCTCCTCCTGTTTCTTAGAAAAAATCTAACAGCTCGTCTTTCTAACCATTTGGGCTGTTCACATTTAAATGCACTAGTGTATGGGGACAAAGAAGGTGGGATTCAGAGAAAATTATTACCCATTTACCTAAAAGGAGAGTAGGAAGCAATTAAGGAATAAAACACCCTCAGTATTACTTGCTAATATTCAAACTTTGATCTCCCTGTCCGATCAAATGATCTCGACACCTTAGTTCACTTGCACACCGCCGCGTGTTTTCTCGAATAAAACAGTTTAAAATACCACAATTTGAGCTTAATATATTTTAATGAGGTTGTTTGGACCTAGGAAGCTCCCATCTAACGGCTGGCCTACGAGTCATGGCATATCCAGTCCATATAAGGACGGCGAGGGAGTTAACGTACAAAATGCGAGCGGGGGATCAACTTAAAAAACGTTTTAGTATCTTCCGGAGGGTCATTAGAAAATAAATGAATTAAAGGTAGGGCGCGGTTCCAGTTCTCTGCAACAGATGGAAACCGAATGGCAGCCTTTTAAGTTCCCCACGAGTTAGTTTCATAGACTAAATACCAAGGACTACTGCTCTTAGCCTTCTGTAGTCCTCCACGAGTTTGTTTCATAGACTAAATACCAAGGACTACTGCTCTTAGCCTTCTGTAGTCCTCCACGAGTTTGTTTCATAGACTAAATACCAAGGACTACTGCTCTTAGCCTTCTGTAGTCTCCACGAGTTTGTTTCATAGACTAAATACCAAGGACTACTGCTCTTATCCTTCTGTAGTCCTCCACGAGTTTGTTTCATAGACTAAATACCAAAGAATACTGCTCTTAGCCTTATGTAGTCTCCACGAGTTTGTTTCATAGACTAAATACCAAGGACTACTGCTCTTAGCCTTCTGTAGTCCTCCGCGAGTTTGTTTCATAGAATAAATACCAAGGACTACTGCTCTTATCCTTCTGTAGTCCTCCACGAGTTTGTTTCATAGACTAAATACCAAAGACTACTGCTCTTAGCCTTATGTAGCCCTCCACGAGTTTGTTTCATAGACTAAATACCAAGGACTACTGCTCTTAGCCTTATGTAGCCCTCCACGAGTTTGTTTCATATAATAATCACGATGAAAACCGGCCCATTTTAAATATTATAAGACTCACGCTATGGATACGGCCTAATATGGACTTGTAATGTAGTTTTAAATTACTAAAAAAGGGTAATTTAGTATTTATAGGGGTATGAGGTATCATCATGTTCTCATTTTACAATCCTACTATATCTGGTATATTTATAGCACCACCTACTAAACACCTACCAGGTATTTTTTTTAAATTTTATCATTGTCATTTTATTTTTGCCCCCATCCTTTAACCCATCAGTTTAAAAGCATTTAATTACACTAAATGATTTAGGATAAAGTAGGTAAAATTTAGAAAATATAAGCTTATATTTTAGTGGAAATAAAGTGAAAAAGCATTTATAAAACAAAAACATCCCAGTAGATCCGATTGAGAATCAAGCCCCTGCCTACCTATCAACAGGGAACAAGACTAGACGAGTCCGATATTTAAACCTCAAGGCCACCGATAAAGATGGTTTGATTAACATGCTCTTTGTAAACCAAATTATTATGTTAGCACATGAATAATTACCAAACAACTTAAATCAAGAAGAAGCACAACACTTATTTCTCGGGGATCAACTTACAACAGAGAAAAGAGAACCACCCATTTTGCTAATAATACAATTTTTGTCCTCACTAAGAAAGGAAATCAGAATCATTGGATTAATAGAAGTATGGAACCAACGATAAAAATAAAACAATCTCATCAACTAAATTTCTTTGATCAACTGACGAGATAAAATAATACGAACTAATAGGTACTCATAAAATATTTAAAACAACTGACGAGAGGAATAATAAAAATGTATCGACCAAATAGGCCTATAGCAGTTTACTTTAGTTCATGTTAAGCGGTTGAGTAGATTGTGTCACTTCCATTCAGACCATCTTTTCTTGTTGAAAACTCTTCATTTAAGAAGTTTGTTGTCGATGAGATTCTTTGCTACCAAGGAACTCATCTTGGAACCAACAAACCCTGTCTACGAGCAATCATTTACAGAACATCGACTATTTTTTTAGACCAAGTAATTGTGTTGCGTCGTCACATCACATAGTACGCTCTTCATTCAAAATGGAGGGCTATCACTGTTCCGTGATCAAAGAAAACCAATATTTTGGCCTTCAACGATGGTTTGGTTATGCAGATGGCTAAGATTTACAAATAAACTACCCCTCTATTTAAAAAATAGCCCATTTAACTGACAAATATATTCCATAGTTGACGCTAAGCTCTGATTTAGTGAGAAGTATTGCAGTCAAAATTTATATACAGGCTGCTCGGAAACTCATAGCCCAAACTGCAAATAATAATACAAAATCCCAATACCCATATATCCGGAAAGCTATGCTAATACCATTACATTGTGTTTAATGTTTCGGTGTACAGCCCCTGGAGATCAAAGCTGTTCAAGCATGCGTGTACAAAAGGTTGCGTAGGATTTATCCGCGCGGTTCTACACACCTCGATATCTTAGAACACGGCGGCAGAACACAACACAATTAATAGTAAACAAGACACTGGTCTATCTAAAAATGTAAACACCCAATGATTGTCATCATTAATGGTCTTACATCACAGAAAGTGCTTGACATAATTACAAGTGTAGTGCCGCGCGTCTAACTCCTATGCAAATGGCTGTACACGCATGCTTGAACAGCTTTGCTCTCCCGGCACTGTATGCAAAAACTTTCATCATAATTTAATGGTATTAGCATAGTTTTCCGAATATAACTGTTTAAGGATGTTGTATTACTTTTGTTTAAACAAGCTATATGTTCAGTTTTGGGCAATGAGTTTGCGAACACCTTAATATAATCAGATAGTAAAGTGTACTGTTGTGCTCTGTCTTACTATCAGTTTTGGATATCCACATATTTACACAAATACCTCTAGTGACGTGTAAAGAAGAATTTAAATCAAATGTACTCGCATTTACGCGAAGGAAATATGGAAATACTAATTAATTAAAAATACCAACAGTATACCCGGCAGGGATTCAACCACGACCTTCACGTCACCATAAATTTGGTATTTTGCAAGAGTGACTCTTCATACCGTAGACCATCCAAGAGGGGAGGGGAGCGTATTGGGGCTATATAATTACTTTGAACTTATCTCCATAGTTCAGGGACTCGAACCGAGGGTCACTCTTCAATTCCTGGTGAGGGCAGAGAGGGGGATATCCATGAGACTTTGGGTAGGTTTTATAGTTGAGTATCAGGAGTCAGCCAATCTCCCAGTATGCGAATAACAAGCAGTTCAGATTGGATGGGGGATTGGCTGACTAGGGGCAGTATTAATATATTAGTATCTGGAGTAAGCCAATCTCCCAGTATACGAATAACAAGCAGTTCAGGTTAAATGGGGGGTTGGCTGACTAGGGGTCGTATTCATAATTTAGTATTAGGAGTCAGCCAATCTCCCAGTATACGAATAACAAGCAGTTCAGGTTGAATGGGGGATTGGTTGAACTCCAAATCTCGAATACAAACACCGCCCCTGAGGGAGATTTGGGGTGAGACCCAAGACAGATGGCGTATCAAATAATACAGTCTGTTCATATTTGTTTGGTCAGATAATTTAATAGGTATGACCCCCATGAAACAGTTATTAGTGCATTCCTGTACTCATCAAGAATCCCTGGGTTTAATTCTCAGTATAACCGAAAATATATCTTTGGTGAATTGTTAGCTAAAGGTTTATTTGTTGTGTTTGTTCTAGTAGTGTGTTATTTTGTATTTCGTGTAATCATATACCGGTAGTCATTATTTTCATAAAGGACACGTTAAATAACTTTAATACAAATATTATTACTAAACGTTAAAATTATTAGCTTCGTGGAAAAGTTCTTATTAGAAGATGTGTACTTGTTAAGATAATATGTAGATATACTAAATCCACTTTGGTGGCAACATGGTCAAAGGCGTCACCTCGCAATAGACTAGACTGTCGATGACGGGGAGATCAGGGTTCGAATATTGGTCTGGTGTAAAAAGGGTGGTTTTTTCCTAAATGGTTCGCCACTCCCCCTCTACAAAAATGCGAGAACACTTCCTCTAATTCAACCTTTTTTCATTCCTAAATCGTTGGCGTGATTAGTACATATCCGTATAAACTGAGCAGATTGTAAGACGTGATGATAAAAAAAACGTGTATGATTACATTTATTTGATTAAGAGTGCAAATCAAATTCCCTTGATTAAAAACATTTACAAATAAATTTATATTTAATATATTTCGTTGAACAAAGCGGTTGATCTTATGCGCCGTTGATTGGTAAATTTAAAGCGTTATATCTAATACTAATTAATTTAATTTTGGTAGAGTTACGAAAAATAGTCTTGTTGCGCTAATGTTTTAATAATTCTGAGCAATAAAATCCTCGTAAGAAGAATAAATGTTGTTTTACTGAAACAGGGAAGGCTAATAGGATGCTTAATGTAATGAGGAAAATATGAGATGGGTTAGTGGAGCCACGCCGGCAATAATTTCCATAGACAGAACTAAGGACCAGCTACATGGAGCCGCAACGCACCGCACCACACTGCACCAGCGCGGACGAATCGTCGATAGACCATTGCTCCGCACTATTACGGTACGGTGTGAACCGTGTAGCCACCCACCACCGGAAATAACTGTTTGGGATCTTCCGAACTTCGTTTTCATGCTAAACCCTAAGCACTTTAAGGATGGGTAAAACAGTGATTATACGATATCGGTGATCACAGTGACCTTGATTTTAAAAGAGCAGTGATTTATACCAGTGATTATTCACAGTGATTGGCAGTCACTGTGTAACACTTGTATTATTATTATTATTATTATTATTATTATTAGCACCGCGTCTTACTACCCGTTCGGGTTATACGCACTTACGCTAATGTGTAAATGGTAGGGTGATTGTGAGATGAAATGGAGGACCTACAGTTTAACGTGGAATCCGAACCACGGTGGAGACCTGGCATTCCTCACATTCACAATATGTCTTGTCAGAGGTGAAGGAAGGGTTTGGTAATCAGATAAATCTTTGCCGGGACCGGGGATCGAACCCCGGCCGCCAGCATAGAAGTCTGTAACACTTGTAAAACTAGGCATTTCTCTCACAGTCGTTGAACGTGTGACGCTGTAGTCATTGTTTCCAACATTACGTACAAGATAAACAATATTATATACGACATTTCATTTGGCTCTCGGGCTAGAAAACGCACTGCGGATCATGTAGCCATAGCTTATATGTGGAAAATAAGTAGTTCGGTGAGTATAAACCACGTGACCAAACAAGGGTGCACAAACAGTTCTAATATAATAGGATGATGGAATCGAGGAACCAGAAGTGGGGTCGGGATTGTCTGCCCCCATATCTTCCCCCCCCCCAACCCACGGAATTTGACTGACCTCTCCCTTAGTGGTACACATATACGTGTAAAACATGTATTGGCTAAAGGTAGAGTAACATATTCTAGCGGACCACACCCCGCCCCCTAAAAAAGCTAACTTTCTACGACATTGAGAGGAACTTTTAGAAAATTCAAACATATATGATATATATTTTAGCACCCTGTTTTACTATCCTTTCAGGAAAATCGCACATGTACAAATTATGCTAATGTGTTAGGGATGAGGAAGTATTAATTTATAGGAAGTGTACTAGCATTTTCGTGGAGAGAGAGTGGGAAACAATCTAGGAAAAAACGCTCTCATTACACCCGAACGGAATCAAACCATGATCTACCCGTCATCGGAAGTCTAATCTATCACGAGCGTAGCACCTTAGACCACGCGGCCACCGAAGCAGGTTTTTAAACATATTATTTGGTGGTCAAGGGTGATGTAACAACACTGTACCTGAAACTTATATCAAACGCTTATGTTAGTATACAGTAGGTGTTCGAAGGTTGATCCTCGCATATATTGCCCCAAACGGCGTATGGATTCGGTGTGAACGCGGTAAAGAATGTCAACGTCAGCTGTCGTAACAGCTGCATAGATTCGTACCACAATGTCCTCGGGTGGATCGTCACTTGGGTATACCATTGCTTTGAGGTGAACTCACAAAAAAATCTAGTGTTGTAAAGTCCGGTGAGCTTAGTGGTCATTCCACCGGTCTCCCACACCCAATCCACTGGTTGGTCACTAAGTAGTTGCTGCACTTGTGCCCTATAGTGTGTAGGGACACCTTAACATTTATACCAAACAAATGGTACCTGCTCCAGAAGCTCAAGTGAAACCGTGTTAGGGAACAGACTGTATCTGTGGGAATCCAAACGATCTGGTAGCAAAGAGGGACCCACAATCGTATCCATAATAATACCATCCCATACATTAACGCTGAATTAATGTTGATACGCACGAACACAAATGGCTTGTGGGTTAGCACTTGCTCACAGGTGATTGTCATGGGTGTTATTCTTTTATGAAACAGGCTTTATAAGACAACAGTACGTACCCAATGAAGTTCGAATCCGCAGCATGATGCTGGAGCCACTGGCAAAACTGTACCTGGCGAGGAAGATCAGTTGGGAGCAGATGCTGCGCTGCTCCATAGGGGTATGGGTGGTAGCCATAATCAAGCAGCCCCTACAGAAATACCCTTGTGGCATGTGGATAGCTTGTGCTATGACTCGGGAGCTGAGCACTGGCTGCCGTTGGGAGTTATTACAGAATACTCAACACCTTCTTTCTGTATGTTGCATGATCATCTTACAACCACTCGTGGATGTGATCCTATTTGACCTGTCTCCTGACAACGTTGTTCCAAATGGTGAAACACATTGACGCTAGGATAACGTCTTCCGGAGAAGTGATCAGAGTACAGCCACAACGCAGATATGGTTCGGCTTTCAGATGCATTCATGGCCATTGCCATTTCCTAACTGATACTGTCTAGGTGTGTGTAGTTCATTGCTACTTACACAATGCATTTAGGTCTTCATCTAATCGCTGGTGACTATGGAATTTCAGATAAAGTGCTGCCCCCTCAACCCTCTTCTTCTTTAATGTAATTTTCCCTTAAAGTTATGGGAAGAACGGATATTTTGCAAAGAGTGTTTTTATATTATATTTATACATTTTATACTGTAGTACTGTTCATATCCACGAATTACTACTCATCCTGTATAATACCATAAAATAAATAATCAGATAAAAAAAACTCAGAAAATTCTGAAATTGAATAAATAAATCGGGGAAAATTATACATTTGATAATTCAGGAAAGATGAGATAATGAACGATTTTTATCCAAAAACTAATTAGTATTAATATCAGATACATTTATTTATTTTTAATGTATATTTCAAAATAGTTCTTTAAAACAAATCGAGTGCTTTAATTTCTAGGAACGCCATCAATTTCGATATGAGATTAAATAACGAAATTTTGTATTTTTTTTACAGGGAAAGAAAAATATGAAAAAGGTTTGTGACCAGAGTGATTTAAAAATTTTGAGTCCGCACTCATCGACTCTCCACAATTATCGACTCGCCACAACTATCGACTCACCACACTCGACTATATTAGAAATCCGATACTCTTGCTAGACTTATTTATAAGAGGAAAAGAGAAGTATTGCAGAGATACAAACGAGAACGTGATATATTTATAAATAGGTATACATTTCTTTCAAGCCTTTGAAAAGGGAGTTATTTTTCATTACTGAGCCATATTTCAGATGGAAAATTTCCATCGTCGTCAGCATAATTGTCGAAAATCTTGTCTGAAACCCCGAATGGGTATGTAGTGGATCCTAGGTTAGGTTAGCCTAGGTTAGATTAGGTGATGCTAGGTTATACTAGGCTAGCCTAGGTTAGTTCATTCTACAATAAATGTGGTCGGTCCTTGAGATGACACGATGCTAATGGATGCCATGAGCACGGGGTACGGGAGAGACCGTTTGGCGAGTCGATGAGTATCTGGCTGGCTAGGGTATGTGGCCGATCGGCTTATAGGCTTATGTACTAACTACGATAATGGATTTAGGGATTAGGAATGTTATATTCAGATGAGGTGTACCAGCATTTACGTGGAGGAAGAGTGGAAAACAATTTTGGAAAGCCACCTTCTATGCACCCAGCTGAGATTCGAACCTTGATCTCCCCGTCATCAGCAATCTAGTCTACTGCGAGGCGCTTTAGACCATGTGGCCACCAAAGTGGATATGTGGAGAGATTATGGATAAATAGTGGATATGAACAATATACTTGTGGCGAGTTGATGGATTCCAATTTTGGGTATTCATAGTTATATTTGAACAAAATTTCAGATTATTTAATGTGTTTAATGTTTCAACTAGCAAAACTCCTTTTTTAAGCCTATTTGCACCCCAGTTTTTTAATAGACGCACACTAAGAAGATTATATAGGTTATTAGCTATAAAATAAAAGGGCTTTGTATTAATAATTTGTATCAAGTTTAGTCTAAATCCGTCAGTTAGTCCAAATGTTATCATATTTTACATTTATTTAGTGAGTGTGGTACAATATTATATATTTACTTTGGATGTCACATTGGCATTTTTTTCTAGGAATTTTGAATTTATATTTCCCCTACGTATGTAAAGTCAAGGTTTATTGCTCTAGTACTTTTACTACGGATGAAGTATTACTGTTATACGGATGCTGTATTAGTATTACTCTACGGATGTTGAGTTAATATTAATCTTATGGATGATGCGTTAGTATTTTTTTCCATAAAAAAAGCATTTGTTTTATGGGAGTAGCATTTTTGTTGGTTATGCAGAAGTAACTTTGGTGGGTTTTTTTACTGGAGTAACATTATTATTATTTTCTACGGGAGAAGCAGTAGTGTTTTTTCTTTCAAATAGCAATTGTGTTTTTTCTACGTAAGTGTCAATAGTGTTTTTTCTGTGGGAATGGCACTAATATCCATGTGTGTTGCATTACTATTGTTTAAAATATGTTAAAACATTCTCGTTGATTTTACAATCCCAATCCTCGAACCTCTTAGTCCGAGTCTGGTACACTAAACGTGTGACCAATCTGTCAAGAATAACAACTAATTCCCGTCATCAATAATTCACGAGTGCTCTCTAAGATAAGTCAAGTGCTAAGCAATGTGAGTGGAGTATTAAAATCTCCTCTCTCTCTCTCTCTCTCTCTCTCTCTCTCATCCATGGCCGTGTTCTTCCAAGCAAGTCGTGTTTGGTGGCGAGCGCTTTTCCGACTCGTGAATGCCAGCAGGCTTGACTTGTAAGCTGCTTACAAACTTGTGGAATCCTCCTTTCCCTCACATCCCCCCACCCTGCTTTCCTCTCCTGTCTCACGCTTCGATAGAGGGAGGGAGGAGGGGAAGGGGGCTTTATCTTCCTCTCTCTATCCTCGTCTCTCTCTGTGTCCTCTGGATCAATATCACCTGCTCTTGTGACAGAAGCCAACCATCAACACCCCTCGCTGTGACAGAGAGCAGTGACACATGACACTTGCCACTCTTGAGCGCCCTGGCCCGCGCCCGCATACTGTTATTACTGAGTTGGTCGAGGCTATTGGTAGAAACGCGACCTTGAACTGTGGTAAATAAAACATTTGGATTTCATTACATAAAAAGTTAAATTTTAGTTTAAATTTAGTTTAAACTGTTGGTAAACAAAGTATTTATTTGTTTTTAGTTAAAATGTCGAGGTGACCTGGCAGTATAGGGGTAAGGTGTCAGACTTTTGTGCTAAGGGTCCGGGGTTCAATCCTCGGTTCCGGCACAGGTTTATTTGATTGCCAAACCCTTCCTTCACTTCTGAAAAGACGTGTTTTAATCACAACTTGTGAATGTGGGGAATGCCAGGCCTACACCGTGGTTCGTATTCCACGTTAAACTGTAGGTCCTCCATTTCATCTCACAATCACCCAACCACTCTACATTAGCTTAAGTTCATACAACCCGAAAGGGTAGTAAGATGCGGTGCTAATAATAACAATAGTTAAAATGTTTCTAGTGTTAGATAGGCTATGCAACTTCAGCTTGTAACAGTCTAATTGGACTACAAGAAACATGTCAAAAGAACGATACATGCCCTGGGACAGGAAGCTGAATAAACTGCAAAACGGTTTACAGTGGACCTCCGCGCCTTGTTCTACTGGAGAAGCTAAATCTCACAAAGATACAATTAATGTGGAGTAATAACAGAGAACAATGAAAGCATTGAAACAACGCTTTATCTCGCAGGAAAATTAGGAAAAACAAATTGAATAAACAACATTTTTTAAGACCTTGGAAAATATATTGTTTTTGAAAGTTAAATTAAACTAGCCTTGTTTATTACCTATTATCCTTCTCATATCCCCCTTCTTCAATATATATATATATTTTAAACTTGATCCAAAAGTAGATTCAAATTAACTTCCTAAACATGCGATATTGTGTGTGTATGTGAGTATGCGCTTGTGTGAACACAATAGATAATGTAGGTCATACCCAACTAGCACAATCTAATATTTTTTAAATATTTGTTTTAATTTTATTTAGAATCGTTTTGGAAAGGATAAGAAAGGTCTATTTGGAGTATTATAACATGTTTAAACATCATTGTTGTCTTCTTCATCATCATACCCTATGTCTTCCAAGAATATATCTTAAAGGGATTCATATAGAAAAATTATAATAATAATTTAATTTTTGTAAATTTTGTGCAGTTCCACACAACGCCCTATTATTTTAGGCATCTTTTCACTGTATACTCTGACAGTAATGCCGAGTACAGGAAAACGCAATTTTAAGTGGTCCAAATGCTCTTCTATTTCGAACCTCTCCTTTGAATGTATAAAGTTAAAACGTTGCTCCTGTCTGTTTATAGGATGTTTAAATAAAGTCTGGAGCCACAGATATATCCCATATCTACTATTACCAAGTAGACAACACGCCCCATTACACTGTGATAATGCTTTAATAACTGTGATTAGCTCAAGTTCCGCTGTCAAGAACACTTAACGGACATTGTGTATCTATACTTAAAACTCCTACACTAGCTTTACTTTTATACAGATTTACGTACTCATAAGCTAATATGATTAGTGTCTTTGTTTTTACGTATGTGCAGTCTGGTTCACAAATCATTGTATAAATTTGACAAAGTTCTTGACACTTTGCTTTCGCATCATTCAGTTCAGTCACCGTTGATGAAAATTTGATCCATTGATCAGATTTCTCCAATAGTTTATCAAGAAAAAAGTCATTGATCTTTCAGGGTGTAATCCTATAAATTTCATAATTCTCAGCGACCCCACTCTGAAATTCTGGATCACTATAGTAGCGAAGAAAGATCTCTATTTTAATTCTGTCAGTACCCCCCTCCTACCCTTGAGCTTCACTACTTTCTATCAGAAATTGAGATGCAAAAATAATCGAAATTTTCCGTTTGAAACCTTAATAGTGACTTGGATATACGGTGACTATAACTTCTCTGTTCATGATATCGTTTCACACGACAAATTAGCATGAAAGTAGCCATTTCTTAATATCACGATTATGTCCTAAGTATTCTATTTATCTACCTTAAAAAATGATGAAGTATTTACTTATGGAAGAAAATATTAACTAGTAACCATTAACACCATTTCAAGTAAATACTTACTCTATGGCATTAGGAACTCGGAAGTTCATTAATGTACATACACAATTACACCCCTATCTTGAGCTATCTATACCCAGTACACCTCATCACACACTATCACTATCCAGAGCTAGTTTTATCCAGTCCACCTCATTACATCTTATATTTTTAATGTACATTCTAATGTTATCTTCCCATCTGCGTCTAGATCTTTCCAATGGCTTCTTCTCATTGGGTTTGCCAATTAATACCCTGAACATGTTTCTAGAATCTACCATTGACACTGCATGTCCTGCCCACTGTTATCTAAGTGACTCGACTATCCTAGCAAAATTTTGTGATTAGTACAAGTTATGTAACTCATCATCATGTAATCTTCCCCAATTTGGGTAGCCTTATCTTTTTTTGGAAAAATTTAAGTTGCTATAAAACAAGGTGCTTAGGAAGATCTTAAGTAAATAAATAGTAAAATTAAGTGTTCACTGCATACAAAAGTAATTACTAGAAAAAGGTAAGCAATTAAGGTAACGTTTATACTTAAAATTATATTCTGTTAAAACTAAAGTGGAGTATACACTAGCGAACCGAACACTGTCACGAACATCGAGCACCGGCTGGCTCTTGTAACACGTTGGCTTGTGTAGATGAGGCCACGAACACTGTCACGAACATCGAGCACCGGCTGGCTCTTGTAACACGTTGGCTTGTGTAGATGAGGCCACGAACGCTGTCACGAACATCGAGCACCGGCTGGCTCTTGTAACACGTTGGCTTGTGTAGATGAGGCCACGAACGCTGTCACGAACATCGAGCACCGGCTGGCTCTTGTAACACGTTGGCTTGTGTAGATGAGGCCACGAACGCTGTCACGAACATCGAGCACCGGCTGGCTCTTGTAACACGTTGGCTTGTGTAGATGAGGCCACGAACGCTGTCACGAACATCGAGCACCGGCTGGCTCTTGTAACACGTTGGCTTGTGTAGATGAGGCCACGAACGCTGTCACGAACATCGAGCACCGGCTGGCTCTTGTAACACGTTGGCTTGTGTAGATGAGGCCACGAACGCTGTTGCGAACGCAATTTTGTTCAATTTTCACGACGCACTCCGATCCACTCGGAGTCGGTTTTGAGCCTGTGCATCAAAGAAATGTTTGGAGCGCTGTTTCGCAAAGCGTGGACGGTGGTCGTACCTTCTTCTCTCTCCACCTTGCCCCCAGCGTTGTAGTTTCACACTGAGAAAATAAAGAGAGTGGGGCAGGATCGAACATATGGGGTCACTTGAAAGTTTGGGATGCAACGAGCTCGCGACGCTGCCCGACGGCCTGAGCAAACATTTTGGTGAACTACGTCATGAACACGGAACAGAGTTCACGATGGTGTTCGGTTTGCTAGTGTGTACTCCGCTTAAGTATTTACTGGTCGTTGTTTCAGTTAAAGCACTTATGACACCCAAACTAATATTTACTGGTCGTTGTTTCAGTTAAAGCACTTATGACACCCAAACTAGTATTTACTGGTCGTTGTTTCAGTTAAAGCACTTATGACACCCAAACTAGTATTTACTGGTCGTTGTTTCAGTTAAAGCACTTATGACACCCAAACTAGTATTTACTGGTCGTTGTTTCAGTTAAAGCACTTATGACACCCAAACTAGTATTTACTGGTCGTTGTTTCAGTTAAAGCACTTATGACACCCAAACTAGTATTTACTGGTCGTTGTTTCAGTTAAAGCACTTATGACACCCAAACTAGTATTTACTGGTCGTTGTTTCAGTTAAAGCACTTATGACACCCAAACTAGTATTTACTGGTCGTTGTTTCAGTTAAAGCACTTATGACACCCAAACTAGTATTTACTGGTCGTTGTTTCAGTTAAAGCACTTATGACACCCAAACTAGTATTTACTGGTCGTTGTTTCAGTTAAAGCACTTATGACACCCAAACTAATATTTACTGGTCGTTGTTTCAGTTAAAGCACTTATGACACCCAGACTAGTATTTACTGGTCGTTGTTTCAGTTAAAGCACTTATGACACCCAGACTAGTATTTACTGGTCGTTGTTTCAGTTAAAGCACTTATGACACCCAGACTAGTATTTACTGGTCGTTGTTTCAGTTAAAGCACTTATGACACCCAAACTAGTATTTACTGGTCGTTGTTTCAGTCAAAGCACTTATGACACCCAAACTAGTATTTACTGGTCGTTGTTTCAGTCAAAGCACTTATGACACCCAAACTAGTATTTACTGGTCGTTGTTTCAGTTAAAGCACTTATGACATCAAAACTAGTATTTGTCTCTATTGCACTGAACGGCATATTTATGGTGGGATGGAAAGAGACAAGACATAAAGCCAGTAATTTTACAACTATTTTAATATGATAAATCAGTAATGCTTAGGTAGATACATTTAGTCTATTTTGAAATTTGTTTCTCAACCAGTTTTGAATATTGGTTTAGGTAATCCTGGAATTTGCTAGCTTGTTCTCTACACGTAAATATGTTCATAACAAATATTCAGATACTATTGATATATTTTTATGTTAATCTCTAGAAATAGACTCGACTACCGATAACGGGGAGCTCGGGATTTGAATCTTGGTTGAGTGTAATAAGGATGGTTTCGCACTATATCTCCTCGTAACTGTGAGCAAACTTCCTCTAAGTTCAACCTTTATCATCTCTAACACATTAAATTAATTATTTCACACGTGTATGTTATAACTAGAACGCATGGTAAGATATGGTGAAAAAAAACTAGAGGTAGAAAATGTAACTAAAAGTTTTCACGTAATCACTATTTTATTAATTTTGGTCAAACTTTTCTATTAGTATTAAAGCTGCATATATTTCCATTCCAACATAAAAGGAGCTGACATACTACCAATAAAATGTTGAATTGTTTTAAAAATATAAAGCTATTTTCGATTACCCCTTCCTTTATAGACTATAAATATAGTTTAAAAGTTGAAATTTTCCACATAGGAAAAGTACCAAACTCCACATATTTTGATCGATCATTTAGGTGACTGGTCTTGGAGTATATAATGGATCCTTGTAAATCGAATTAAGTAATATAATAAGAGGACCACAAAACAAATTTGATTGGTATTTATGGTTTCCTCCTTCCTTGTTTGTTCTCCTACTACTAAACAGCTCCACCCAATAACGTTACCAACTTGGTTTCTGGTGTTTATGAATTTATGCTCGACTATTCTAGCGTCTAAAGTACAGGGTTGGACTAATCTAAACTCCACAGGGGTGGCGGAATGGTTTAAGTCGTTCGTCTTGTATTTAAATTTGTTCCTGTCAATGCTTGGAGGTTTTAATTTTGTAATTTTTCTCTATCCATTACCTATCTATATTTACTCTTACTTTGTTTCGAAATTTTCTTCAATTTTTAAATCCCTTCGTCTTGCCTCTCTTTTAGTAAATCCATGCTATGCCATAACTCTACTACGGCATAACCTCTCAAGGCCTAAGCCAATGCTGACGCACCACTATTCTAACACAAAATTGTCTTTTCTTGAGAATGTAGCCCACATTATAATAGTTTTAGAACAATTTTAACCCTGGCAAAAGAAAATTATGTAAATTATTTTTACTATCGCAAAAAAATAAAAAAGAGAGATAAAAGAAGATTACTGAAACTACCTTTTGAAAGTGCAAGTGGAGTAATAAAATGTTCGTCCCCAGAGACCCATAAAAAGCTGTTAAAGAGTTTCCCAACGTGGCATGGTATGAAAACAAAAGCTCAAGGGGGATAGTTTGTTTTATTAAACTTAATGTAAAAATTCTATATAATTTAATATATCTTCATGAGCTCATTTTATATTTAAAGATTTACTGGGTAGTACTCACTGACTAAACTCCCCAATTAAACAAAAATGTTTCATTTTATGGGTATTTAATAACTATTCTAAATCAAATCTGCTAAATAAAATGTCGATTATATTACTAAAAATTTATGCAAATTTTCACTAATAGCTCTACACAAAAGAACATTTGGATTCATTACCGTACATTTAATGTCACAGTCCAATTTTCATATGAACAGACTTATTTGACAACCAGAAAAGTTTTATTTATCACAATTATTTTTACATTTCAGGTTATATATATGCAAATATAGTAATTACTCTAATAAGGTCGGTACGAGGAAGGAAGTATTTTAGAAGAAAGTGGGAAATCATTTAGAAAAAGCCACTCTCAGTGGACCCGACTGGAATTCGAACCTTAATCTCCCCATTATTACCAGGCCAGTCTGACACGAGAGGTACGTGCTGACGCCTTAGCCCACTCGGCTACTGACTCGGGTATCTAGAAAAGTTACTAGATTCAATCACATGTATTCATACGTCGGGTCATGTGATATACAGCTGTCAATTTTAAGAGATAATATATATTCCAATAACAAAAAGCCTTCTGCCCCCCAGGGCAAGTGTTGAGGGCAGGGAGAGAAAGGTACGGAGGAGAAATGCATCAGACTTCGCCTGGAGAAAAGGACTAAATTTTTTCCACCCATGGCAGAGTCGGGATTCAAAACCTTGACTATGACAAGCACAATTGACGGTCCACTCGCATCGATGGGCATGAGTTAAAGGCCGTTCGTCTCATCTAGTCAGGTTTTGCAGTGCTGAAGAGGTCAGGCTTTAAATTTCCATTCAAGTGTATGGTATATCTATTTCCTAAATGGGGCTCTACTTTACCTCCACGCAAATACATGTGCACTTTCTCTAAATGGTAGCAACCTCATCCTGACCCTATTTGGGTAAATATTGGATAACCTGGACGTGGAGTTTGGAATAAAGAGAAACGTGAATGATGGTGACATATAATTGATCCCATTTATTTTATGTTGTTAAAGGCACTGATTCAAATATTGAAAGTGATGAATGAACAACGCAAGTGCAGCAATAACCAAATATTCTCATATCCCCCGTATATTATATGATACTACGTGCTATACACTAGTGTTAGTAGAACAGTATTTGTTTCTATCTTACGGCGTTAGAAGAAGAAATATTGTAAAATAGTATCAAATTTGGACGAGAATGTTATGTTTGTATATTATTAAAGGAACTGACTATGAAAATTAGCCTTTGCAACCCTTGATCTCGTCAAGGCCGTGATGATATTACTTCGTCACCTCATCACTTAAAACGAAAATTAAAAATACTTTTGACGTTGGTTTGTTTTTAATTACTGTGTTGAGTAAAACATGATTGCAAAATTAAAAAATGTATACATTGGGAGAGTAACTTAAAGTAAATGTATCCGAATTAGCGTAGAGAGTGAATGAGAAAGTCAAAGAGAGAAATTAATCCTGGGAAACCTACCCCAAATGTACCCGGCCGAGATTAAAACCTCAATCTCAACGTCACCGACAATCCAGTTTATTTGAGTCTGACGCCTTACACCACGTGATATCTGGTTTGGATAATGAATATAATAAAAGCAATCTCCGTACAAGCAATAACAGATTAAAAGATTTCAATCATGGTTAGCGCATGTTCTTAGATACTTTACACTTACTGTGGATTCACACATTCACCTAAAAACTAGCGCAAAACTGAAACGGGGTAACGTGACGAGCTTTATGCCAATCACAATATTCCCGCCTTATCGGTGCGAGCTATTCTGCTAAAGTTAAACTCTTCTCTGCTTCATCCACTCTGCCTGAGATGTTCGGCACGGGAGAACCAATCAAATTCCAAAATCAACCATCTCAAATCAGTTCACATGCGCATTTGATTACGCATGCGCTGTACAGTTAGAAGCAAGCAGAAAGCTTCGTTGGTCTTTGTGAGGAGAGTGGAAATAACCCGTCAATGTAAAGCGTGTGTGTCGTATTGGATTGTGCCACGACATAGCGTTATAATTTGAAAACATCCGTTGGGAGAATAATCTAAAATATAGGTTTATCAGCTAGAAGATGACATATGTTGATGATAAACTGTGTTAAGTTTGCCTTGCAATGTATCATGGGTCAACATACAGCAACTGAATTGCCACTCCACTTAAGCAGATTCTTCTTTCTATTTTCTGCGAAAGTGTTATTTAATCGAGCTTTATTCAAGAAAGGTTGTTGTCCTTTCTACGCGTACTATTTTCACATCACACAATTTAGACGTTTCTCTGGTTATCATAAAAGATAATAATCTTTCAAATGGTTCTCTTATAACTGTGTTGAATATCTCTTAAGTTTCCAATCACATACTTTTCTCGGGTGTGGAATGATGGTTTTTCTAAGGAGTGACCACTAGAAAGTTTACCTAATATATCAATGTATTTAAAAAATATCTACATTGTGTGTGGGGTGGTGGGAAGGGTTTGTGATTTTTAAATGTTTGTATACATAAAATTAAATGTGGCTATTTGATATTATAAATAATAGGGCTTAATAGAGTTTGACATTCTTGATATGAGTTTGTCTTAATTTTATTATAACTAACACTTATTTAAAACAAAGTACATCAATACATTTTGTCACAGCCTTTTAAAACCTTGCGATAACTAGTAATGATTATAAGCCTTCCAAATTTTTCAAAAATTGTTAGTAAGAGAAGTTGACAGTGAGGTAAGGGGGAATAAGTTTCGACCTTTATTTAATTTAAGCTGTTTTTTCTCTATGATCGATTTTTCAATGGATAGTAAATGTATTTGACTTATTTTCTCTGATAAACTAACTTGTTTATTTCCAAGAAACTTTCTTTGCTCTCCTATACATTATTGAATGTGCCCAAAACAGTCTGACCTGAAATATTGGCATGTATAGTTTTAAAGAGTGTATAATAAAAGTTAATAGACAGGGTAGGGCGCTCATTGAGATAGCTAGCGTGTGGCAAGCACATGCAAACTAATGGGAAAGCGCCCATTGGAGGGACGTACACGTGATGTGGCGAGTGACGTGGGGCGCAGCGTCATGCACCCACCACTAAACTCCAACATGTTTAAATTAGTGTGGTGGCCACGTGGCGACTGCCCCACGTTCACCAATTCAATAATGTGCATCTTCTGAATAATCCATGTTGACGACTGGAATAAACATGTCCGTCAGAACCTGACGTATGGTTTGTTGGTGGTACAGACGCTTTGTGCCATATATTCACTACTTGAAAGTCACTCCATATGTGGGCCACATCTAGTCACACACCACACACACGCTGCGTCACAACACACCATCTCAGTAGGAAAACTGCCATGAGTCCTTAGTCATATGGAAGTACAAGTTGCAGTAGGCCTACGCAGTGATAACAACAATTTCAAATTAAGCACCTCGCTTTCAAATCGTTCGCTATAAAGGGGTGAGTTATTAACATTTCATTATAATTATCACAACTGTTTAATAAATAGCCAAATAATTCACTATCCATTAGATTTAAAGAATGCCTCTTGAATCATGCAACCTCAATTATTTTTAAACTCAAATAAGAGTCAGATGTTTATCGTCAGAGTGGTGTAAGTCACACTTAAGCTTTTAAACAGTTAATTATTTTTGTTAACTACTATTGACAAGTGCTGCCATCTCTTGGCATAAAGTGAAATTATGATTTACTTGACTATGAAACTAAACAGATGATACCTTTAAGAGTAGGAAAATATTATCAACCAAATTTGAATGAATTGTTGACTTACACCACAATGATTCTCACCACCCCATTATTTTAGTAACCATGTTTCATTAATGGAACATTTGGACTTAAAAGGTACATAAATAAAATCGACATTGTTTTATTAATTTTTATACAGATTTTCCAAAAAATATAACTGTGGCACTGCTTAAAAAATATTTTAAAACATTAAAAACAAACACATGTACTGTATTTTAATGTTAAGGGTGGGTTTGTTTACGTTGGCTAAATACCATTTATAATAATATTTAGCACCGCGTCTTACTACCCGTTCGGGTTATACGCTTTAAGTACTAATTACTCTAATGTATTAGGAATTAGGAAGGTTTAATTAGAGGAAGTGAACCCGCATTTGCGTGGAGGGAGAGTTGAAAACCATTTAGGAGAAAACAACCCAAGCTCACCCGACCGAGATTCGAACCTTGATCTCCCCATCCTCAGCAGTCGAACTCAACACAAGCGCGTTAGCCAACTACACCACCGAGGCGGGCTACTTTGGCTAAAGCCAGTTTCTAGTTTTGGGGTACATGGGGGAAGATTATTTTCAACTGTAGTCGATTCCTGAAAGTAGTGGATTCCTGAACCTAGGTTTGATTTCTGGCATCGCTGACAAACATATATATTGGGTGACAAATGACCTAATCGTTTTGATCGCTACACTTTCCAAAGCAGAATATTCAAATTTTGAAGTTAGCCAGAACTTCACCAAGCTAGAAAAATTGAACAATCACTTGAAAACTATAACCATGCTGCTTCTCATCTGAAAAACCCCACGCCTCACCAGGAAGTCACGCCCCAAAGTTTGAGAAACTTTGGTCCAAAGACCCTGGTTTCATTCCAGTGGAGCTCTAAAAAAACAACTGTTTGTGTATGAGCCCGTCTCATTACTTGTATATTACAATCCTTGGAACTGATATCGGATGTTTAGGTTTGAATGTCGTGGTGCTTAAAATCTAAAATTATAACCGGTCATAACTTTTACCTACATTTTATTGAAAACAATATTTAAAAAATATCAAACCACTTTATATAATAATCTGGGATATCTAAACGTCTGCAACGATTCTCAGTGTTCACCCATGTAGCATCCTTAAGATAGTTTGTAAGTTGTATTAATTTATAAATAACAGTGCTTCAAAACATACCTTAAAGAAGCCTCAGTAAAATAGAACAAAACCATTATTGTTTGCAGGTTATTAAACAATTATTTTAACAAGCTCTGCTGAACTTTCTCATTTAATCTTGAAGTATTTTTTTAAGGCTTCCATCTCTAACAATTAATCGTCCACTCCCTTCTTCCTTCTTCCTTTATTTGACCACATTGAGGAAACCAAACGATCTCTCAAAGAGAGAAAGAGACATTGTAAGAAGAGAACGATTGAACAGAAATACTTGGCAGTGTCTCTTGTTAGGGTTAACTTGTGGCTAGAATGGTGGAGAGAGGGTGGTGAATCAGTGCACAGGAGGGGAAGTAAAGGGCGGGAGGTTGAGGGGGGAAAGTAAGAGCTAGTGGCTGAGCGAAGGCTACTAATTGCTGGTCTGTGATCAACGTCTTCAGAAATACCACACTGGCTGAGTGCGCGCTCTCGGTCTAGCTCTCATTTTTGGGGAGAATTTGGAGGGGAAGAAAGAGAGAAAGGGAGCGGGATATAATTTACTCTCAAAGTAACAAAACAAGATATATATATATATATATATTTCAAATAGTTGTTTACCCTGTTATTTTTACAGCTTGTTCAATAGGAAGCCTAATTATCAGCTGACAAAAAGCTATGCAGTATAGTATGAAATAAGTAAGAAAGAGGACATTAACCGATACCTAACTGAAGAGAGAGTGGAAAGCTATTGTGCTTTCTCCAGGTAAGAGTTAGATTCTCTGAGCGTGCAATCAACCTTTCATGTGTTCAGGGACTGAGTGAAACACGTTCAAGAATATGTTGAAATCTAGCAGACACGTATCCAAGTCGAAAACGTACGTAAAAAAGTGAGGATATTTTTCTTCTCAGCATTTTACTAGTCGTCCTGGAATAGCATTTAATTATAATAATGGGGTAGATATGAGTAAGGCATAATTTAGTGTATATGTACTTGCAATTGTGTGGAGGGAGATTGAAAAACCGTGTAGGGGAAAATCTCTCTCATTACATCCAGCTGGTATTCGAACCCAGATCTCTTTACCACAAGAAAACAATACTATACGAGTTTGGCGTTTTGTCTGCGTGCCCACCAGGGTGGGTCATGGAAATCGATAAATTTTTCCATGATTTTGTGTAAATGAGTGTAGCTCCACTTAATATCGGAATGGCCATAATTTTTTTTACTCAAAATTTGAGATAATTACACATTGTATAATTAGCGTGTCTGAGTAATATAATGTGACTTAAATAAACGTATATAAATATATTGATTACATATATGCTTTAAGATCTTTATTTTAATAAAGAAAAAAGATTACAAGACAAATATAAGAACATCATAGTTATTTGATTTAGAAGTAATTTTAAAGTTGAAATATAAATAGTTTACAGCCTGAAGAATGTCATCCAAATCTCCAATATAAATTTGAGGAATTAGACTATGTTGAATTTAATAGCAAGCACAATATTATAGCCTCATATTGATAAATGTATTTTATTTTGTAATTATGCATGCTTGGACTGACGCTTTTAAATCAATCACAGTAACAATTTGATAAATTGTTATGATAAGGTAATTTGTAGATAAAATTTACGTGAAATATAATCATAACTCATTCACTTTGATTTAAATGATGATAACAAATCACGTGCAAGTCATACTAACTTTTTAAATATAAAATCATTTTAGTTACCAGACTGTGATTTACATTTAAAAAGAGTATAATTGGATAACTCTACACCTTTTAAAAATAGTACACTTTGAGAGATAAAAATACCATTTAAAAAATAAATGTATAATATTAAGCATAAATATTGAAATAAATTGATATTTAATTTTACAATATCGCTAGAATAAATCCAGTAGAACCGATATCTAGAATAAAATGAGATATGGTGGGGAAATTCTGTATTTAATAGAATTTTCATAAAAATAAAATAAAAACTATGGAGGTAGAAATTAATACTGACATATGAGGTGGTTCGTATAGCGAGCTAATTGAGGGCTCATTAGCATCAAAAGGTGGTCTATAATATATAATTACATTTTATGAGTATATCTAAATACAGGCTACTGATTAAATTACTTAAAGCAAATAATGAATGTATGGTTTAAAGTTATTTTCGTGTAACATGTAGCACAACGCTAACTACTGACAAAGACAATAGCTCTAATATGGTGGTGTCAGAAGATGTTTTCTTTGGTTAACGGGGTTGGTCTAATATTCAGTGTAACGTTATTTGCCATCCTACCACATATTCCCTTATATATTTCTATTTTTTGTGAATAGTTTCCAATTTATTTTCGTTTTAAATTATGCACTTCAAAGTTCGGCCGTCACTTAATACACTGTATTGCCGGCCTGACAAATAATACTATTTACATCCATTCAATAAAATAAAAGAACGGAAGGAACAACGTATAACATTGTTTTAAATAATTTAAATAAGGGATTTTGACTTAAGGAAGAACATTTTCCTTTTATTAAACATATTAATTATCCTTCTAAGAAGTTTGTTGACTCTTATTTTATTTATTTTTAGTGTCATCCATGATTTATTTCAACGCATGCGCAGATCTGTCAAACAAGTGAGTGGCGAGTCTCGTGATTATAAAAGAAGTAAAAGAGGAAAGATTTAAATAACTCCAAATTGGCGCGCTTTTCAATTTTGACAGATTAAAATACATATTTTAACTCTTTTATGAAAACATTGTTCACATTCATTGGCATATATTTCAATATTTATATTAAAGCTGCATTGTATTTGATTTTTAGCTCTAGTCCATAACCAACATTGTATCCTTTGTTTTAATATATTAAGTTTTCTCTTTGGACTTGGAACGAAAAAATAGAACGTTTTTAAATTTGATTTTTGGAAGACTTTCTGGAGAAGACTAGGGTCTTCTTCCTCGGTGTTGGTCTAACATGGAACAAAAGCTGTGAATCACTTAATTTAATTTATTTTTAAAGTGAATCAATGGGTCTAAAGTAAAGTGCAAGTAGCAAATGGAAACCTAAGTGTATGTGCAAGAACTAGAGATTGTTTTTTTTTTTTAAATAAAGTGAAACAAATTTCTGAAATTGGTGTTGTTTCAGCATGGTGAGGTCAAGCCAACTCTTCAACTTTAAATACATATATTTTTTTTTCTTTTATCAAAAACCAGAATTCATGTAAGAACTTTTAGAAAGACTAAATATATTCATACTTTTTATCTATTTCAGGGAATTAATAAACATTTTATTTTATGTCTAAATATTAACTCTATTGATTTTCTTCTTCTTTTTTTTCTCAACAATACTATTTTATTTTGTCAAATTAGAATTATAACTATCCGGAATTCCATAGTTAGGATTGGGATGTGGTAAAAATAGGAAACAATGATAAACCCACAAAAGTTCCAATAATTTTCTATTATATAATTTTTTTTATTGTTGTTTAAATTACTACATTTTATTTCAACAATCCATTGCTATTTAAATTGTTCATGTTTTGAGTATTGAGTATTGAGAGTCGTCGTGCCACTATCTGAATTAGCCGGGGTAAATGTTTTTTTTATTATTACTATTTTTCTCCTGGATCCTAGGAGTGGCGCCCAACAAAAATGCAATTTTATTCATATTAACGTTATGTAAACAAGATTCGGAAGACACTGATACTAGACACAGAAAATTATAATTTATATAATAAAAATATTTCTTTTTAAATACCACATCAGAGACCGTCAATACTTTGTATTGGAGCTGTAAGCAAAGATTTAATATGGTGACATATTCCAGTTAATATATATTAGGTCGTGTTTTAAAACAATACTGAATTTAAAATACAGCAAACATAAAGTTAAGTAAATTGTCAATAAGTTGACATAATGATTTTTTTTTTCAAAGTTGAGAGACATATTTGAGCAAACGTATGAAATCTAAGCTATTATTTTGGATCTTACTCTCTAAACATGTGTGTAATATGATAAAAATTGGATTGTAGCTCTAAAATTATTATTTTTTGTATTATTATTCAAGAGCATTATTTTTTATGTTTCTTCGTTCACATTCAGAGCTAACATAATTATTATTGAATACCATGCTTTAAAAATATTAGCCAGGCACCTTAGGTTTTACAGGTACGTACAATTATATATACATATATATAGTCCATATTTCATAGGAAGAACCTTTTGGAAAATACAAATAAAAATTTTTGAGCCCATCAAGCCTAATTTTTTTTATTTTTAGGCATTTATAATATCTACCAAAAATGTATTGCCGCAGATCACATTACTTAAAATATGAAAACGTAAAATTAGATTTAATAGCTATTCTAGCTACCTAATAATATTGGACTGTAGCTAGACGATATACAAAAAAAATCATTTCATAATCACAGCCATAAAAATGGTATATTTATTTCAATATTTTATATTAATTTTTTTCAGTTAAAAATTCCTTAAACCTTCGTATATAGACTGTATTAAAAAGTAAAAAGTCCAAAGGCAAAAAATAAAAAAGAATGCAATTTGTGTAGATTATAAAAACCTAGAACAGACGGTATGGTTGCTGAATGTTGACAACCAGCTTTCTGAACCACCCTCACCCCTTTCCCCCTTGTTTACTTCCTTTGTCAGGAAAGGCTCGCTTTTAGCTAAATTAAAATGTTATCCTAAATGTTTACGTGAGTGCAAAACAGGAAATATCTCCTATTTCATTTTTAATTTCTCACATATTTATTTTTTGTTTGAGTGTGCCTATATTATCTTTATATTTAAAAAAAACATTGGTTCAACTTGAACTATTACTATTTTTTAGATGTAATAGCCTTATAATCAATATTTATAAAAGGGGAGTGCACACAAAATACACAAAGAGACTAAACCCTGACAATCGCGTATAATTGTGCTTCAAGCTACCTTATTTTATTGACAACCTGGAGCTCAGTGTATTAACTAATTGCTGTAATAATGTCTACCAAGTGAACTGAGGTTTCATAAAAAAATTTAGGTAGAGAATATATAATAATGTGTAAAAAAAAAGTAAAACAAAATGGTTCTAGAACATAATTAGACTGAATTATTTCAATTTAAAAAAATATTCTAATTATATGTAAAATACAAACAAAATACTGTTTTAACTGTGCGCGTAAAAGATAAACCCGAACGAAACAATAACAGCACCATTTTAATAAAACACCAGCTAAAATTATAGATCCAGAAAAAAGCGCTTCAACATGCGGTTTTGGTAATCTTAAATGAACTAAAAATATTAGTGTCCCAAACCGAAATGCCAAAATTATACATTATTATAAAATTAAATATATATATTAAAAGGAATAAAATAAGTGATAATTAACTTTTGAAAGGATATATTATATTATTTATAAAAACAAAGGAAATAAATAAAATATAAATAGTAAATCAATTTTAGCTTGCAAAAGATTGAGCTGATATCCTCAACCCAAAATTTATATTAAAGTAGATCAAAAAGTTTTACTAAGCCTAACAACCAAATCAATTTTCCTTGCGGCTCGTTTTCATCCAAAGTATTGTATCTAATTATAGTAGTCTATCGATAGTTTATGGTCCGTATAATTCGAGTTAGGGATACACCTCTTGCATAGGAGGGGAGATCCATGGCTACGCGGAAAAACAAAGATTACAAATGAAATTAATAAAGAAACAACGTATGAGTTATATTTCAAATTGTAATAATTCACATGTATATTCTTACGAATTTATTTTGTGCTATATAACTTGAAAAATAAATATATCATATAATTTTTACCTATGTAGAAATGCAAATTTTTCCCCTGTTACTCCATGTAATCCAAGTTTTCAGTAGTTCGAGATGGGCCAAGTCTCGATCAACTAGAAATATCGAAATTAAACTCTATTTCTTTAGATTAATTTTGGTGCAATCTCTGTCACCAATAGCCAACCAAATCAGTCCAGATAACATTATCCAAACACATTTATTTCGATAAAAACACTTGGGAAATGACCCCTACGGGAACAAAGGCACCAGTCTCGTATTGTCTGGTTAGCTGGTATTGGGTTGGTTAGAGGGGTGGGGGGAGGAGGGTGGTAAACCCATCCTTGTGTACGGATAAAGTTTCCAACCATTATTACTTGTAAATATGGGTAAACTTACTATACATTCCGCCCATCTTATTCATATGTTATTAGTATTTTTTGTATTCGGACTGCCCGAGCGGGTATTAGACGGTGCATATACACAAAAAGAAAAATATAATTGATGGATTTTAAGTAGCTTGTTTAAACCCTAAAACATACTAAAACAAAAACATTCTAATGACATTGTAATGTTGTGTATGTTCATATTTTGATTTTTTATACAAGTGAACATTTGAGGCATCTTTAAAAAATACAAACACATACCTTAGATTAAACATGGATACAATTATTTTATCATATTATAAGTATTTTTATTGGTATGAATAATATATATCAAAAGTGACGCTTGAATATCTCACGATTTGATGTATAAAATATATGATAGTGAATCGCTTACTTTTTTGTAGCTGTCATAAGATTTTTTTTCTATTTACTGTGTAATTTTTAGTATTTAATTAATTTCAAATTTAAGCAGTGGATCAATACTCTTTAAAGGATACCAAAGGTAATATAACTTTCGTATTGATGCGGACTCAAATTTTCAAGACGTGGACTTCAAAGTTCAACTCTTAATACGAGTTTGAACAGCTGTATCATGTGGGATGTTCCAATTCAACAATCAGAAATAAATCGTTATGAAATGAGCTTGGACGATTCTATAAAGTTTAACAAAGTTCATTGAAATAAAACTAGATTTGGCTCAATTCATTAAAATACATTCTAAATACATTTTTTAGTGTTTTCTATCAGTGTTGGTCATCAATTTTGGTTGCCTTCTGAGATAAACTCTTGTTTCTCTACCTTATGTGCTATTCATGAATTTTTTTTAAGATATTTTAGAGATGGGAAAATACCAGTTTTTCGATTCCGATTCTTAAATTTTTACTTCGATTCCTCAGTACCCGATTCTTACTGTATAGGGCTTAAAATTATTATTAGTTTAAGAAAATATTTTATTTTGCCTATGTTAATAGAGTAATATATTTTTAGCGAGAATGTAAAATAAACGTCTACCGTTGGTTGCAATAATTTTGTTTAATTTTAGTATACATTTATATTTTAACACTAAAATATGATGTATACATTTGTGTTCCTGTAGAAATGGAATTTTAAATTATTTAAAGCACCTTCAATTAATAGTTTAAAAAGGTAAAACCAATATGGCTACCGTGATAGGTGAACCTTTTTTACCAATTGGATTCTATGCTGAAAATTGAGGTAAACGTATATGATATATTAATCAAACTTTTAATATTATGTTCCTTTACAAATTACAATCATGATTTTAATTTTGGCTTTAAAATTTTGAAATAAGCTTTACCTATATTATTATTTAATTTATGACAGTAAATTTGCGAAGTAACCGTAATATATTTTTTAACACAAGGTTGGTATCTATTTATATGGAGGTTTGCTTATGTTCTTTCTGGATTGCATTAAGCTATCACGGTAAATACGTTTACATATTGAAGAAAAATATCAATTTAAAGATTTTCAAATTTAACCAATGCTTTTATAAAATTCACTACACAAATATATGGAATAATTAACGAAAAGACGCGTTACACAAGACCTTTAACATATGATATTCATTAATCTCTTAATAAAGGATCCACGATCATTTGCACGCATCTTTAGGGTTCGAGGCATCAACAATCGAGGTATATACTTGATTCTCTCGATACCCTTAATAATCGATAGGTATCGAGGAATTGAATTTTCCATCTCTAATTTATATATATGTATACAGGATACTCCCAGATTAAACAACCAAACTTTTGGAAGTGGTAGGGGATCGAACAACTAATTCAAAATTTCATTAGGAGATTAGTTTGTTTTCTATTTCTTTTATAGCAAACATAAAAAAACTAATTAAAACCACGTTTTTACTCATACAAAATGAAATAACACTAAAAATTCTATGTTTATTAAAAACTAGTCTTTTATAAATGTGGTGAAACATTAAATTATAGTTAAGATGATCCTTCATTTGTTCTGATATTTTGCTTATTTTAGGAGGAATCCGGCATGAAATATCCAATGAGATATGTGAAATTCATAGAAAACCACGTTAATATTTGGCTAAGGATATGAATTAAATTTTAAAACACTAAGTTTAGAAATCGTTTTGAAAGTTGTGAACCATTAAATTTCCTTTGACATATTAAAAATGGCTATTTGTTAACTAATTTATACATAGTTTATGGGTTTCACTGGTTTATTCACAGAATTATATTTAAAAAAATTATCTATTTAATTTGTTTTCATGAAGTGTCATCAAGTTCGATAGGTGCTTAAGATCTTGTATATAATTTACACCCCATTCGTGAATTTGTCCAGTTCATGGATCGTGAAAATTTTGGCCCATTCTGTGAACTAGCCTCTCCTCCTGACTATTTCATGAAATTGGCATTTTCCAAATTCATGAAATGGACAAGCGAAGAACTAGTTTGGTATTTTAGTTAATTTAACTTTTACTCGTTTTTCCATTGGAGTGTAATATATATAAGAATATATGCATTGATATTTTAATTTTAAACACAAACATATATGGTAATAATCTTACGTGTTGTTCTTTACGGATGTGATCGCGGTCTTTTCCTTTGTTTCAAGGTAATAAATGGAGAGTTTTTGATAACAAAGTACTGAAAGAAAAATTGGGCTTAAAATGGATGAACAAACTGGAGAATGGAGAAAGTTACATATTGAAGAAATTCATGGTTTGTATGTATCTACAAACATTTTAAGGAGGCTGAGTTAAGGTGGATATAAGGTGCGTAAGGGTACTTACAGGCGTGTACACAACATTTTAGTTGGGGAACCTGAAGATTCAAGAGCGCTTGGTAGGCCAAGTCGTCGATGGATTTGAAGGAGGTTGTGTGTAAGATTAGGGATTGGATTGATGTGTATCAGGGTAAGGTTGAATGGTGAGCTTGAGTTCTAGTGGCAATGAACTTTCGAGTTCCTTAAGGCTAAAGAACTCGTTCAATCTATATTATATTTAGAAAGCATAACTAAATATATATATATATATATATTTGTTTTCAAATAAAATATGGTTTAAAAGGGTTAGTTTTACTGTGTGTGTATCATAAACGTTTATTAGTATTATTATTATTAGTATTATTATTAGCACCGCTTCTTACTACCCTTTCGGGCTATACGCACTTAAGCTAATGTGTAATTCCAGAGTGATTGTGAGATGAAAGGCGGGACCTATAGTTTAACGTGAAATCTGAACCACGGCGGAGGCCTGACATTCCATACATTCACAAGTTGTGATTAATAAATATGTTATCAGAGGTGAAGGAAGGGTTTGGAAATCAGTTAAATCTTTGGCTGGACCGAGGATTGAGCCCTGGACCCCAGCACAGAAGTCCGACACCTTATACCTAGACCGCCAGATCACCCACCCATAAACATTTAGCTAAAAACATTTATCTAAAGGGTAAAACCAAAATTTATAAGTACATCTTAGTGAAAACCCACTAAAAATAATTTCATTGCATTCTATATTGTAGGAAACTTTAAAAACCATTACGTTGTCATGAGGACGGATTAAACAAATTGATTCACTGTACCAGTAAGCTGTGACGTTTCGAATATTACATTTAGAACACACCAAATTACGATCAGTGATTTGTATTAATTTTCAACAAACTATTTATTATTTCCTAACTATTTTGACCATTAGCATTTTAGCAAGAGGCCATATTTCCATTTATGTGAGAGAATTTTTAATAGTAAAAAATAATAATTCAAAAGGCCTTTATCAAGATAATTTATCTTATACAATTATAGGAAAACTTAAAATTTAAAATAAAATCATTAATTACTGGTCAGGAGACTACATAAAGTTTATTTCATGACGCCATCAGTTATTATATTTGGCCAAAAGGAGGCGAAATATTAATTAGGAATAAAAACATTTATGAACAAAAATAAACTAATTTTTTCTCAATAGTGCTGGATAAACGGTTATTACAAAATAATTATTTTTTTAGCATTGGGTCTTACAACCCTGTTAAAGTTATACGCCTACAAAATAATTTAATTAAAAGTATAAAAATAAATAGAAAAAAAGGTACCTATAAAATTATCAAATAAATACTTTTTTATACACTGTACCCACACCGGTGGCCATATATGTCTAAGGTGCTAAAATTATATTGCACAAATCTACCTTTAAATAAGATATCAGTGGTTCAAATCCCGACTGAGTGCGTTAGGAATAATTTCCAATGTATGATTTATTTCTCTAGTTTTCCCCATTCTCTCTTCACGTCCATACAAGTGTATCCTTTCGTTTAATACATCCTCCTTATTACACCTTCTTTTAACTCTGGACCAAAATGTTTTAATATTTGTAAAAAATAAAGTTTTAACGACGTATTTTGTTGCTTTATAAAATTTGATCCAATCACCTGCTTTACTACCCTAAGCTGATGGTGGTGTCTTCATTTGATGGTGTAATGTCCTGGTGCATTGCAGGCAACGACAAACTTTGCAGCGTCCATTCCCAGAGGTGGGTCTTAAGCAACTTCAGTAGTTAAGCTTGCGTTTCACATTAAATTTGTTTATTATTAGTTTGAAACTTATTTTAAAAATAAACAATGCATACCAGTATAAAAATTCGATATTACACCAAGATATATACCTTAGTTTCAAACCTACTTTCCAAAATTCTCTTTATATTTACTGCTCGATTGAAGTTTTAGAGTATTCTACTTATTGTAACTATATTAAATTGAAAACCATGCTAATAAATATATAAGATTGATATCGAAATGGGCCGCGGAAACGTTTGGCTTCAATGTCGCTGTTGAGTAGTAAATAGAGAGTATGTATTACCCTATATGTGAATCCTATTGGCAGACTGCCAAGACATCCAATCCGACACGTGGACTCAGCTTAGCCCCTGTATACTGAGATTACAACTGCCAAAAGTACCATTCACGTTTACACTATATCGTAAGTCATCTTTGTTAAACATTTCACAGCAGGATTTATATCAAAACCATGTCTCCCAACTACGAAAGTTATCCGAAACTTAAGTTCAGCCGAAAATGTGCCTGTTAATAAGATAATAGGGGTTCGATTACTGGGACGTCTGAAAACATTTATTTGTGACATTTTGGGCTTCTATATTCACGGTGATGAAACGATTACAGACCCGCTTCAGTGGCCGCATGGTCTAACGTGCTACTCTCGCAGTAGACTAGACTTCCAATGACTGGAATATCGGTCGGGTGTACTGAGGGTGGTTTTCCAAAATGGTTTTCTACTCGACATTCACGCAAATGCAGGGAGAGTTGTTCTAAGTATAACCTTTCTAATCCCTAAAACCATTATTGTACTTAGTATATAAGTGTGTAGCACAAACGGGCAGTAAGATGTGATGCTAAAAGAATGATGACAGGTTGACTGGATGTTGTAAATTTTGGAGATAAGATATTGATATAGCCATTTGGTTCAGAAAGTGTACATTAAATACCCCCAGAAATAATAATTTCCCATTTCAATTTCCTTTTTCCTTTATTATAGTGCCGGCCAACAGTCGTAAGGCCTATAACAGGTCAGCACCGAAAGTACACAAGTACCTTACAAATACATATAGTTACACGAGAAAATAATATAAACAAAAATGACTAGATAATGTTATATAATGAAGAATAGTTACAAAAAAGTAATTAATAATGATAAGAATAAATAATAGCAATAATAACAAATAAAGCTTGGTTAAAAGCAGTAACAATATTAAAACAATAAATTATAATATTGTAAATTTAAATATTAAAGGCAGAACCTCTACATGATAAATTATTGATATGGGATTTCCTTAAATAACTCTATGAGTTCAGCTTTTATTTTATGCTATAAGTCGAATAAGACAAATCTAGAATTGGCGCTATGGACACAACGACCTATAGGGTTTACCTTATAAGAGCTACTGGGAAAAAATAATTTTGGTTTACGAGAAGCCTGAGAAGGGATATGAGCGCCTACATGATCAGGGGCAAATTTGCAATAAATTATACTATAGAAAATGTTAAAAATAATAATAATAGTAATAATAAACGAGAGCCTTAATGGTGCAGTAATGTAGTAGTTAATTATCTTGACGAAAGCTAATTGATTACATTATGCAAGTAAGCCGTAATTATTGGATAACTATAGGAATAACTAAGTGATCTGGCGGTATAGGGATAAGGTGTCGGACTTCTGTGCTGGCGGCCGGGGTTCAATCCTCGGTTCCAGCATAGATTTATCTGATTACCAATCCCTTCCTTCCCCTCTGACAATACATCTTGGGAATGTGGGGAATGCCAGGCCTCCACCGTGGTTCTGATTCCACGTTAAACTGTAGGTCCTCCATTCCATCTCACAATCACCCTACCATTACACATTAGCGTAAGTGCGTATAACCCGAACGGGTAGTAAGACGCGGTGCTAATAATAATAATATAGGAATAACTAATCTGACATGAAGAAGAACCAAACAGACATTTAAATACGCCACTAAGTTTAATTTCAGTTTTTCATACACCCATACATGTGTACTTCAGATGTCACATTTTACAAAGGGTATCTCTTTCCACAAGTTTAAGATATTTATGTTAACATGTTGTCAATGTTAACAACACTACAATCATTTTATCAAATCATCTTATAGGTTATTTCTGTGGCAGTACGATCATAGTTGTTCCGTAGAGGGAACGACTAGATGTTTATATAAGTACTCTCTCACACAGCTGGCAGGATTATTACCTACTCTCACACTGCGGGCAGGATTATTACCTGCTCGCTCACACTGCTGGCAGGATTTTTACCTACTCTCACAATGCTGGCAGGATTATTACCTACTCTCTCACACTGCTGGCAGGATTATTACCTACTCTCACAATGCTGGCAGGATTATTACCTGCTCTCACACTGCTGGCAGGATTATTACCTGCTCGCTCACACTGCTGGCAGGATTATTACCTACTCTCACAATGCTGGCAGGATTATTACCTACTCTCTCACACTGCTGGCAGGATTATTACCTGCTCTCACAATGCTGGCAGGATTATTACCAGCTCTCACACTGCTGGCAGGATTATTACCTGCTCGCTCACACTGCTGGCAGGATTATTACTTGCTCTCACACAGCTGGCAGGATTATTACCTGCTCTCACACTGCTGGAAGGATTGTTACCTGCCCTAACACTGCTGGCAGGATTATTACCTGCCCTAACACTGCTGGCAGGATTATTACCTGCTCTCACACTACTGGAAGGATTGTTACCTGCCCTAACACTGCTGTCAGGATTATTACCTGCTCTCACACTACTGGAAGGATTGTTACCTGCCCTAACACTGCTGGCAGGATTATTACCTGCTCTCACACTACTGGCAGGATTATTACCCTTGTTTTCGTCTGAAAACTATATTTGTGCGATGTTCTCTGTAAACACATTCATTCAACCATGATGTTCAATATTGGATATAAAGAAGGGAAACTTGACGTCACTGTCGCCCTTAATTAAAGGTAGATTGGTTGGGTGTGCGTTAATCTCATTGATTCTGAAAGTCAGGGTTGATCCCAGGCAGGATGCCCAAGAGCTGGTTTTTTACAACGTGATCACAATCCTCCCTCTAGATAGATGTTGGAAGGTGGTTTTTTTACGATGTGATCACAATCCTCCCTCTTAATAGATGCTGAAATTTGGTTATTTTACGACGTGATCGCAATCTTCCCTCTAGATAGATGCTGGAATGTTGGTTTTTTAATTGGTACAATCAACAAACTAGCAATCAACTTTTGTTAAAGTAATTATTTTATTTTTCTACCAAATACCAAATCTTACTACCCATACACACACATACATTTTATTAATAGAATAGGGATGAGGAAGCTAGAATCCTATAGGAAATGAAGCCGCATCTGCGTGGAGGAAAAGAAAGAAACCATTTAGGAAAAAATATCCACAGTATACACGACGGGGATTAAAGCCATGATCTCTCCATCAATGACAATACAATGTAACATGAATGTGACACACTAGACAATGTGACACGAGTGTGACACACTAGACAATGTGACATGAGTGTGACACATTAGACAATGTGACACGAGTGTGACCCACTAGACAATGTAATACGAGTGTGACACATTAGACAATGTGACACGAGTGTGACACACTAGACAATGTGACACGAGTGTGACATATTAGACAATGTGATACGAGTGTGACATATTAGACAATGTGATACGAGTGTGACATATTAGACATGTGACAGACTGATTTGGATGTTAATAATAATAATAATAAAAATAATTAGCACCGCGTCTTACTACCCGTTCGGGTTATACGCTTTAAATACTAATTACTCTAATGGATTAGGAATTGGGAAGGTTGAATTAGAGGAAGTGAAACCGCATTTGCGTGGAGGGAGAGTGGAAAACCATTTAGGAAAAACCACCCCCAGTTCACCCGACCGAGATTCGAGCCTCGATCTCCCCGTCCTCAGCAGTCGAGCTCAACACGACAAGCGCGTTAGCCAACTACAACACCGAGGCGGGTATTTGGATGTTAAAGTGTTTAAATTACCTAGCTTAAGTACAAGGACTATACTTTAATTAATTTAAGGATAAATGGATATGGAAGATATTTAGAGGAACTGCACTCAAATTAGTGTGAAAATAGGAAGGGGAAATCATCGTAACAAATATTAAAACCATTTTAAAATGCACTTGTATGAGATTAGAAACTTTCTCTCTCTATTAAAAGCAATTTAGTCTATTGGGAACGTATTCATACGTCAAATCCTGTGAAATGCAGCTGTCACTTTTTATATAAATATTATCAATACCTATAATATGATACTAATAATATTGTAGAATTTTAGAAATTTTGTTCCAAAAAATCTTTGAATTTTATAAAAGGTCGTTCCTATGAAAATTGTGGTATATTTGTGGATTGAGGGTGAATGCAGACAATTGCTTCAACATGTGTTAGTCGTAGGCATTAATCCCAATTTATACACAGTCCCTAGACACGGAGCTTTGGGCCGAGCTAGCTCGTATTTGTTCACTCTATTCACACGTTGCTTGGTTTATTTGCAGTCACATTCATTAGAAACAATGGTATTGAGAGATTTGTGATAACATCTGGAGGTGTCTGGGGGATTTTAAACGATAAAAATTATTATCTTTGATAATATTAAGTGTTAATTCGCGAGATAAAGTCCATATTTTTGCAGTGACAACACCTTCTTTTTTTGCTTATAAACAAAGTATTGATTCCGTAGAAACTTTAGTTAAATTTTAACCGCTTCGGTGACCGCATGGTCAAGGGCGTCACTCTGGCAGTATAATAGACTTCTGATGACGGGGATATCAAGTTTCGAATCTCACTTGGTTTCCCACTCTTCCTCCACGAAAATATGGATTCACTTCCTCTACATTCAGCCTTCCGAAATTCTAAATCATTAACGTAATAAGTACTTAAGCGTATAACCAGAACGGGTAGTAAGTCATAGTGCTAAGTATTATTATTATTGAAAAACATTTTTATTAGTTAAAAAGGTATGATTAAGATTATTAGTAGTAGAATTCAATTTTTGGTAAAGTTGACAAATTGTTTTAATTTAGCATGAAAAAACATGGATATATATGATGTAATATAATAATAATATAGGAATTATACTTTGAATAATGAATGAAAAAGTTTTTGGTAATAATAATTAAAAGTTCTTATGATGACATAGATAATACAATCATTGAAGTTTTAACAAACATCTAAAAAGTTCTAAACATTAAAATTGTGGAATTTAGAGTCAAATTTCATTAAAACAATGATATGATAGGATGATGTAAATATGCATATATGACTTGTCTTGTGTTGTATTTGGAATTAAACAGAATTATTTATAAAATAATTTGTTTTATAAAGAAATGAAAAAAAAATTCATAAAAATTGAATTCTTTCCTTAACTGTAGTCTCCTGTTCGTTGGATATTGCTGCAATCCCTGCAACATTTGGAGCTTCTACATGTTTCGATGCTGCAACGGCATCATCCTCAGGCCAGAGCTAGAAGATGTGCGGTTGAGTGCTCCGAGTTCTTAAACAACTATTGTTATAAATTGGAAGAGACGAAAACTACAAGAACTTATTTAACCTGAATAAGTAAATACTAAAAACACTATCTTAACTCAGAACACTATATTTACATTATATTATTATTTAAATTGAAAAATGACACCAGTATACGGGAATCGAGCCCAGGACCTTTGGTTTAGTACGCCAATGCTCTTACCACTGAGCTATCCAGAGTCCAAGGGTCATTCTTCATTCGTATTTTTAAGGCGGTGTCTATGAAGAGCGTGTGGAAATCATCAGACACATATCAATGATAAATTAAGATTATGTGATATCAGATAAGGCAGCTACCTTAGACTCGGGAAGGCTTTATGCTGCCAATAGTATGACAACGGTAGGAAATCCCAATGGCTTCTATAGCTCACTTACAAGGGAGGACAAGCATTTACTTCCTCTATATCTCACTTGCAAGGGAGGACAAGCATTTACTTCCTCTATAGCTCACTTACAAGGGAGGAAAAGCATTTACTTCCTCTATATCTCACTTACAAGGGAGGACAAGCATTTACTTTCCTCTATAGCTCACTTACAAGGGAGGACAAGCATTTACTTCCTCTATAGCTCACTTACAAGGGAGGACAAGCATTTACTTCCTCTAGAGCTCACTTACAAGGGAGTACAATCATTTACTTCCTCTATAGCTCGCTTACAATGGAGGACAAGCATTTACTTCCTCTATAGCTCGCTTACAAGGGAGGACAAGCATTTACTTCCTCTATAGCTCACTTACAAGGGAGGACAAGCATTTACTTCCTCTATATCTCACTTGCAAGAGAGGACAAGCATTTACTTCCTCTATAGCTCGTTTACAAGGGAGAACAAACATTTACTACCTTTATGGCTCGCTTACAAGGGAGGATAAACGTTTACTTCCTCTATAGATCGTTTACAAGGGAGCACAAGCGTAGACTAGGCAATATAACACACTTTTTTGGAAGGACCAAAGCTTAGTGATAATATTTTATTTAAAAAAACTTTGTTTCTCTACTTCAGGTTAGGTATATTAGAATATTAACAGCAATGTGCAGTACTTACCATTACCAACATTTGGAAGGCAATACTTCACGCCAATCTTACGTGCAATGTTGGCATTTATATCAATTACAGCTGGTGTTTCGCTTGAATAATGTTTTATCACATTCGTGCATCTGGAAATAATGTTTCAGTCGGCCGTGTTTCTCTCTAGCCCTCAACATTCAAAATGAGGTATTCCGCTGATAAACGAAGTGTATGGTTTTATAGCCGGACTTAATACGCCCCAAGTGCGGTGCAGGACAACACCTACCTAGACCAAGATGGAATGGGCGAGTTTCATATGCAAGAATGACACATTCCATTCGAGTTTAGGTTGGTGTTGTCTTGTATTTAGTATAGCACCGCACTTTAAGCTTAAGTATGACTAAAAATGGCCCACACAGATGTTGTAAGTTTTCAATACGTTTATACAGTCAAAGTTTGAACTTTACCCTTGGTTCGGATCAAACATTAACCAAGGTGACTTGGCGGCCTAGGGGTAAGGTGTCAGACTTCTGTGCTGGGGGTCCGGGGTTCAATCCTCGGTCCCGACACAGATTTATCTGATTATCAAACCCTTCCTTCACCTCTGACAATACGTGTTTTAATCACAACTTGTGAATGTGTGGAATGACAGGCCTCCACCCTGGTTCGGATCCCACGCTAAACTGTAAGTTCTACATTTAATCTTAGAATCACCTTACCATTATACATTAACGTAGGTGCATATAAACCGAAAGGGTAGTAAGATGCGGTGTTAATAATGATTGTAATAAATATCAAACACTACACTTTAACCAACGCTACCACTATTTGCTTAATACAATACTTCTTGTCTTTTCCAGGTTTTCATGCATTTTACAGAGGGATATAAGGGGATTAAATATTATTGTATTTTCAAACTTGTAAGTATTCCAGTATTTGTTCTAGTTCTTTGTGTGTAGTATTCCTTGTTATTTTCACAAATAAGAAAATCTTTGTATTTTAACGGCTCACGGTTTTCCAGGTCCCTGGAAACCATGTTTTACCTGTACATCCTAATTACTTATAAAAAGCCAGTCCTTGTGGCCGAAGACGGTCAACTAATTAAAAGGGAACAATTATAAATAAGTCTCATACAGTACTTGAGCGAATATTACAGTTACACTTTTAGGTTAAGTGTGTTGTGTAGAGGTTGATACAGTACTCAAAGTGTGTTCGTTAAAACCCAAAATAATAATTAGAGATATAAATAAAATAACAATCCAAAGTAGTGGACACGCGAATAAAGCTGCAAATCTAAGGTACGTATAATAATAATATTGTCAGTTAAAGCCCATAACTGAGGTGTTGCCACACTAAAGATCTCGTAAATGAATTGTGATGTTTACGCTCTACTCAATTTACAAAATAGATAAGAAAATACTACGTGGAAAAACCACGTTGGGAAAAAAATATCAATACACCCAGCTGGTATTAAAACCCCGACATCCGTAGGAAGATTAAATAGGCTTGAAACTTAGTCCACTTGGCTATCAACGTGAATTCCACGTTTGATAATATTTTTACTGAATTATTAATATTCAAAGGGACAGTAATTGAATGTATTTTATTTCTCAATAAAAATTGTGGCTACAAACATATTATATAAGCCATTATGTAAGTAGTGAAAGAAAAGTTAATAAGTGTTTATTGAAATTGAAACATTCCATCTCATTTCAATATACAGTACTTTTAAATATTTTGCAAATGTTTGTTTATATGGCAGAGTCAATAAAGAGATAACCTATTATATTGAAAAGGAAAGAGAATAGTAATGATATATATATAAATTGATTAATTTTAGCTTATAAATACACACACATATATAACAAAATTGATCAAATTTCACCATATTTCTCTTACATCTTTCATAGTTGACATTTGTCAAAATGAATAGCTGTAAACTCGTAGTTTGGAGTGTAGCCACATAAACGTAGATATTATCAGGAGTTTAACTGGCTTTACAGACCTGAAACTGCGTTTTATCAGTCTATGTCATCAGGCTAGCAATATACTGGATTACCTGTGACAGGGAGGTCCATGTTCTAAGCCCGATTGGGTTTAAGAATGGGGTTTTCCCCTAAATTGTGTCCTACTCTACAGATCTACCTACACGCAAATGAGGGTAAATTTACTCTTATCTTTCACATGCTCACATCCTTATGTTATTTAAAGGGGCGGATAAATCAAAAGGCAGTGAAAAGCAGAGCAAATATAATTACAAGTGAACTGGCGTATTTAACAGGATCCTCCGCATTAAGAGAGTGTACGATGCCAAACATCTTACTCGCTAACAACCCGGTGACAAAAAACAGTAATATGGTTAAGTGTTGTGTCCGTTTTTTTAATTACATTGGTGGTATAAGACTATTTTTTAAATCTTTACAAACGACACACACAATAAATTGACAATCACTCATACTTCAGTATTTATTTTAGTATTTGAAACATTGGGACAGAGACGAAAAGCCTACTATTTATACTTCAAACCGAACAAAAGGGTTTCCATCTTGGTTTCACTCGGTAAAGGCACCAACATTTATAGCAGTAGGAGTTCATCGTGCCAAAGGGTATATTTACAACTTTTATTCATAGCTTAATCAACTTCAGCATTGGAACAGATCTCAGTACGCAAAAGTGAAGTGCAGCTAAAAATAAATACACCATCTAAATAACTGGAAAGTCTTTTCTTTAAAGACTGGATCTAACTTTCAAGAGTAGATGCTGACGTAACGTTATTTAACATTTGATGTATGTGTGGGCATATTATATTTATTCTTGCGATCTAATACTAGCGTGTTGGAACGGTATACCCAAATTTCGATATAAAATAACAGTATCTTGTCGTTACTGAATTTACTAGAACAATTTTAATATATTCATTAGGAGTGTGCGAGTAGGCATTTTTCATTTCAACTTGAATTTGAATCGAGTTTAAAACATCAAGTTTTTTTTGAGTTAGAGTAATATAAAGAAATATTACAAATGGAATTTTTACAATATAGCCATGCATAAACCATTGCACAAAGTATTTTTTAATATTTTTTTTGTAAAAAAAATTATCATACAAATTTAAATTTTTAAATAAATTTAATATAAATGTAATTAATTCTTTTAAAATCAGACAAAATGCAATATTGAGAAACTCCATTTGTTATCAAATAAAATCTTAAAATTGAATCAAATTAATTAAACTCTCAAATAAAAAAAATTGAAAATTCTGAATATCCAAACTGTTTGTTTGGTAAAAATTTTGAGTTGAGTTTCAGCAGCTACTACAACTCAAATGGAACTAGAATTTTCGAGTACTCGCACACCTCTAATATTCACTCACACATCAAGTCAAGATATCTGTAGTCGTCTCTTTTGATAGGTATTAAAAATACCTACATAATTATTATGCAATACCATTATTACAATAAAACGTTATCAATGTTAGCGGAAAAAACAAAAATCATTGAATTTTCTGAACTGTTCTTCCAATAAAAATAGTCTTATAGCTAAGAGTCCTATCAATCTCTTCTAGTTTGGTATTACGGCGTCGGAAAGGCAAGGGTTTGAATTAAAACAGAGTGCTCTGAATGTTATTTATTTCTTAAAATAATTTTTTCTTATTCTATCTACGAAAACTATGGTATTTTTCAACAAAATAGTACCTTACTCACCTCTATTCTATTTATGTAGCTAGATGTGGACAGCCCATATAGTTAGTAAGAAGTTATGAATTAAAAATTACACCCCAATATTAGTATTGATTACCAGGCAGGCCCAAATTTGGCTGATATAAATATTTCCGAAAAAACAGCTATTACAATTACACTAAATGCTCTAAATTTAACATAAAATGTTGGCAAGATGACCCTAAAATTGACCAAATACTTACAATGAACGCGCATGGATGAATAAAACGAGTACTTAACAAGTAGAAACAAAAATCGAGCTGTATTCGATGAAAAACCTTTAAGAACTAAACTTGGTATTCTGGTAAAAATTAACTTTGATTAAAAATTTCTGCTTCAGAAGCAATGGCTACCCCTCCCACCCTCTTATCACCATCTAAAGGTGAGAGTGTATGGGGCCAGAGAAAAGGTCAGTGTTTTTACAGTTCTTATAGCAAATTATTTTGACCAAAATAAAAAGTAATATGTCTCCAGTAGAAATCTATAGTTTAGTTTTCTTCACATAGTGACATAAACAGTTCTTGAATATCTCTCAACAGGGTCATAGAATGGAATTACAAATTTTCTTTTAATTTAAAAAGTTTCTCATCAAATGTTAATAAGCCAAGGGCAGAGACTCAATAATGAAGAGAATTTAACTCTATGTTTCTACTGGAGAATTATTTTATTTTTGTAGCTTTAAAATATTTTGCTAAGAACTACAAACACTCTTTAACTTTTCTCACGACCTGTACACTCCAGCCTTAATAACAGTTACTTACAAAGAAGGTGAATTATGTTTCAACCACGCAATAAATAAGGTACAAATTCTTTTGAGCCCTATATTATCCATATATTATATCTATATTATTCCAACAACCGTTGGGGAGAGGGGTGGTTTGAATAAAATATTTGAGTATTCATATATGTACAAAAATCAATAATATAAATACATAAGTATATATTAAACAAACATGTCTAAAATGAGCAAACAACTACACCAAGCAAGACAAAAATTACAAACAAATTATATAAAATTTACATATATTCACCCAGGGTATCATGGATAGATTTTATAAACAGTAACACATGAACATTATCTGCAATGTAACAAAATATTAACATTTCATAATCGGGGTCTTGGTTATCAAATACTTAAAATATCTTTTATAATATTCTGTAAGCCCATATTAATAAACATGAGGAAGATTTACTTTAGGCAATCTAAAAGACAAGGTGAATATTAAAAAGGCCCAATCAGCCAGGGTGGCCATATAGTATATAAAAAAATCCAGACTTTTACTTGATCTCAAAGACAAAATTTACTAAATAAACCCAGATATCGGGATTGATAAAGGTTTTACAAAAATAAGAAATACTCAACTATACATTCAGTTTTAAATAAATAAATTTGAAATACACTTGAAGATAAATAATTTTCCTGGCTGTTTAAAATAATCTGACACATCCCTAATTTAACGGCAGTTTTAATATCCTAACAATTTCCTGATTTTCCTTGCTATTTTTAATTCTCTGATTTTTCCTTGATTTTTCTGACAGTTTGAAATCATCTGACACTTTCCTAATTTATCTAACAATTTTAAATATGCCAACATTTTCCTAATTTTTTTCGCAGTTCTAAATATCCTGATATTTCCATGATTGTCCTGTCAGTTTTAAGTCCATCAACATTTCCCTTATTCATTTGTAGTTTTAAATTTTATGACATGTTATCTAAATAGTAAAACTCACCAAGAATTATTGTGACACCATAAAAATAAAAGGTTTTTAGGGGGAATAGGGCCAAGATTCCTCTAGCAAAGTGTTATTAGTTTTATGAAAACTGTAATAATAATAATTAGTCCATCAACACCAAAAAAATATAAAATATTTACATAACCTAAAGGAGAATGCGTAGATATGTCTTTGTATTGAAAAACATTCTATTAATTTTTTTAAAAACTAAAGCTGGCTTAGAATTAGTTTTGTAAAAAAAGATTTTTTTTCAAAATAGATAAAAGTAATAGAGTTTATTAAATTCAGAATTTCACTGGTGGGAGCATGAACAAAGCAATCACTCCTATATGGTATGGATTCAAGGTGATGGGAAGGTCCATATCAAGTATAATATTTATAAATTTCTCTCAACCCTTCGGAGAGAGAAGTATTGTGACCGCAGAAAAAATAAAACTCAAGATTGTGATAAATGTCGTCGTTTCATGACCCTTAAACCAAATAATTGGTATTCTCGAGGCCACCTGTCTTTGCCTCAGCCTAAAACTGAAACTAACTTACTAGCTACTAACTAGGGTTTAATTAAGGTTCACCTGAGGATTTTAAAGAATTAGACAAATAACCTAAAATTAAGGGTAGCTTACTTAAGTTAAAAAGGAGAAAAAAAATCGATATTTTTGAGCCACGCTCTAATGATTTTGTTAATAGTTTGTATCTAGGCACTGTTTAACATTACAAACAAAAGGGAAATTCTCGATTTTATATGAAACTACTTTAAGGGTTATTTACATCAGCAGAAATCTCCTTATTTAATCATATCTTCATAAATATTTTTGATAGGAAATAACTTATCACTGGAAGGCTGTGCTACCCCTAAAAATAAAAAAATACTTTATTTTAAATATATTTTAATAAAAGCAATCGTTTATGAGCTATAAGCAAATATTTATATTTTTATTGAAGGTTTCTATAATCGAGATTGACTGTATGCTCTTTGGTAGACGAGATGTTCCTCTTTTCCCAATTTTTCTGTAACATTGTATATTATATTTCAGCTATACTATTTGGTGGAGTGTTTCTGAATCAATTTATATTATTTTGTTTCACCAATCTTAGGGGTTTCTAGTAAATGTCTCTAAAGTCAAGATAAAGGAAAATGTCTATGTGGTATACCATACACCGTATTGTCTTAAAGTACTTTACAATCTCCCTCAACACTACTGTGGGTGCATTTACTCTCAATATTTTCTTCCTCACTCATATTGTTATTGTTAATATGTGATCATCCCGGACTTGTAACAAGATGTGTGAACGTAAAATCAACGTAAAAACCATTTGCGATGTTTATTTAATTGAAGCGTGATTGTAGAAATTCCCTCGACGAGCTTAGAGAGGAACATTTTAAAAACTTTATTTTCATACTAAGGTTCTTTTGCTTTTCATGGATTCCCATTGATGCATTTTTCCCAAGGGATGAACTGCTGGCCAGTTGAAATATGGCCCACGGTGTAGAGCTTTATTTTAATGCAGCGCTTATCTTTATTTGGCGATCAGAAATCAATTTCCAAATCCTCTGACGATCAACATTTTACTAACTATCTTTGGTTCCCAGGTCCCTGTATTTCATTTTCGGGATTACCATAAAACAAAAACTTTTAAAACTTACCAACATGGGCTTAAATTTATTTGAAGCCTTAAATAGGCTTGTTGAAATTCCCTTTAGTGCAAGTACAGGCTATTAACAAATCCAAGCTTGTTCCCGCGACTGAATGACTAGAGGAGTCGATCACAATTCTATAGGCTTCCGGTTCAATTCCAGGTGATGTTGGTATTTCATATTTATGTACGAGCTCTGCTTGCCAGCTAATATTTTATCTATCACCGCATTTAATTACCCGTTTGGGATATACACCGAAGTTTGATGCTATCCAATGAGTAAGCATCTGATTTCTAAGCAAAAGGGCTGTATGTAAAGTACTAAGCGTAATATCAGAAAATTTAAACAAATTTAAACAAATATCTCAACCAAGCAAAGATAAAAACAATCACTTTGAAGGAATTGTACATCAGATTCGTTCGAAAAGAGGATTGAAAACGATAATATGATAAATACTTGCCCGTTTGACTTGAATAGAATTGAACCTTGACCCCTTTTGTCAGAGTCTGCTATATTATAGTGGCGTTACCCCTTTCTCTAGCAGAGAGACTTTTTATTATATGTGGGGCTGTATTTTCTTTACAGACGTCGACTAAATACCGCAACACATTCAATACAAAATCAAACATGCAAACCCAGCTAAATTCTACTAAGCCAAACTTTCAAGAAATTTGAAAAAAAAAAGTTATATTTTGTAAAAAATTAGTTTTATTAATTTATCAAGTTATTTATAATTAATATCAAATTAATTAGAACAAATATTTTGAGTATAATCCAAACGCATACTAAGATGCGGTGATATTTTTTTACTACAAAATTTCTGAAAATTTTAAATTATAATGCAGTAATTATTGATAGGTAGTCTCACACACACACACACACACACACACACAAACACACACACACACAAGAGAAGCTATTTGGAGTTTTGCAATAATTTTAAGGCTGTCAAGAGCTGCGGAGACCAAAATGTTGGATGACCACTGCTTTAAGACAAGTCAAAAAGAGTAGATTGAAAACCATTTTTACGCCCCCTTTTCGTATGCTCAGTGTCTTGAAAAGTTGCACTTAAATAATCACCTTACCATAAGATTCGACAAAACCCGAGTGCGCCTGTTTTAACCACACCCTTGAAGCTCTAATTGGGCTGTATTGTGTGAGCTGAAGCTGTTGCCAAGGCAACCAATGAGCATAGAGTGGGGGTTAGTCATATTCTCGTGTTTTTAAACAAAGAGTTTTCAAGAAATATTTCAAATAAATTATGTGTTTGAAGCTAAAACACAAAATATGCGTTTTAAAAGTAAGATGTCAGGAAAATTTTACCGCTAGTTAATATTTTCTAGACTATAACGAGCATGGTAATATTGTATTTATATTTAAAAAATCTCTAACTTGAACAACAATAAAATACAAGTCGAAGCGTGCTTGACTTGGTGTGTGTTGTTTCAAAACAAGCAAGACAAATACATTTTCAAGTATGTAATTAACAAAGTTTTTGCTAGTAGACGCTATTATGCAGTGGCCTTGTAATATTATACTCGCTTTGCTTGTTGGGGGCTACGCCTCCAAGCCCCAGTGTGTTTGATTTGCAAGTAGATGTAAACTAATGTAATTCCAAAGCCATTTTTTTGGTAGGTATTACCGTTTAGCCACAAGAGACCTTCAAAGAAAGAAAGGTCCGCACCGAATTTAAAGATGATCCACAATTTTTATTTTTTTTGGGGGTGGAAATTAAAATTTTAAAATTTTGGAATATTACCGTCTGTTACAGGATAAAATCTATAAGTTTGCTAAATTTCAAACTTATAGCGCATCTGGAAGTGGGTAAACATTAATATCAGTGAGTGAGCCATGTGACTTTATAGTAGTATAATGATAATTACACATTAATTTAAATTTGTTGATTTATACATTCCTTAAAAATTGCCCTTTCCTTATTTAGAAGGAAACATTTTTTATTTTTCCACGTTTAAATACATATTTGATTTATACGCATACGTTAATCACGCTTATTTAATAAGGATGAGAAAGCTAATATGTTAGGGCACACGTACCTACATTTATGTGGAGGGAGAGTGGGGAATCACTTAGAAGAACAATCACCCTCATTACATCATACAGGGACTTAAATAACGATTTACCCGTCACCAGCAAACCAAAATAACATTAGAGTGACGCCTTATATCATGCGACCACCGATGCGTGTTGAAAGACTATTAATCTGATCAGACGAATAAGCCTTTATACGAATTATAAGGTATGTTAAAGTATCGCTCTCATAACTAACTGGATAATCTCAAACAAGAAAAATAAAACAATATAATTAATCCCCATGTAATAATAATCACCATATAATTAATAACAATCACAAGTTTCCTCTTTGTACTCTCCAATGTGAGATTAAAAAATCCTCAGAACTATACTTGACCCCTATTAATAAGCGCGTGTAATAAACTTCATGCACATCTAGTCTGGTTTGTCGCTGACTATAAGGTTAGGGTTAGAACACCTGTCAAAATGTACTGAAAGTGTTTTATCCTAAAATGTTTCCAACTCTCTCTCTCTCCAAATACATATGTATTTCCTTTGGATCCTGCCTTTCTCATCCCTACCCCATTAAAGTATTTAAACTCGTATAGTCCAGAAGGCGATTTTAAGCATTGTGGCACTACAAAAAAACAAAACTTGTGACTAAATTTTAAAATGTTGGCATTAATATATTAATCTCAAAATAGCCCGTTAAAACTGGCCTAATGTGTTTTTGAATAAAATAAAATTATGTGAAACATTTACAGGATTAAAAAAGTTATCTTAGCTAATCCAAATTTGTTATAAACATATGTCTTCATTAGGACATCTAAATATATTATAGTTTTATTCAATTAACTATTCGACTCGTCGTAGTCGGAACTCATTTCAGGATTCTTTTTTAGACCTGAGGATGGTGCCATCGCAGCGCCGAAACATGTCGATATTCTCACAGCAGATTTAAAAGGAACAAGGGAATCAAACTTTTTTCAGATAAGAATAGAATTCAACTTTATTCTACTAATTCTTTATATCTTCATATCATTTGTATTAATTCTAATTTATAAACATATTTACATCTTTTTTACACCTTATTATATTTTCCTCTAATGTTCTTTAATCTTTGGACTTCTGTCTCGTACAATTTGTAGTATTAAATTTGTGAACTCATAAGTTTCCTGAAAGACAAGATCAATCAAATTACATGTTTCATTAACATAATTTGCATCATTCTCAAAACCTTTTTTACTATCTTTAATTAAGTTAACCAACTTCAGTGTTTTCGTTTAATACTATATTGCTCTTAATGACTATTTGACTTATGTCTTAATATTTATATCATGATGTTTTTTAGTCTGATTGTGTAATGTTTCTGTGACTCACATTTTTTAATATGTATGTTAAAGTGTATAGTATTATAATGTAATTTTATACAAGTGTTTTATCACAATCACTCTAAATATACACTCTTTCTGACAAGTTAACTTAATATTATCTCTCAACGCATTTCCCAATTTAACTTCTTTGTTTGCGTCAATCCTCCTTTTTTGTTGATTCTATTTTTATCAAATCTGTATATATAGTGTTCCTTACTAAAATTAAATATGTTTTTTATCAATTAACTCATTTAAATCAGGTCAAATTATAAGCAACAGTTTTGAAAAAAATAATAGTTTATTATCTAAATAGTAACGTAGAGAGTTACAAACTCGTCAAACTCGCCAAGAATTATTGTGATACTGTAAAAATAAAAGGTTTTAATCGTCATTATAAATTAATTAAAACCGTATCAGACCAAATTTGACAAAGGAATTTATTAAACGGGTGAAACAAATATTTTATAAATTTGAAAATGAATATTTGGCACTCATGATTAGCTGTGAGGAATATTAAGAAGATATGTTCCAGAATCTGGGTGGAGAGATAATGGAAATCTTGAAAATAATCTTAGTCAACCCAGCCAGGATTTTTGCCTCAAACTCCCCATCACCTCAAACCAGATTAGATAGCTTTACATTAAATCCTCGTGTCCATCGTGAGGTTTACATTATGATTAAAAATGACTTCTTGTCTGAATTTTATTAGGCTTCTCTTAGTAAAACTTGAGTTGAACTATATATCTAACAAATAAGTTGGAAATGAATGTTTTATTATTTATACATATTTTTTATTATATATCAATATGTTTAAATATATTTATTTTCAACTAATTTTTAATTTATTCCTTCAACTCAAGTTTTACTTAGAAACAATTAAATGCAAATATGGGAAAATCGCACTCGTAGCTTCAAATATCTTAGTTTGAAGCTTATTTATTATTTAAAAAATTAATCAAAAATAATTTGTCTAACATATTAAAACACATTTTAAATAAGGTTAATATTTTATTTAGTAAGTAGTAATTTTTACTTTATATCCATTACCGTTTTCAGCCTGTGGCCTAAGTAAGATTTTTATTCAAAGACTGTTGCACCCTCCCTGAGTCCTAATACTACTCGACCATAAAAGGTAAATATAGGGAGAGGGTAAACTTGACAAACAAGATAAATGGAAAATATAATAATATGTAAATTCAACAAAATGAGCAGTTTTATTCATTTAAATGACAATAGCGCAGATGACAATAAATGGTCTCATATCATAATGAGCTCTGTTGGAAATTATTCTCGAAGTAAACAACTGTACATAATTCAAGTTGCGCAAGTATTTTAACAAAAGGAAACATGATATCCATCACAATATTGATAGACCAGTCTATATGGGACAATACTACAGCGTATTTATTTATATGCGATACAAAAATTATTAGGGCCTAATGGTCACCTTTATATGGTTCCAAAGGTTTCGTAATCCACAGAAAACGATATCATAAATATAAAGAAATTTAAATGTTGACGACTACACTACAGTGTTTACAAAACGTGAGGGTTTGACTACCAGACCTAAGCCAAACTCCCACGGGACTATCCGATCTGACAGAGAATATGGGACACACAGTTCCCAAAATAAATAAACAAAACTTTAGCTGTTCAAACAGAACTTACGTTACAAAAGATTAAAGTTATCCTAATTCAAATTCCAATAAATAGTTACATCACGTTACGTTAATTCAAACCATAATTTCAAATATGAAAAGTTACTTAAAAAAACGGGAATACTCTACAATTCCAAACAAATAAATATTAACATGTCAACTTCTAATTAGCACGTAACAGAAATTTTTTACGAGAATAAATATATAAGTACAAGTCCAGCGCCCGAGTGGCGACATTTTTAAGATAGAGTATTTTAATTGACGATTAAATTATAAATACGTTAAATTTTGAAACAGAATATTTTATGTAAAAAGTTTATAGTTAATAAAGAAGTTAGAGTTCATAACTCCACTCGTCTAAGCGACGATTTTGATACATTTTACAAGTATTTCTCCAGCCATTGCCCAGCTCCATGACAATGATCTGTCGTCGATCGTTGATCGTAGAATAGTCAATTATTGCACGCTTGCATAGCCATTATATAGGGATTTCGTTGTTATGATGGGGATACACAAACACACGCGGTGACGTCACGATGCCTGCAAAAAGTCACGTAGACCTTTGTTGATGTTGTAGATAGTTGTTCTCGCTCCATCGGAAATCAGCAATATTTCCAATCACCCGATGTTTTGAAGGAGGTTCTTCTTCCCTCCGTCAGAGGTCAGCTACGTAAGTATCCTCTAGCAGGCGTTGTAAGTTCATCCCTCATTACTTGCTAGTCCATTTTGAGTGTCGGGACGAGAGTTGTTGATACACTGGACCTCTCTTGCCCCAGTCGCCGGTCTTGGATTCCCGTGCGTCGTTCAGCCTAGCAGGATTCTATTGAAAGCAGATTCATATCGTAAGTACTTGAACAGATTATTTATTACATTGATTTGGGTTGAGTCGTGAAACATATTGTCCTGCATTGTTATATTGTGTCTTCTTAGCCTACAAGAACTACAACAGTGAACAATACTATTGTAGGGATCCTAAATTTAATTGAATATATTGGAGCGGGTAGTATGATTTGATGCGAAACATCCATTTACGTCATTATGGGGCGATGTCCAATTGTAACATTATATGACGTAATGTTACAAGACCTATATTTTCCTCTAGTGGATTGCTAGGACTGTCGTAGCTTCATATTCCTAATAGTAGAACTTAATACCAAGAACATGCACAACATCCAGTCCCCAGCCGTTAATTCATCACTGAGTAAGAGTAAACCCACATTTCACCAAATACAAATTTTTGTTCATGCCAGGAATTGAACTCAGGGCCAGAAAACAAACTACTAACTAATCTAAGTTGTCGGATGGTAAGAAGTAATACTAATAAATAGTAAAATTATATCCGTTCTATTTTTATTTTGATTCCCTTCTCCTTATTTGATACTAACTTAGACTTCTATAACTACATGTTTCGATGGTATTATTGATATTACACCATTTTCAGATCTGAGCGAAACTAAAGTAATTGTAAAATAATCTATGTAGATAAGACAATAAAATTGTAAGATTAACAAAGTTAAATAATCACTTATATCAACACTTATTTAATATTTTCTATAATATCTTCTATTTCCTGTAAACTATTTCAATTTTTAATGTTTAACTTTATTAAAATTAGAATTTTACTGTCTTATATTCATACATTATTTTACAACTACATTGGTATATGTAAGACTGAAACATGTCATCATAGAAGACGAGGCCACTATAAAATAAGGAGAAAGGAACACAAATAAAGAAGACATAATTTAATCATATTAAAAATAGTTAATACAAATTGTCACATTAAACCACTGTTATAATGATATATCATAGATAAATGTTTTCACTCGAAATTACTGTACTTTGACTCAACAACGATAATATAATCCAAACAGATTACTAAATTACCATAAAGAGTTTGTTCCAGAAATCCATGAAAAACTAAATTGTCTCATTAATTTTAAGTCACTTAATAAAGCCTCAACAGGTATTATTATGTTGTTCCTTATAAATGTAGGGTTGCTAGCATTCATTATACTCCCTTAACCGGAGGGTTAGAATGTGTATTGTGAAACATGCCATGCTGCCACAGCCCACATTATGTCTGCAACTTTGTCCCTAAAGGATAAATAATACAAAAGTCCATACGAGCACATTTATACAGTAAAATAATGTCAACATTGTTAAATTTAAACCAATATCTTTATGAACGTCAAAACAAACATGTTTATTTTCGAAACATATATTAACCATCAAATAAAATATAAACATGATACTAGTTAGACTAATGATACATTTTCCTGTGAATATGGTGTGCAACTTTGCGTAAAAACAGTATTTGGGCTACGAACTTTTCATCATACAAATGTACGGTATAATTTGTTGGAACTGTCGTGTATAAATAACAGTAAGAACTACTTGACGAATTGCTCAGAGTAGAGAGATTAAAAAAAAATGCAAACTGCTGATATAAAATATATAACATGTGAGTAACCCGTTGCGGAGTCTTACTAAAAGTTGCCCGGGATGTCGTAATTAAATATCTTCAGAAATCTTTGACCAATTTTTACTGTAAACGGCGTGGTGAAACATTTGAACAAATACAGGCTCACACATTTGAACAAATACAGGTTCTCGCCCACTGATGCATTGCGTGACGTGACAAAGAGAAGTGTCATTTTAGCGGTGTCCACCCACTGGTGCGTTGCGTGGCGAAAATAAGCGTCGTTTTAGAGGTGTCTACCCACTGATGCATTGCGTGGCGAAAATAAGCGTCGTTCTAGTGGTGTCCGCCCACTGATGCGTTGCGTGGCGAAAATAAGCGTCGTTCTAGTGGTGTCCACCCACGTGGCGTGGTGAAAAGAAGCGTCATATTTTCTGCACCGGATCCACAGTCTCTACAGTACAGATCTTATTATTGTGGAAGTAGGTTGTTGTTTAATGACTAGTGACTGAACAGAGAGTAAAGTTATTACCAAAATGAGTGACAGCAGTACTTACTTCATCACCATACTATTTAATTAATAAAATCAAATTTAATATTATTTTACTTATTATTAATTTAATATTAAATTTGCATTAAATAATACAATGAAAAAATAATAAAACTAGTCTTTTGATGAGTACTAATTTGTTAAATGTGAGCAAAATACCTTTAAAATAAAAAACATCAATAGGCGTCAGGCAGCCTCAGTAACCCCAATAATTAAAATGCAAGCACGTGACTCATTCTCTGCCGAGTGACGAAGTAGAGGAAATTAACCCGAAATTCCCGAAAGTGTTCGAAGGGTGAAGGAGATTAAATATTTTGATTCCTTGCTTCTCCTACCCCTGCCCATTGGTGCGTTGCGTTGCGTGGAGATGCGACATCGCATGGTTGCTCCCAGGACTTCTCTCAAGTCGACAGATCGCAACGCGACGCACCAGTGGGCGGTCTCCCACTTGAATACATGTAAGTTTCCTTGGTGGAGAAACTTTCCTTGCCACGTGACACATCAGCGGGAGGTCTCCCATTTGAATACATATAAGTTTCCCCGGTGGAAGAAACTTTCCTTGCCACGTGACACATCAGTGGGAGGTCTCCCATTTGAATACATATAAGTTTCCCCGGTGGAAGAAACTTTCCTTGCCACGTGACACATCAGTGGGAGGTCTCCCATTTGAATACATATAAGTTTCCCCGGTGGAAGAAACTTTCCTTGCCACGTGACACATCAGTGGGAGGTCTCCCATTTGAATACATATAAGTTTCCCCGGTGGAAGAAACTTTCCTTGCCACGTGACACATCAGTGGGAGGTCTCCCATTTGAATACATATAAGTTTCCCCGGTGGAAGAAACTTTCCTTGCCACGTGACACATCAGTGGGAGGTCTCCCATTTGAATACATATAAGTTTCCCCGGTGGAAGAAACTTTCCTTGCCACGTGACACATCAGTGGGAGGTCTCCCATTTGAATACATATAAGTTTCCCCGGTGGAAGAAACTTTCCTTGCCACGTGACACATCAGTGGGAGGTCTCCCATTTGAATACATATAAGTTTCCCCGGTGGAAGAAACTTTCCTTGCCACGTGACACATCAGTGGGAGGTCTCCCATTTGAATACATATAAGTTTCCCCGGTGGAAGAAACTTTCCTTGCCACGTGACACATCAGTGGGAGGTCTCCCATTTGAATACATATAAGTTTCCCCGGTGGAAGAAACTTTCCTTGCCACGTGACACATCAGTGGGAGGTCTCCCATTTGAATACATATAAGTTTCCCCGGTGGAAGAAACTTTCCTTGCCACGTGACACATCAGTGGGAGGTCTCCCATTTGAATACATATAAGTTTCCCCGGTGGAAGAAACTTTCCTTGCCACGTGACACATCAGTGGGAGGTCTCCCATTTGAATACATATAAGTTTCCCCGGTGGAAGAAACTTTCCTTGCCACGTGACACATCAGTGGGAGGTCTCCCATTTGAATACATATAAGTTTCCCCGGTGGAAGAAACTTTCCTTGCCACGTGACACATCAGTGGGAGGTCTCCCATTTGAATACATATAAGTTTCCCCGGTGGAAGAAACTTTCCTTGCCACGTGACACATCAGTGGGAGGTCTCCCATTTGAATACATATAAGTTTCCCCGGTGGAAGAAACTTTCCTTGCCACGTGACACATCAGTGGGAGGTCTCCCATTTGAATACATATAAGTTTCCCCGGTGGAAGAAACTTTCCTTGCTACGTGACACATCAGTGGGAGGTCTCCCATTTGAATACATGTAAGTTTCCCTGGTGGAAGAAACTTTCCTTGCCACGTGACACATCAGTGGGAGGTCTCCCATTTGAATACATATAAGTTTCCCCGGTGGAAGAAACTTTCCTTGCCACGTGACACATCAGTGGGAGGTCTCCCATTTGAATACATATAAGTTTCCCCGGTGGAAGAAACTTTCCTTGCCACGTGACACATCAGTGGGAGGTCTCCCATTTGAATACATGTACGTTTCCCTGGTGGAAGAAACTTTCCTTGCCACGTGACACATCAGTGGGAGGTCTCCCATTTGAATACATATAAGTTTCCCCGGTGGAAGAAACTTTCCTTGCCACGTGACACATCAGTGGGAGGTCTCCCATTTGAATACATATAAGTTTCCCCGGTGGAAGAAACTTTCCTTGCCACGTGACACATCAGTGGGAGGTCTCCCATTTGAATACATATAAGTTTCCCCGGTGGAAGAAACTTTCCTTGCCACGTGACACATCAGTGGGAGGTCTCCCATTTGAATACATATAAGTTTCCCCGGTGGAAGAAACTTTCCTTGCCACGTGACACATCAGTGGGAGGTCTCCCATTTGAATACATATAAGTTTCCCCGGTGGAAGAAACTTTCCTTGCCACGTGACACATCAGTGGGAGGTCTCCCATTTGAATACATATAAGTTTCCCCGGTGGAAGAAACTTTCCTTGCCACGTGACACATCAGTGGGAGGTCTCCCATTTGAATACATATAAGTTTCCCCGGTGGAAGAAACTTTCCTTGCCACGTGACACATCAGTGGGAGGTCTCCCATTTGAATACATATAAGTTTCCCCGGTGGAAGAAACTTTCCTTGCCACGTGACACATCAGTGGGAGGTCTCCCATTTGAATACATATAAGTTTCCCCGGTGGAAGAAACTTTCCTTGCCACGTGACACATCAGTGGGAGGTCTCCCATTTGAATACATATAAGTTTCCCCGGTGGAAGAAACTTTCCTTGCCACGTGACACATCAGTGGGAGGTCTCCCATTTGAATACATATAAGTTTCCCCGGTGGAAGAAACTTTCCTTGCCACGTGACACATCAGTGGGAGGTCTCCCATTTGAATACATGTACGTTTCCCTGGTAGAAGAAACTTTCCTTGCCACGTGACACATCAGTGGGAGGTCTCCCATTTGAATACATATAAGTTTCCCCGGTGGAAGAAACTTTCCTTGCTACGTGACACATCAGTGGGAGGTCTCCCATTTGAATACATGCAAGTTTACCTGTCAGAAGAAACTTTCCTTGCCGCGTGACACATCAGTGGGAGGTCTCCCACTTGAATACATATAAGTTTCCCCGGTGGAAGAAACTTTCCTTGCTACATGACACATCAGTGGGAGGACTCCCATTTGAATACATATAAGTTTCCCCGGTGGAAGAAACTTTCCTTGCTACGTGACACATCAGTGGGAGGTCTCCCATTTGAATACATGTACGTTTCCTTGGTGGAAGAAACTTTCCTTGCCACGTGACACATCAGTGGGAGGTCTCCCATTTGAATACATGTAAGTTTACCTGTCAGAAGAAACTTTCCTTGCCACACGACGCACCAGTGGGTGGTCTCCCATTTGAATACATATAAGTTTCCCCGGTGGAAGAAACTTTCCTTGCCACGTGGCACATCAGTGGGAGGTCTCCCATTTGAATACATGTACGTTTCCTTGGTGGAAGAAACTTTCCTTGCCACGTGACACATCAGTGGGAGGTCTCCCATTTGAATACATATAAGTTTCCCCGGTGGAAGAAACTTTCCTTGCCACGTGACACATCAGTGGGAGGTCTCCCATTTGAATACATGTACGTTTCCCCGGTGGAAGAAACTTTCCTTGCCACGTGACACATCAGTGGAAGGCCTCCCATTTGAATACATGTAAGTTTCCCTGGCGTAAGAAACTTTCTTTGCCACGCAACGCATCAGTGGTAGGTTTCCCATTTGAATACATGTAAGTTTACCTGTCAGAAGAAACTTTCTTTGTCACGTGACGCTTCAGTGGTAGGGATCCCATTTGCATACATGTAAACTTCCCTGGCGGAATAAATTTTCCTTGCAATGCAACGCATCAGTGGGTTAACACCTTAAACTACTTAATTCAATCATTAAATATTATTCAAATACTTCCATGAGTATTTTGTTTTAACAATTCTGGACAACTTTTTTGATGATGTTGTATGAAGTAGGTGGTTTTAAAAGATTGCTCTTTTTTATCATAGTCATATCACTAATATGACTTGAGTACTACTATAATAAATAGTTTAAAGATATATTATTTTAATCAACACTAATACACACATTGGTGCATATGCTTTATATATATAACAGGCTCATCTTGTCTAGTTTTCTAGTAAAAATAAAGGTTGGGATTTGAACTGGGTGTGTGAATGGTGGTTTCCTCTAAATTGTTCCCCATTTTCTTTATAATAAAATACTAGTACATTTACTATTTTTTTCTTAGCACCACGTCTTACTACACATTCTGGGTTATACGCCTACATTTATTATTAATTTTACCTTAATTAATCCTACTCAACTAACGTAGTTACAATTCATACAACCCGAGCGGGTAGTAATAGTCGGTGGAAAAATGATTATGTATATGATGAAACATTTGAGAAAAGTCTCATTAATTATAATAAAGTATAAANATATATATATATTAGCACCAAGTCTTAGAAATTTTGGGTTATAAGCTTATGTAGGCCTACTAATTACGCTAGTAGGTTAAGGATGGGATAAGATGAATTTAGAGGAATTTTACCTGAACTTTCGTGCAAAGGGAGTGGGGAACCATTTAGGAAAACCCCACCCTCAGTACACCTGACTGGAACTGAACAACGATCTCCCCGTCATCAGCGGTCAAGTCTATTGAGAGAGTAATGCTTTAGACCATGTGGCCACCGAAACGGGTACCCTATAATTAATCTATTGTGTTTGCTATTTTAACGCATTAGATTATATTAATTTGTTTTAGGCTATATTATATTAGTTTTATAATAATCAAGGAAGAAACAGATATCACAATAAGACGTGACTTCTAGAGTATCACATACTATTGTAATTAAATTAACTCTTAGAAGATAAATTGTTCCTTAGCCTTGGCTATTTAATCTTATTAAAGCCTATAACTCAACATTATCATATTAACCTTTTCAATTATTTACACAGTCGTCAATTTTTGTTTACAATTCAATCATTTTCCCTATAAATTTCAAATTTATACATGCATTGGTTTTAATCATTTTTAAATGTTCATTGTCTTGTTACCATACATTTTAAAGTTTTATATGTATTAGTTCCAATCAATTTTCATTAATTTTAGTTTATGCATTTTCTATTCAACTCTTACATACTTGTAAAAATAACATTAATTGGATTGAATTGTTAATAGGCTTACCTTCTTATCATTTATTTATTAGTTCAACATGTCATATGGTTAAATTTAATTAACATGTACTCAATTATGTTCTAACATTTTCTTATATTAACTATCATATATAAAATCAATTTAAGCATAACTGTTTTAATTAAAATCTCATTTTATTTCCAATATTATTAACTTTTAAAAATTAAACATGTCAACTTTCATTGTTCTCTATTGTAACTAGTATTTTGTCTTAAAAAAGATCATTCATCTTATAACCATTAAGGTTTTTATATATTTATATTGTTTATTTTATTTCATACCAATTTAATTAATTTTTTTTTATGTAAGCTTATTTCCTTAAATATCAAGTCACTTCTTAATATAAAATCTGTTTCTTCCTTGATTATTATAATATTATATCTCCTTACCACAATTATAATGAATATTATTAAAATGTATTATATTAAGTTTCATTTCATAAGCGTAATCTACACTTCATTATTGGGAAATACAATACTAATAATAGTTTCACTCTAGATCTAAAGATATAAACATTGTTTTGTACAAAATAAATTAAATAAAAAAACGTATTAATTTAAAAAGTAAAAAATTACTTTCTTATACAATGCACCAAACTTAGATTTTAAATATTGTGAATAAAATAATTCACCATTTCTTTTGCGGTATTAAGTAAGAGTGGCCCATTTAAGCAGATTATAGAGGGGGGCGTATCCCCTTCCGTTTATGACTCCAGTGCGCCGTTTGCTTACTATTTTTAGTATGCATTTGATTAGGCAGCTTTACAACCTATAAATATAACCCTTGCTGAATTAAGAACGGCTCGAATTGTATTCATGCGCATAACCCGAACGAGTTGTAAGACGTGGTTTAACCAGATGCGAATTTGCCATTTCATACCTCCTGAAAGTACGAGAGTATGTTACACTGCATTACATTACTGTACTAAGAACTGCCTGAGTTTTATATCACGGCGAATATGGCATTATTCCATTTCTTGCGAGAATATGAGCAGTTACGAGCATTATTAAATTTGAGTGCAATGAATAATGTAATGAAAACTATGAACGTATTTCACATTCTGGTAAATATTTTATACAGTTAATGTAAAAACTTTTATCATACAAAAAATTAAATTCTGAATTTCTAAGCATAAAATATTAACAATAATTTTGAAAAGGTAAAAGAGTTTTACTTTAGTTTCAAATGTAATAGTACTTCCACAGTTGTTATGTTTTTACTAGAAAAGATTAAATTGTTATTGTATTTTCAATATCACTTATTGAATGTTTGATTAACTTTTATCGATGTTTGAATGGATTTTAATGAGTTTTTGGCGTTGCTACGTTGCTATTTATTGGGGTGAGCCTCATTTTGCGAGCCTAAATGTACCATTGTAAGAAGAGCTGTGATCCCGTTTAGCATATTTTAGCTATTCATTTTTAAGATTATTTTTAAGTTTATGGCCTCCATTTGCTAACCAACCTCATCCTATATCATGCATGTTATAATACTCACAATGAATGATAACGTTATTGCATAGTACACTTTAAATTTGTGTTATATAATGATTTAAATAGTTATTGAATGGAAAATTTGTATCACATTTGATTAGTAAAAATAATACGACTTTATTGGCGAAACCATTCTCACAACATTTGTATACTTGACCAGTAACATGTAGTAAAACACTATTACCCCAAATATAGATTATATATGAAAATAAAATAATAATAGCGTACAAAGTTCAAAACAAATAAAAAATAACACTTGAGATAATTTATAAACAGTCTTTGGATTCTGATAGATTTTTTTTTTATATAAATACAACAAACGCTTTTACTGTCAATATTGATATTATTACATGGTGCTATTAATATAATTTCATGAATATTGATATTATATAATATATAAACGATACACCATTTGACACATGAATATATTAAACTTTATCACTGTCAGATACAAATCATGACCCCCCACCCCAATGCAATTGCTGCAATTAATATTATGACTTTATAAGGCAAATATATAGAAAACCATTCTGTGTTATAAATGGATGAAAAATAACTTGTTGGCTTATTAATTAAAAAAATATTGCATCACACAAATTGGCCAGATATAAAGATTAATTATCATTGACTTCTATGATACATTAAATCAACACTCTTTGATTTTAAAATGATAGTAATGAACTATCGTGGTTTACTCACACACTACTAAATTTACATTTAGTTAGTTAACCTAAGCTTGTGGACTAGCTCTAATTAGTATTTACAGAATTCCAAGTCTATAAACTTACATTTTCAATTATTGTAGATTATTTTAAAATAAATATATTTGTCTACTATACATTTTTCTATTTTTTTTAACACTACGTCTTACTACCCGTTTGGGCTATAAGCTTTATAAAATTGTTAAATTATATTATTTAAAGTATGATTATTAATCAAGATAAAAACAAATATTTGATTTATGAGACCATTGTTTTTAACTAGTAATTAATTTACATTCACAAATTTAGAGGAACAGTTTTAATATCGCATAGAATTTGTTCGCGTGTGTAAGGGAGATAGTAACGCCAACCTATTCCATGAAAATGACCTAAGAATTTTAGGGTATTTTGTCTCTATTGTACCTTTTACAAAATTGTTGTATTTAAATGTAACTAGTCACGAGTCACACCCTTACTTTTAAGAGCAGGTGACTTTTTTTTTAATAGGCGAGCCATGAATATAGTATTTGTCGGCATCCTGTGACATTCCCCGTTTTCGTTCTACCCGGAAAATGCCCGGAATCCAACGAACGCTAATGGTGAGCATTTGATGGTAATGACAGGAGTGGGTGGAGGACAGGGGGGTGTCTACCGGTCACGTGATGAGGCGGTTGGGCCAGTGGGTAGGGTGAGGAACAAGAATAAATCAATGCAACATGGAGAGCCCAGAACAAAGTAATGATCAAAAAAGAGCCTTGAGTCCCATATACTTGTAGACATGTGGTGTATAAATTTTAATCGGGATTTTTTTATCTAGTAATAATTATCTCAACTTTTGCAATATAATTGTATTTTCATATTTTTTAAACACACAAAATCATAATGATGTAACCATATTAGAGTATACCTAGGTCAATCGCGTCTGTGGGTTGGGACCTAGGAGGTATGATACATAGTATTGTACGATGGATATTATAAAAGGTTTTACCATACCAGCTAGAGTTGCTTCTTGCTTGTCATACAGAAAATGAGTGAGAATTGAGAAATAGTATCATTTGTTCTTCCTACACAGTTCACCCTAGTAAATATTATTTAAATCCCAGCAAGAGTGACGATGGCAAAACGTTGTCTCTTTAGATGCTGATCTAGTACCGGTGTGTGCGTAATAATATCAGTACAACCATCGGAAAAAAAAGTATCAAATGAAAAAAATTATTGTATTGTAAGGAAAATATCGATACTTTTTTCACATCCCTATACACGTGCAAATGTGTTCGTACTTTATTCAATAGAAAAACTTTTAGTGAAATAGTGATGGAAGCTATCACGAAATAACCTGCGAAGTAAATACTGTAGACTAATACAAAATATATGGCATACATTCATGCAGTCATTATTTGTTGAGAATAATTAATGTTTCAACGAAAACCCTTAAATATAGTATATTAAGCTTATTCTATATCTTTAAAGAATTGAATATATTTAAAAAAATATGAAGATATCTATAAATAAAAATTAATTTAAAATTACTTTTGCTAAAAAAAAAGTGCTTCATTTTACTTTTGTTTTAAAGAAAAGAAAATGACTGTTCCAATTGGAAGGGTAAGACTACTAATATACATTATCTTCTACGTGTGCATTTGTACTTAAACATCTCTTAAAACTTTAACCTACAGTATTAACAAATTAAACACACGTTTTAATACTTGATAATTGTTTTGTTAATAATTGCCATGGTAGTCGGTAAATAACAAGGTTATAGCAGACTTTTACTTATTTGAGTACGGAAACATTGCTCTTCAAAAACGAGATGTGATATCTAAAGTAAAGTGTTCAATGTCTTATAGCCCAACTTGAGTAACTATGCACTGTACAATATAAAATAATTGACCCCGTCAACCTTTATTCAAATTTTTATAGATACAATATTTATCAACTCAAACTTACCAACTATTCGTACAAGAAACACTATCTTGGCACATCCGTTGAGTACCATTGCACTAAAGTCGCAGAATTTTTGCAAAACAAAAACCCAACAATTCTCCTCCCCCCACCCCCAACTCTTACCTAATATTCCCTGTGTATTTCACATTAAGATCGTGCTTCAGCAAATTATCTAAACTTCCCCATTTAATTTTATTAAAAGTTAATCTGAAACGTTTTCCAAAAACTGACACATCTAAGTGAGTATTGTACTGTTTATAAAAATACGTTGAAATGTAATACAATCCCAGCCTTTGAAACAAGAAGATATTACCAAGATAAAATATTTGATTTAGAAACCAAATTATGGGCATTTTGTTCGAAACTAACTTTTTGTTAAGATGGATTAAATATCTAGTTAGTTATGGCTATAGCTGTATATATATATCATATTTTAAAAATTGAAAAATGATACCTGTACACCGGAATCGAACCCGTAATCTATGGCTTAATACGCCAAGTTTCTAACCACTAAGCTATCCAAGAATCATCCCGTACTCAGGACAATTCTTCACCCACATTTTTAGGCAGAGTCCTGACTAGCTCAGTGGTCAGAGATTTGGAGTACTAAGCCAAAAGTCCCGGGTTCAACGCCCGTGTCCAGTTATACCGTAACTAACATATTTCCAAACAAATATGCGTAGGTAATTAATCTTATTTTATTATAAGTTAGTTTAAATACCCGGCGCTGCCCGGGAGAAATGTTTTTAGCTTAGTGATTGTAGGTGGAAGGTATCTTAATATTTTAAAATTACCGTTTTGAGGAGCACATGTTTATGCACAGGGGCTATTAATTTTTTTAAATTTCAATCCTCTACGTGTGGTAGATATAGCGCAATGCTCATGCCACTCACATACATTCTTCAGTTTATTAATAAAGCCTATATAATTACTCATTCACAAGGGCGTGAGTTTATAATACCTAATTACATCTAAGAACCTTTCAAAGCTGCTACGAAGAAAATCCAATAAGCAGTCTCGGGATATAAAGATCAATAATTAGTGTTTTGAAGCTGCCATTTTGAAACAAAATGTTAGACGAATATCTAGATTGGGCTACGTCAGGGATGGAATATTATAGGCACCAGAATACGATTTTGGTGCCACGCCAGCATGAAAAATATAAACAATAAATACACCTTTCCCCAACGTCGTATAATTTTTTTGAAGTCAACAATACTCGTATTTCTACAGCAATTATCATTCAATGGCGTGTCTTAATGAACTATGTGAAGTCAACGGTCAGGAATCGTCTTGATTCTACGTGTGCATCTTGTGTTCTGTTGAAAACAAGCTATGAACCGAACATAAATATCTTGACGAGCAAAGTACAACATGTTTCAAACTAATATGAAAAATATTATATAAGTTTTTTATTTTAACACTATATATATAGGTATATAGTCTTTTTTTTAAAAACTGAAGCTGTTAATTTCAATGTTATTGCTTTAGGTTATTTTAATTAATAGTGTATATAGAAGATTACCATTGACAGTTTAATACTTTTTACCTCATTGAAATTTAATATTTTTTTTACTATTTAATTTGAATTATTCGTTACATTTAATAATCAATAAGTTTATAATTTTAAATAATCATTAAAAACATAAATTAGAGGTTGGACGTTAGACCAGTTCAAAATTCAGCTAGTCATTGAGTAGCAGACTGGTCGGAAAAGTTTCGTCATCTAGGCTCTATATGTTACCCGGAAATCTTTTGTATACTTTATAAGTCCTTTTCCGGTTATTAAAATTGAAAGAAAATGACTGAAATTTTGACAATCAACCACTCATTTTTAAGGTTAGGGGTCCAATATGTGGACAAAAATAGTTCTTTCCAACTAAAAACTTATTTTCCAGTGAATTTTCAGCTTTATATTCTTTGTTTACACCAACATGGAAACCCTGATTTGTGTATAGTTATATCCCCTTATTGACTCTGAGCTCACCGTATTTGGCGCCAAAGGGCAAGTCACGCAATCTCAATCTCACACATTTACATAATAACACACTCATACACTCACCACTCACCCTCTCACTCACTCACATTTTCTCAATCTCCCACGCTCTTTAATTCCATATTCCTTATATATATATAATTGGATAAGTCCATTTCCGGTTTTTAAAATTACAAGAAAACCATTTAACTGATATTGAACAACGAACACTCATTTTAAAGATTAAGGGCTCAAGATACCGACAAAGATAGTAGCCTAAAACTGAAGCCCAATTTTCTTAGCAAATTTTCCATCTTTTCCTTCTGTGTGGGCAGTGGCTCAACTGTACAGTTATTATTTGCTTGCATCACCATGGAAACCATGATTTGTGTAAAATAATTGTGTTTATAATAATAAATTATTTATACTTGGTTAAAAATAACAACTCGATTCTTATTTGAGTGGTTTGGTGCAACAAATAGATAAAGAGCTGGAAAAGGGGTCGATTTAAAGTTCTCACTGTGGCGTGAAGGGAGAAAATATATGTTGTGATTTAAATTAAACATAGAAAGCTACATATCTATATAAAATTGGTAGCCTTTAAAGAGTAAACTTTTGACTGGAAAGTCAAGTGAGGGATTCTATATTTATATAAATCTTACCAATCAAATATTTGGAACACAATTTAGTGCAATAATATGCAACCATCGACGCTACGATCGTCTAATGTTTTATAATATAAGTTTGTTAGTTCGGTAAGGTTCGGATCATTTCAGCTCGCCCAAGATACCAAACCTTTCTCCACAGTGGAACACTGGTAGCAAGTTTAAAAGTGCACACTGCGTGAATGTTTAAACTGTAATACAGACTGATGTATCGAAATATAACTATTCATAACATTGTGTACCGGTATCAAAATAATAGGTAAGAGATTTTATAATATGTTTCTGTAGGTTATTTAAGTATAAACACGTTGTTTTGTCTATACATCCTTAGAATTTTTGTACTTTTCTAGTAAAGACAAATAAAGTACATTCACCACTTGAGTTTACTTGGATAACAGCTCAAAAAGTTACTAGAAATAAACTCTAATTAATCCCTACGCCAACAGTTGAAATCTGTCACTTTGGATAACTATAGTGAAAACATATGGTAGTGTATGAGTGAGTTAATCACAGTAATTTAGGCCAAAATTAATTAATATTTATTTTAGGTCGGGCACAAACCTTATTTATCGTTTCATTCCACTTTAAAAAAAATATTATTCACAGCACTTTCAAAAAAGATCTAACAAATATAGCTTCAAAATTTCGATTGACGAATTTATTCAATGTGATTGATCTTGACGCAAACAAGTTCTTTACAATGGTGCACCCACGCAGTGGAATCAGATATTTTATTCAGTTAAATATTTAAAAATACAGTAAAATAATAATAAAATAAGTAATGATATATAAAACAATGACAAATATTTTTTCTTTTCCAAGTAAATACGATGCCGGTATTAAACGGTATTAATGTATGCACTATATTACACAATGTAGATAACATTCCAAAACGAATATTAAGTTCTTTTAATTATGTTTAGAATATTATTTCGGATTTGATAAAAAGAAATGATTAAAAGTGATGAAATAGTGTGAGTAAACTTAAGTTTAAGTTATTTTAAATGTGAATTATAACATGCAATTACAAAACCTATCATCTTAAACAAAACAGGGATCTTTTGAAATTGTTGGCAACCCAAAACTTAAACGTATGACTCTTGAACTGTCATCCAGGTAAAAAGCTATGGTTAATATATTATAAAAGTTATCTTTTATAGCATAGTTATTCCTACTCTGTATGCTATCTCAAAAAAATAATAATGTAGTCACGACATTGTAAATTAAGTCCTGGTTGGGTCTAACTCCTTTCCTTATGAAATTGCAGCTTATACAGTAAGTGGTCTTAGAAATATTATATAAAATAGATTATGAACAAACAATTGTTTCCTTCAATACCTGAGTGTAAGTAGGCTACTGAGATGAGCCAAAAGTATCGAGATAAAAATATTGGTATCGAAATAAGTAAAAGCATAGATAATTTTTTCCATATCCCTATTAGTTATTCTAGTATAAACTATGTGTGAAGAGGTAAAATGTATTTTAAATTTAAACGTAACGTTAGGGCTTACAAAACATGTATTACCACTGTCACCCTTATGGACGGGGCATCGACGACGTTGACTATCTGGTGAATTTGAAGCTATTTTTGCAAAGCGGGTTGCATATTAACTGGACGAACTTAAATGCTCTAAAAACTATCATACGATGCCAATGAACGAAATAGAAGATGAGTTTTTAGGGTCATGCTAGTAATTAATCCCGGGACCTATAATTCACTATACAAACACGCTACCAAATGAGCTATTTTTTTCGAACTTCCTCAAAGTGGAGGAAGCATTAGTCAAGTAATTATTATTCGTGTACTTTTTTTAGCCTGTACTATAAAGATCTATTCTAAATTATTTTTCGAACGGACTCAACTATCCAAACTCAGATTCATAATTTAGTGAAAGAGATACATACCCAATTCCTTAGTTGTGCATCTTTGTAGTTCTGTCTGGATGAGTAGATATAACTCGCTAATTATTATTATTATTAGCACCGCGTCTTACTACCCGTTCGGGTTGTACGCACTTACGATAATGTGTAATGGTAGGGTGATTGTGAGATGAAATGGAGGTCCTACAGTTTAACGTGGAATCCGAACCACAGTGGAGGCCTGGCATTCCTCACATTCACAAGTTGTGATTAATACACGTCTTGTCAGAGGTAAAGGAAGGGTTTGGTAATCAGATATATCTGTGCCGTGATCGGGGATTGAGCCCCTGACCCCCAGTACAAAAGCCCGACACCTTACCTCTAGACCACCAGGTCACCGACTCACTAATGATTGTGATAAGATGTTCAATAATAGTCTAATAAACAACACGATGGAGTTACAGCGTTTTGGTCCCTCAAACAAGCTCTTATAGGTAGTTACAAGGGTATTAATAACAGGGCTCTTCTAGCTACTCGAAGTGAAATTCGGGTTCAATGTGTTGACACGAAAGGCCGACGGGTAAAGTAGGGTGAAAGGAGGAGTAAATGGTAAGGGTTGGGGGCGGGGGTACAGGACAGAAGCGCACACTTCATATCTTTGTTGGAGTGAGTGCGCATGTGGTTGAGTGTTTGGGAGGGGGAAGGGGGGAAGTTTGGGAGTCTTCTCGTTTCATCTGCGCGCCGTTTTACTACGCTTTGGCGGCTTACTATGTACTACGTCATCATCGTACTATTCACATCACAACCCTCACATGCGATAGCAGTGCGGCTTTAAGATTATCGAGCGGCTGACGTGTTATGTAGTTCATACATTCCCGCCCCTCTCACCCTCCCCTAGCTCACCCTCTGACTTTCCTTGTAATGCGATTATAACACCTTGCAATTTATGTAGTCTGGAAGTTGTTCCCTGGACTACCTGTTGTTTGTTACATCCCGCTCTTAACGGGAGGGAGGAGGCCAAAGCATGTTGACAACTGTGTAGGTGAGTTGAGGCCTAATAAGAGTTGCACGTATGAATTGCGGTCCACTCACTTTAGAGAGAGGAATGAATTGCGTGCACCTAATTAGTAGTGAGCTTTCTATCACGATGCCTTAAATTTCAGATAGAAACCATCATCATCTCATGTCAACATCCCTCGTAGTATCAAAACTTACTTAGTTCTTGTTGTTCAATGGTTTTGGCAAAAATTTGAAGGTTTGTTAGGCTATAGGCTGAAAATTGAAAAATGACACCTGGACACGTGAATAGAACCCACGTTCTTTGGCTTAGTACGCCAATGCTCTAACCACTGAGCTATCCAGGAATAGCCCCGTGCCTAAGTTCATCCTTCACTCATATTTTAAGGCAGAGTCTATGATGTAGGCTACGTGCTGAAATCATCGGCTACAAATGTGTGATTTTATTAAGATCACGAGCTATCACGATTTCCACACGTCCATCATAGACTCTACCTTAAACTATGAGTGAAGAATGACCTTGAGCACGGGAAAATTCCTGGATAGCTCAGTGGTTAGAGCATTGAAGTACTAAGCCAAGGTCCCGAATTCGATTCCAGTGTCCATGTGTCATTTTTCAATTTTCAAAAAATTATATCTAGATTGAGAATTCCTCACTAAAAGGCGTTAGTAATAGATTCGGCTATTTTAATAGTTTGTTAGGTTAGGTTAGGTTAGGAAACAGCCCGGGGCACAATTTGTACATGGCGCTAAGAATGTGGGGCCGCAATTCAACTGTCTCTTTATAGAGGTTATTATTACTATTATTATTAGCACCGCGTCTTACTACCGGTTCGGGCTATACGCACTTACGCTAATGTGTAATGGTAGGGTGATTGTGAGATGAAATGGAGGACCTACAGTTAACGTGGGATCTGAACCATGGTGGAGGCCTGGCATTCCTCACATTCACAAGATGTCTTGTCAGAGGTGAAGGAAGGGTTTGGTAATCAGATAAATCTGTGCCGGGACCAAGGATTGAACCCCGGCCACCAGCACAGAAGTCTGACACCTTACCCCTAGACCGCCAGCTCACCCTTTATAGAGGTGAACAACTCGCGCGGCCGTAACTCACCTGCAGCCGTTGACAAACTCGTCTGATTTGCAGAAGACGGGGAGGTCAATAATAGAAACCCAACTGGGTGGACTGAGGGTATTTTTATTTTCTAAATAGGTTTATTCTCCCTCTATTCACAAATGGTGGTACATCTTCGTCATTCTTACACTATTTTTGTAGCTAGATGTGGATAGCACAGACAGTTATAGTCTGATTTTGGTTGGAAGAACATTTTATAAAATTCAAATATTTCTTTACAGACAACATTTGGTAACATTTTACTATAATAATGTTATTTTATAGAAATTAATACTATCTATAAAATGAGCGGCAGATCACATGAATTGATGAATGAGTATATTAAAATTGTTTAAGTAACTCTAGTAACTTCTAGAAAATGTTCTTGCTAAAATCAGGCTATAGTAGGATTTGATAAACATAAAAAATAAGTGCTATGGCGCACTGCACATAATATATCTAGCTTTTGTCTTAATATAATATACATCGTGGCTGTAAGACTCTGCTAAAGAGTATAAATAAATTAATATACACGGTTACAGAAACATTTATAAAAGAGAACCATCTCTGTCCACTAAAGAGCATAACATTCAATCTAACATCTAGGAGTGATGAATATATTATATATGCTTATAGCTCAGAAATTATTGGTTTTATTTTATTGAAATATATTTCAAATAATATATTTTTCATTTTAGTATCACTACAACTTGACGATGATAATGGTTGCGGGAACATGATCAAAATTGGTAATTTATTTTGGTGCAAATTACTGTGAAAGTAATTTACATGAAAAAATTAGAGCTTCCATTTTTGTTTGTATTGTTAAACAATATCTAGATACCAAATTAAATCAAAATCATTAAAGAGGATTTTGATAAGATATATCCGATCTCTTTTAAACTTTCAGTAAGCTAACATTAATTATAGGGTTGGATGTCTAGTTTCTGAAATTCCTTGGGGGAACTTTACATAAAAACCCTGGTATCAGGTTTTAGCCCGATCGGTATCATGGTTTTGGCTCTAAGTTGAAATACATATATACGGCATAGCGGAAACAACTTTTTCCATTTCGTGGGAGGGGGGAGGGTCATTAAACGTCAATATTGATCAAAATCGAGTTTGATTCTTTTTACGATCAGAATACATTTCTCTTCGAGTGGTCGACAATAAGTAATAAAGGATAGAATAAAAATCTTTAGAAACTGAATATTATATCATTTACTAGATAAATGTTAATTTGGTTTGGTTTATACTCTTTAATTGCCCATTTCACGTCTGATTAAGCGGGGTATCATCTACCTACACATGGTGACCTGGCGGTCTAGGGGTAAGATGTCGGACCTCTGTGCTAGGGGGTCCGAGGTTCAATTCTTGGTCCCGGAACAGATTTATCTGATTGTCAAACCCTTCCTTCACCTCTTAAAAGACGTGTATTAATCACAACTTGTGAATGTGTGGAATGCCAAGCTTCCACCGTGGTTCGGATTCCACGTTAAACTGTAGGACCTCCATTTCATCTCACAATCACCCTACCATTACACATTAGCGTAAGTGCGTATAACCCGAATGGTTAGTAAGACGCGGTGCGAATAATAATATCTACCTACACGATTGTACTCTAACCAAAAGTGCGGTTTTCTTTGATTCTTCACTTGACAACAGTAACATTTGAATTGATGAAAAAATAGGTTTTATTTCTTTTTAAAATAATTAATTTTCACTATTTTTAATTAGTTTTCACAAATATGGTAACATTATCTTACTGGTATTAGCTCTTCTGTTGTTTTTAAAAATAAATAATCTAGGCTACGGCCTTACGATGGCATCTAATCCTAATTATATAACATACCAATTATTATCCATGCGCTGAAACGGGTTCTTAAGAATGTCACCTAGTCACATTGAAAATAAAATAGCGTCATTTAAAACAATAGTGATTGTGATGTTATTGGTATGCTTTGTTAATGGTAGATCAAGGTATATTATAAAAGATTTGGTTATAAAATTTACATTGAAAACACCATTTGAAGAAATTATACGTATACAATTGGATAGTAGAAGTGATGGTTGCAGATTATCACGCTAAAATGTATCAAAAACTTCTTATTGGCAAAAGTTCTACAGAATGAGGTCTCACTCGACTTTCTAGTTAAAGGTTTTCTCCCCAAAGGCCATCGACTTTGCATAAATTATAACTTTAAAACGAACCCTCTCCAAGTCGGACTTGCTTTGGCTCCTACTATTTTTGTCCACATCTTGGACCTCTAACCTTTAAAATGAGTGTCGTTTGTCAAAATAAGTGCAGCAGCTTTCTTGTAATTTCAACTACCGGAAATGATCTTATTAAATGCTACTAATATGGTTCTATAGTCAAATAAAGTGATTGTTTGATCGTTCGTTTGTTTGTTTCTAATTCCCATATAAACCACTCTACCGATTGTGCTGAAATTTTACATGGATAGTCTGGAATTATATTTGTTGTATTGTGTCTTACTACCCGCTTAGGTCACACGCATTCTAATTGTGTTATCAGATTACGGATGTGAAATGTATAATTTAGAAGAAATGTACCCGTATTAGTGTGTGTAAAAAGATAATGGGATATAATATAGGAAAAATTAACCAAAATACGCCCGGGCGAGATTCAAACCCCAACCTCCCTGTCAACAGTACACTAGACTAAATGAGCCGGACGTTTAATCCCCTAGTCTACCGAAGTGGGTAGTTTATTATTTATTTTGGAATTTAATCAGCTGTATCAAGATAAAGGTTGATACTGGTGGTTTTCTTTTTGTTTTGTTTTAAAACTTATTATATATATAAAAAGAAGAGTCCTGACTCACTGACTGACTCATCAACGTCCAGCCCTAACCCTTGGACACAGAAAGCTGAAATTTTGCACAGAGCTTCCCTTTATGATGTAGACAAGGAACAAGGCCAGATTTTTTGAAATTCCCATGGGATAGGGAATTAAAAGGATTTATATTTTCGCTTTAAAGTTGCCTTATTTCCGTAACTATAATTATTAGAGACTTCAAATTAATTTGGCATGTAAGTCAGTAATTACAATCACTAATAAAAAATTTCAGGATTTTTTGAAATTCCTACGGGGTAGGGAATAATGAGAATTTATATTTTCGCCTTAAAGTTGCCTTATTTCTTATTAGATCAACACCCAGCCCAAACCCTTGGACCTAAAAAGCTTGGAGTGAGCTCGCCTAGCAGCCTGGACGTGTTAGCACCTGAGGGAAGAACCTCTAATGTAGTATATAAAGAGGTACTATAATTATGAACGAAATATAAATAGTCATAACCCCCTGTGAATAAAAACCTAAGTAATTATACCTTCAGTTTCCGGATTTTACAATAGGTAGCACGCGAGTCATTGAAAAAAGAGTGAAAACGCGAACGAAGTCGCGGGCAACAGCTAGTATATATATAATGAAGAACTTAGTGGTACGCGTGACATGGGAAACTCAACAGTTAAAAAGAAAGTAGATCTATTATTTTCGAATGAAAAGATGACGTTCAAGCTCGTTTATTACCTATAGACTCCTATTGTTCCATCAAGATGATTACTCTGCGCGCGCACCTCGAATTTGCCTCGTCATATTAAAATTAGACTATAATACTGGAATTTAAAAAAGCTTTAGAAAAGTTACTACACTAGAGAGTCCTTTGAAATTGATAAAAGTGATGTACTTTTCCAAAGGGAGGACGATATTATGTTTCACAACAAACATAAAGAATGTGAATATTGTGTTCAGCTGTTAGACTTCTTACCTATTGTGATAGCGCTGTATTAAACCATTTTGTTAAGTTAATATCATTTATATAAAAATGTGATGATTATTTAAATAGGTTCAAAAGTATATCCATAGAAGTTACCGACTCTTAATTAAAAGATGGCGTAGGAAATAAAAAAATATTTTGTACCAAATGAATTACACGAATATTATAATAACGGAATTATTATTATTATCATTAATTCTTACTACCCGTTTGGGCTACACGCACTTACGATCATGTGTAATGGTAGGGTGATTGTGAGAGGAAATGGAGGACCTACAGTTTTTAAAGTGGAATCCGAACAATGGTGGAGGCCTGGAATTCCCCACATTCACAAGTTGTGATTAATACACGTCTTGTCAGAGGTGAAGGAAGGGCTGGCCAATCAGATAAATCTGTGCCGGGACTGAAGATTGAACCCCGCACCCCCAACACACAAGTTCAACACCTTACCCCTAGACCACCAGGTCACCAACACGGAATTAACTATACAAGTATTATAAAAGGTTATCTTAGTCATTTATGCATGGATAGCACTGTAGATTTTCTTTCTTTCAATAAAGCACTGTTTTTGGTTGGACATATCCTACGCGAGCTTCCCCCCACTTCCCCCCTTAGCGACGCACATGATTAAATTCATGCCAAAGAGTCTTACGAAAAAACAAACATAATTTACACATTATAATTTTAAGTATCATTGATTGGGGTTTCAATGAAAAAGTTAATTACTTGATCACGAAATTAAATTAAATGGCTGGTTAAACTCGACCTTGAGGCAGGAGAGGAGACCTCTGATGATGATGTGTTGCCTAAATAGGCCTACCTGGAGTTCAAGGTGATGGTATATTGACAAGTGACTTGTCACAAGCATCTAATGTTCCTCACATAACACGCAAATACATAAATCAAGTAAGAAAATAATGGGTAATTAAAATTAGTTTTTGTGAGGATACAATAAGAGTGGTGACACGACCATTCAGATACCCACCACTTATCGAAATAAAGGTAACCCTCAGACCCGTTTAAACACTAACGCTTGCATTTGTACCATTCTCACAAATATATATTAATTTTTAAAATGTGGTAGCCAGAACATTGTGATAATTATATAAAACAATCATAAATTAATACAAGAAATATCTAGTTAAACTAACAATATCGAAATCAATACTAAAATAAAAAAGTATAATAAATAACTACTAAACAAACCTTGTTTTAGAAATTAAAGAGAATATCTAGTTTAATTTTGAGCTAGTATAGTGAATAACATTTTTTTAAAGTATATAACGTGCAATTTCTGAACTTACTGATTATATAAGCACACGATTTACACATTTGCCTAGTTCTAGATCAGAAAAAAAATATCTATTTTCAAGATTATCAACTCATAACTGTGAAAGAGGATAAACAGTTTAATGACTAATACGTTTTCGCCCATGATATAAAACGAATATGATACCCTCACAATTAAACAAACAATATTCATCGTAATCTATATTCTAATTTTAAGGGACTTTTAATATAAAAATTGAAATCAGATTGATTAAATCATATTTCTACGATTCAAATAGCCAAAGATAATATTTATGCTTTTTGTGAGGATTATTCCATTTAGATATCATATTCTGAAAATTGAAACCTGGACACGGGAATCGAATCCGGGACCTTTGGGTTAGCATGCGAATGCTCTACCCACTGAGCTATCCAGGAATCGTCCCGTGTCCAGAACCATTCTTCACTTATATTTTAAGGCAGAGTCTATTATGGACGTGCTGATGACGTGTTGATGGATATCGACGTTTAATGACCCCTGAACCCTAAAAAGTTGTTTTTGCAATGCCGTCTGTCTGTGTATGTGTCCAACCCTAAAATAAAGAGTAATTTAATAAAGGGAAAAAAGAGAAAAAATACATTTTCTCATGATAGGCTCTAACAATTTTGATTAAAATTCGTATCTGTGCGTTGATTAAGAATATAAATAAAATTGATATTTTCATTTCCCCATGAAAATGACTTTTAGGGTACTTTAACAGAAACTGAAATTTCAGTATCTCCACAACTATTTGAGATACTAAATAACTTTCCATTGCATGACCGTAGTACTATTAAAAAAAACACTTTTATTTGAAAAATATTTTTATAAAATTAATAGTTTTGGAAATATTCGCAAATATATCAATACAATTTTACAACATTATTTGTTAAAAGATACTACTTAAATTTTACTGCAATAATTCTCTAATGTCATACAGTAGGTAAATATTAGCAAATCTCTCAAAATGTTGATGTTCTTAAGGGAAGTATTTGTACAACAACGATATATCTCTAGAATTCTAGAGTTAATAATCAATATTAACCTTTTTTATTGGTTTAAATTTAAAAATGAGGAATTTATTATCAATGCGACAACCATCATCCCCTAATAAAATGTCAAAATTCTTACCAGAAGTGTAATTCTTAAAACAAAGTGTTGACTCTTGGGAACCCAATATTGATATTTGTTATTGGTCCAAATATATAAATGAGGACTTTAATTATTTAAAAATAAAATTATAAAATTTAAAACCGAGAGCCGAAAAATATTTTGCGTAAGTATAGTGCAATTTTTGCTCGGGTTTGTAGGTGTATGGTTGCTATTTCTTTTCACATATACTGTATTACGAGTTTTGAGTAAATATATAATTTAAAAAAAAATGGAATCAGAAAGTCCGTGCGGGGTTCCATACCATTTATTTTTATATTATATCAAATGTTTTACGTGGAAACATAATTGATAGTGGGGGGTTTGATTACAGTGGCCCATTAAACGATTTCTAACAATTTCCTGCTTCTAGCTCACAAAAGGTTGACAATCTAAGACGTCATTCTCACAATAGATCAGACTGCCAATGACAGGGAGATCATGGTTCAAGTCCCGGTCAGGTGTAGCGGGATTTTCCCCCTAAATTGTTTTCCACTCTCCTTCCACGCAAATTCAGTTACACTTACTCTAACGCAGCTCCTTCTATTTCACCTTGACAAGCGTTATGCGCATGCGTGTCACTCCCCAGACTTGGAAAATCACGCAGCGTTGCCAACTGTACAATATGAATACTACTTGCACTGCAACATTACCACCTGCACAATCGTGTGATCCAATAGTTCGGTGCCTGATTCGGTGGCCGCATAGTCAAAGGCGTCACCCTCATTTTCAAATATTTTTTGGGTGTACTGGGGAGGTTTTTCCAAAATTGTTTCCTGGTACAATTATTCCTCTAATTATAACCTTCATAATCCCTAAGCCCATTAGCATAATTAGTAAATAAGCGTATAACAATATGAATGCGTAGTAAGACGCGGTGCTAAAAAAGAAGGGATACTACACCAAAGGCAATGTCCTGGGCACTATAGTACTAAGTAACAAAATAATCCAACAATTCTGAAGTTTTATTAAAATAGGCCAAGTTATAGCCTTTTACCCAACCACAAGATATTTTAATTTTAATCTCAATAGTTTGAATATTAATTACGATGTGAGATTGACTTTTAATATAATATAATATAACCACTAACTCACGCGTTAGTACAAAAAATTTATTATTATGTTAAAAACTACTTATTATTTACATGTTTTAGAAACTAAAGTAGTACACTATAGGGGAAATTCAAATAAATCTCGGATCCAGACAACCGAACTGACTCTCCTATAAACACATAATGAGAAAAAGGTGATTGGTTACCATTCAAGGGTGTGGTTAAGTTGTGCGACATCAAGTGTGACCGAGACACCGAGCACAATTAAACCATTTCCTCCTCTGCTGTACAACATAAATGTAGTAAAACGTGATAATAATAATAATAATAATGTACATCACATACAAAGTGGGAGTAGTTTTAAATCCAATTCCTCTCAGTTATTTTTCGGCATCACGTCTTACTACCCATTCGGGCTATACACACGCTAATGTGTAATGGTAGGATGATTGTGAGATGAAATGAAGGACCTACATTTTAACATGGGATCCAAACCACAGTCCTCACATTTACAAGTTATGACTAATACACGTCTTGTCAGAGGCGAAAGAAGGGTTTGGCAATCAGATAAATCTGTGTCGGGACCGAGGATTGAACCCCGGACCCCCAACACAGAAGTCCGAACCTTACCCCTAGAACGCCGGGTCAGCTTTTAAACCATTTAAAAGTCTTAAACTTATCCTAAAGCGATTATGGCCTTTATTAGAACCCCGCCAAACTGTCCATTCGGAAAATATACATTTGTAAACTTACTAATTGTTTTAATCTTTTAGGGGTTAGGAGGGTTAAATTTAAATTAAGTGTATCGCCATTTACGTGAAATAAAAGTGTAAAAATATCCAGGAAAAAACACCTCAATACACCCAATGGTGATTTGAGACCTGACCTATTCGTCAGCGGCAGTCCGGTCTATTACGATAGTGACGCCTTAGAGCATTCGCTCACCAAAGCAGGTGTAGTTGTTTTTTTAAAAATTGTGTGAACTTTATTCAGTAATCATTTTTACAAAACTCTCGCCTTCATGCTCTACCCATTAGAATAAGCCTTTATGTTGATCCTTCTGATAAATCATATTTAAAAAAAGCAAGTTTTGTGTTTTCAACGAACTTTCGAAAATCACATCTGCTGGGATCAGGGCTTGCCCAGCAGAACATAGGCAGTCACCTAGTTTGCAAAAGTTCTATGGGTGCATTCCAATAAGATGTATCTTAAAAAAAAGTTTTAAGAATAATTAAATTAAATAAGATAATAGTTATTTATAAATAAATATTTTACCTATCATTAATAATATAGGCTTATTATAAATATATTGATTAACAACATGATCACTTTTGTGGTTTTATAACATTTGGGATCAATTTGTCGGTGAATCACATTGATATTTAGTTAAAGCCTTAGAATAGGGTCAAATACTGTAATTTCTAAAGGTGGGCGTAATGATCCGATATCAAATGTTGGTGATAATCTTCCATGGAAGAAAGTTAGTTAAAATGAAATATAAAAAAAAAATACTTCTGATGTAATAAAAATAATCATTCCTCATTGTAACCCTTCAATAACTCTAAGTATGGAATCCTATTAAGATACATTTATTGAGTGTTGGGGGTGTGGTTTGTCACTTATTTTTCATTTATTTACCTTTTTATATTATTTTCCTTTTTTAATCCAGTATTTTTGTAACCTATATTATTATTATTATATGTCATGCAGGAAGGGTTGTTTATTTATAAAGAGTGAAGCCTAAACAATTAAATGATTAGTAGCTCGAAAATCAACACTTTAATCGAAAAGTAAATATTCACTACCTAAATAAAAGCTAAATAAATACAACACTTTTTCACCTTTTAAATATGACACTTAGGTGAGCTCCAACGGACATCAGACAAACCTCAGTACGTTGTCCATCACTTTACTCAGAATGGATCGTTTATTGTTTCTGCCCCACCCTGTATTATGTAGAATGCAATTGAACTGCTGGCACTTGGCTGAATACAAATTAAGTTTTAAAATATTATATTCAACACATTATTACTGAAGGCCATTATTGTACAATTTATACATATTTTTCTGAAATATGCAACATCATTCGCCTCTAATACCTTAGGTCTTTACCCAAGGTTGATAAACTATGTAGGTTTCTAAATTACCCGACCTTTAAAGGTTTGTAGAATACAAATATATTCGTTTTTAATTTAATTTTATATGCAAATCTATAACCCAGGAATTTCATCATTTTTACTGTTTACTACTAAATTCTTGACACATTGTAACGACATTATTTTATCAACTCCTTTAATATGCATAATAAAGGAAATTCACCATTATATTCAAAATGTAATGATACGAATGTTCTTTTAGCAGTAGTCAGAATATATTTCAGGGTATTTCATCACTCTTTCTTCTATAGAAGTAAACAAGGAAAAGGATAATAGAGCGAAGGAATACGTGCGTAATATGAGAAATTCAAGAACGTAAGAATTCTTTGATGTACAGTACTTCTTGTCCAACACCTTAGATCACTCGGTAGCGTGTGTGTCTACTGAACTAAGAGCTACTGGCTCGATTCCTGGCATGGCTGAAAATCTATCATTGATTAAATATGGGTTTACCCCTTTAACAGTGATGAATTAATGGCTGGAAGAGGTGTGGGCTAGGGGTTGTGTCGGTTCAATATTTAAGTTAGTTAATAATTTGGGTGTTGATATAATCAGTTCAGAAAGTTCACGTTAAATATCTCAAATAAATTAAAATACAGTACGTCTTAGTGAGTGAGATTTCAAGGCCCCCCCACCTCTCCCGCTCTCTCGGCAAAGATCCAGTGATGATAACATTTGCAGACCATGTCAAGCTTTTATAACTACTTTTAATTAAATTAATTAACCTATCAACTGAGATCTCACTAAGGGTAACAGGTTTAATCCGCACCGGACATTTAATCTCAAATGTTTTAATTTAAATAACTACGCGTGATATTGGGTCGTGTAATCACTTTGTTCAGAGCAAGCAGTGATGACATTAAATAAATAATTCATTGATTTTTTGATTGATTTAAATTTTAATTTGATAATAAATCGTTCCCACATACAAGAGACAGGATATGGTAATATCTAAGTATTCAAACCCCAAAATGTAGTATCCACAAAATGGAGCTTTACAATTTTATCTCCCAAAAGTGGTGGAATGATTCAATAACCTTTCCTTCCCTCAGCCTCGTTTACAAAAGTAAAAACATTTTAAATATCCACAATGTGTACAGATATAAAATAAACATCTGCTATAAACAGCAAGTATCTGAAGATAAAACTAATAGCTTACACTGGGCTATAGTTTTATAGTTTATATATTAAAAACTATTGCAAGAATATCTAAAAGCTCAATTGATTTTTTCAAAATATCCTTGACTTATTCATGTTTTTTACCTTTCGCACCAAATTCCCTGATTTTTTTCAGGTATTCCCTGTTTCCAGTTACGTCTAATCCTTTTGTAGCCCACGTTTTTCCAATAACCTTATTATAAAGGTATTAGGAGAGGCATCTTTTCATACCACTGACAGAACAACATTAACATTTTAGAATTTATCCTAAAGCCCAATAATTTATTTCACTGAGTCCATTGCTACATAGTTGTAAACAAGTTGTTTGTTGTCTAGTTGTGAACTAGTGCTCTTGATATCTAGTGCCCAACCACGCTCGCTGTTTATTCTGTCACAATGTATTCTCATGTTGACAGTGTCTCATTTTGAAGGAATATATATCTATTTTACAAATTTACCTTTATTTTAATATTGATATTATTCATTTATGTCCCTATAACTACCGCCATTATTTAAACATATCTATTGTAAACGATCCTAAGAATACATTTTTTTTAAAAATGCTAAGTTTGTTCACTTTATCTTTATTCAATTCTCCTATATCTCTAAAAAATTGTGATCTAGGAGATTTTTCAGCCCAAAATGCGTTGGGATGAACAACAATGTGGCCAAATATTGCAAATTGCATATAATGTGAAACATTAAAATGGGTTAGATTACTGATAATATCACTCAGGTGAAAATATTACGAGCACAGATAAACGATGGGAAACATGGTATGGGAAGTATTAATTGGATAACTCTCAAGACACACATAATATAAAATTAAAGAGCGTTTGAAATCAATCAAGTGAAAAATAACGACCTTTACACGAAAACTGAACCAAGGAATGCTGGCTTTGAGAACCAATGTTCTAGCACAGTAACATCTCGTTTCTATTGAGAGCCAGGGTTAATCTTCACAATATTTTATTCTAGCCCCGTGTATTATTACCCATTAAGGGGGATGCCTACCGGAGCGCTGGAATGTGTTACAGACGTTCATGAAATAGGCCATGGTTAAGTAGGGTTTTATTTTTTCCAAACTTGACTTAAGCCAAAATGAAGATAAAAGGTGTGAACATGCTTATCTAGTACTCTCCACCTTACATTTTGATAATCTATACATAAAAAAATCAATGAAAATGGGAAACATTGACACAGTTCTGAGACGAGGGTAACTACTAGATAATCCTAGATACAACCTTTCAGAAACAAATAGTCATTTTTGATAAGGTAACAACAGAGAATGTAAAGATAATTGATAATTCCTATTGCGGTTTTGATGCGTCAAAGCTAATGTTTTTCAGCTATCAAGTAGGGCAGCCACATCCTCCATCTACGCTTTGGAAGTAAAGAATAGCCGAAGAAAGAAGGAAAGGCAGTTGACTATGCGCATGTGCTCTCTTAGGTGGATGTCTGCCTTCACCTTGTTGAGAGTGGAGACAACGAACTGTGATCCCGCACATTTTTAAGTTTTATGTGTTCGTTAAAAAATGTTAAAAATAATAATATCTGCTGTAGCTTTTATTGTAAATATATAAATAAATGTGTTTAAAAACAGGTCCTGTGTTTCCAAACAGTTGTGTATGCTTTGCCTTCTTATGATAGCTATTATAATAACATATTAATAACATAACACTATATAGTTTTTTAGATAAATTAAAACTACTGACTATGAACAATAATGCAAGCAAAAGTGACTACCGTAAAGGGAAAATAACTAGACTTCAACTATCTTTTTGCCGCAAAAAATTAGGATAGAATAAGGGTAATAAGAGTTTTATTTGTGGATCAAAGTAAGTATATACTGATTTATTAGTATAAAACAGGATCTAGTTCAATGTTCAATGGTTGTGTGCTTGTTTCATTTTGCCGTGTTGCTCCTATATTCATTAGGAAGGGATTAAAATCAGGTCCGAAAGCTTCATTAAACTGGTCCTGTACAGTAAAGAACCACAATTTGAATTATGTTGCTTAAATTTAAAACATGTATTTTTATGGTTTCAATAACTATTCTTATAAAGCCAATGAACTTCACAAAATTTTAATCCCTACATGCAAGATAAAATTTAACTTTAATAAAGCCTAATTCAGCTCTGATACGTGAAGGTTAAATCTAAAACAATTATTACAATGTTTAGTGCCTGATTAGTAGTCTCAACTGAAAACGTTCCAAAATAAACCTTGAGCAACATATTTAATTTCTGAGTAAGTGTGAATTTGCCTTTTCCATATTAAACAAAGCCCGTAATGTTTAACCATAAATATTGCAACAATTAGGGTCGTATCAAAATCTAGAAGCTTACCGATGATATACTGTAAATTCAAGAAACTTTTTGGATGGAAACTTAAAATTTTTAATCATTACTGAAACTATTGGTTGAAATAAAGGATTATATACTAAGTATTTATATACGTTTCTGAATTATTGATTTACATGGTGGGGCTGCGTGAAGCTAGTCTCCCTTAGCCGGTAATGTACGCCTCTTAGTCCGTTGTAAATAAGGAACTAATTATGAGAATGTAGGATTAAAAGCACTAATAATGCACTAGATAGTGACAAATGTTTCAGGATTAGTGCTTGACACGATTAGATAGGCTTAACAAATCTCCACCAAGGTGCATTAGCGTTAGTTTTTAAAATGTGAAACTCACTTTGGTTTTATAATATATCTCCACACGCTAATATGAGAGCACTTTTTCGTATCAAATACTTCCTCGTCCCTAGTAAACTATTTTTTATACTGTTGTTTTAATTTTTTAAATAGTTTTCCCCCACAAAAAGAACTGAGGTTTATTTTTAAACCAAAACTGTGTTATTATAATTCATAAGAAATTTAATCTAAGAATAATATTTGTTCACATTACTTCATCATAATTAAATAGAGTAGGCCTACTGGAATATATGTTTTAATTTTTTTTGTTAAATTATTAGACTTTAAAAAAAATACTAGTTTTGTGTTATAATAATAAATACTTGAACACGCTTGACAAAATTAAATCCTGTATTATTTTGCATGTAAATAATCTGTCCTAGCAATAAAATGCTGAAATTGAAGTTTTTTGAAAAATACAAGAGAGGTTTTCGCTGAGTTTTATGTTATTTGGTGTGCTGATTTCGAAAATGAGCTAAATTTTTTCAATCACGTTAGGATTTTTTGTAAAATCAATATCGATATTTTGCTAAAATCCTATTTGAAAAGGAATTATCTCAAACAATTTTGCATGTACTATCTGGCAACAGTGTTTTTTTATCAATTTAAGTTTATGTAAAATAATCGATTCTTGGTGAGGCTAATTGATTTTTCAGCAATCGATTAATTTTTATAGGTTTAAATGGATGAAAACTACTGTTTCCAGATCGCACGAGCCGCCTATGGTAGAGAGAAAAACAAAAAGTTCCCTTGGGTTTAAACTTTTTACAATAAATTATGGTACAATTTCTAGAAGAAAATCGCCCACATACCATTTTAATTTGTTTTTATTAAGGTAACTTACATAAAATAGACGATTGACCAAGAGGAGCAAATATTATGTAGCCCTATGTGTACATGAAAGTTTGAAACAAATTTTAAACTAAGCAAAAAAAAATCTATTTAAGTATGTACTCTTTTTACTTTGAAACTTCTTATTAACGTTCTTCTTTTATGTCCAATCTCAGGCCCATCTCTTGTTAACATCCAAAAGTAGTCGGCGAGCATGTTCTTGTCCCATATTCCTTGATATTTGCGCTCCATATCTTTTATGTCTTGGTGGAACCTTTCACCCTGTTATTCACTAATTGATCCTAAATTTTCGGGGGAAAAATTCACATGTGAATGAAGGAAATGTATTTTGACACTCATGGAGCAACCCAACGCTTGAAACTTGTCCAGAATACTCATAACAATTGCTCTATAGTCAGGATCCTTGTAGTTACCCAGAAATTTACTGACGACATATTTGAAGGCAAACCAAGCTTCTTTTGCATTTGTTGTCATGCTAGTCTCAAATTTTTTTTATCCTTCATAAGCTCGCGGATATCTGGACCAACAAAGATTCCCTCTTTCAACTTGGCTTAGGATAAACCTGGAAACTTTTTGAACAGGTATTTGAATATTTGAAACAATCGCCATCTTTTGGAATAGCCTTGACAAACTGCTTCATTATACCTACTTTTATATTCAGAGGGGGTAACAATACTTTTTTTGGATTAACTAAGCTGTTCCGAATCACATTCTTGGTGCATGGTTCAAGATTTTATCTTTTCTTCCATTCTATTTTGACCCAATGTTGAGTCTTATCTCGGCTGTCCCACTCACAAATGAAACATGGGAACTTTGTATATTCGCCTTGTTGACCAAGAATCATGGGGATAACTGTAAAACCACCACAAATGGTCCAACCGTGGTCGGAATATTTTATTTTGTTGAGGACGAGAGACAGGTTTTCATAGCGTTCTTTTAAATGCACCGAGTATCCAACTGGAACAGATGCATACTGTCTTCCGTGATGAAGGATAGATTTAAGGATCCTTTTCGCTGAATATATAAATAGCCTTCATCTTAATCGTATATGATATTAAATTTGCTCATCAATCTGGGAACATAAGAACAATAGACCTTTTCTTCCTCAAAGTGCTTAAAAAAATTCTTTTCTCGATTCCTGTATCAAAAAAAATAGGTTCCTTTGGCCAATAAGTTTTTTTCTTTCAATTTGGAGCCCAAAAATTCTGCTGCCTCTTTCAAAAGTCCCAGATCTCTAGTCAGATCATTAAGTTCAACCTGAGAGAAGGGCTGATGTGAATCGCCTCCAGAGGGCTTATATTCAGTATTGGAGCCTTGAACTTCTGGATGCTCCGAGTTTGAAGACTCTGAAGAGATGACTGGCAATTCTTTTGAGGCAAAGGCTCTGGTATATCAGGTCTATGAGGAAAGGGACGTATGGCTGAAGGAATGTTACCAGGATAAGAGATTAGCTTTTGATTTTTGTGGTTATACCCACAGACATGGCAGAAACAAAAGTAACAATCAACAGAGTCGTTTGTCGGCTCCCTCCATGTCATAGGAATTCCAAATCGTAAAGCAGTCTTCTTTCCTTTGAGCCATAAGCGTAGATCATTGAGACACTGCACACAAACTTTATGAGGAGCCCACGATTTGTCTTGGTCTGCGAGTTTCATGCCAAAATACGCAAGATAAAGTTGTCTTACATAGTCTGTAATGCTCTTCATACGATTTTAATAAAACTATATTCGCCGCATATGTAACAAAAGTCATCTGGCAAATTTTCACAACGTCTCGAACTCGAAGCCATGTTTTAAAAAACGCACAGAGAAAAGCAACCGTTAAAATTGTTTCTGTGATGAAGTTTCTAATTATCACTGTATCAGCGCACTTACGACACTACACACGAAAGAAAAAATTCCACGTCTTTTATCTAACTACTAACAAAGTAAGTCCACGATCTTCTGGGTTAAAGAGAGATAAACTGAGTCCCTTACGAGAACACCTGTTTTATATCTTTTCTGATGACTCCAGAAAAGTCGATAGAATTCAGTCTTAAGAAAGATAACCGTTCAGGATCGATCCAGATAAGGCTCTAAAAAATAGAAGGTGACTGCCGATTACGTCCGCTTAGCAAGCGTTCCTGCAAGGTCAGCGAACCAAGATAAAAAACTGAGATAAGGATTCGCGCGACGCTATTGGTAGAGAGAGGTTGCGAGGGGGAGGGAGGGACGGTGATGGGGAGGTGTCAAGGAGTATTCTGTAGGTTCCACCAGGGTAGAATGATGGTCAGGAAGGGAGGGAAGAAATTCAACGCTGAATTTTTTTAATGGTAAATGTTCATAAAAATCCAAGTAAAATTGAATTTTTCAAGAAAACGTGACGTGATAGAAATTTTTCATTTTTTTATAAATCAGCACCAAACAATACATAAGGTTCAGCTATCAATTATCTTGTATTTTTTTTCATCGTGGGCCATTGTTATGCAAAATGTAAGGCAAAGCATAGCGATTTCTTATATTTAACCGATTTTATATAACACCATTATTATATTCAATTTACAGAAAATACTTACTGGTTATAGGAAAATAACTAATAAAAGTATGTAATAAATTTCAGTGATTTAGGTGAATGATCAATGACCAAAACACCTAACATCATTTAGGGATGCGAAATTCGGTTTTATGTTTTTATACTGTCAGAAATGTTAAAATATACCGTTTATAGGCTTTTGATGTTGTAGTTTTATAGTACTCATTAAAAAGTTTCTTAAAACGTGACCTTATTTATCTACAGAGTATGCTTTGTAAAGACAAATAACTTACATACTAACAGAGGTGTTAACAGTTCATCGAGCCAGCAAAAACCTAATATTCAAGAACAGATAGAAACTATGGATTGCAACTATATATCTCCTACTTCTGAAGAAAGGTGAGTTCCTAAATAATTTTATGGCGTAGACTATAATTAGCTCTTTGTTGACTTGTAATATATTTTATTGCTTGAGTACTCAAGCTTGAATATAAAAGCTTTATAATAAATATTAAAGTTCTAAAAAGCTGTACATATATTTTCTAGATAACCAAATTAATAATTCCTAAGGTAAAATGACCACAAAATCCTTACTAAAAACAAATTTATTATATATAGGCCTACTGATAGTTGTTTACATTTTTATTTTAGGTATATTCATAGTGATACAATTCAAATAATCCCCTCTCCACATTCAAGCACACCACCCAGCATCTTATCTGATACTATTGGTATCCTCCCTTTACATTCAGAGCTGCCTCACTCCAGCGAAAAAAATAATATATCCACACACACAATAACTGGTAGCACCTTTAAAGAAGATTTGATGGCGATATGCTCAGGAGATGAGTCGAAAACATCATTGTATTCACAACGGTAAATATTAGATTTCATAATTCACTTTAGTGCTTTAATTTATTTATTAAACAAGTTTAGGTGGAACGGAAGAGGACGCGAGCAGAGTTAAATGTTTTTGCAGTTTTCACAACAAACTTTTTTTAAGATCGAATGCTTCATTAGAAACATATAGTTTAATTTTCTATACATGGCGATATCAAAAGCTGTTTTTGGTATCTGCTATGACCCCAGCATCATTTAATGAGAAACATTTTAAACGAGGAAAAAAAGTTTTCACAAATTTTTATGACACTCATGACAGAAATTTAACAACTGTTGATATCACCTTGTGAAGAAAATTAAATTCTATATTTGTAATGGAGCAATATTTGATTTAGTTTGCTGAAAAAAAATGTTTGCTATAAAAACTGAAAAAAAAACCCTAGCTTTTATGGCACCCCCTCTGATCACACCTTAAGTACAGTTAACAGGAGTGCTGCAATCGTAGAGGTAGGGCATACAGTCTGAAACTAACTATGATATTTATAGTTATTAATGGAGCTGGAAAGATGCAACATGGAAGGAAGGTTCTATTTTGGTAACGGATCTAGTGCAAAGAATATGATCGCAGATATATTATTAAGCTATTACCTATTATTATTTGATGGTTTTTAGTATTATAACTATATGTTTTATATATTTTGAACTATACATTTACAGAGGTACCAAATATAATCTGTTATACTTGGAACCCGTCCCTGCCATAACAGAACCATTTAATGAGGTTCATGGTAATGCCCCCAGAGAAAAAGAAAATGTAGATCAATTGTAAGTTGACGCAAAATGTTTATCTTACTATTTGAGACAATACTTTTGGTTAAAAGTAGAATTCACATTTATAGGGGAAAATTAAGTCAAACATGAGTTAAAAGGACTCCAAATAGGAGAAAGAAATACAGGCCCACACCTTGTGATTTGATGGCTGGCTACCTACTAAATATATTGCTGAAAAACGTGTCATTAGTACGGGCTAGTCTTCATTTGAAGGAACTATACGGTTGAGATGAAATATACATATTTTTAAATTCACCCTTCCAGGTTATTCTTATTTAATTACACTTCTTGGACAAGGATGAGGAAAGTATAATTTTGAACAAATGCTACAGCATTGTTGTGGATGGGGAGTGTGAAATAATATACTATATGATATAAGCTACTAGCCCAGATATTGTGGAGGAATACATAAATACTTAATTACTCTTGCTTTAAAGAGGTTAGGGATGGAGTTTAATTTATAGAAATCATTACTTATTACGAATTTATTTCCATAACAAAAAAACGTTTTAGAGGTCATAGTTAGAGCTCAAACTAGCGTTGAAACATGTCATCTTACCAAGTTGATTTAATTTTTTTCTTTTTTCAGAAATTTAAAGAGTTTATTTACTCAATCATGGTATTAATATTGTGTGTGCTTATTGCGAGATAAAAAAAATTGCCAATTTATTTATCATATTTCCCCAAGGAATCTAAATAAAAATAATTATGTTCTCGCAATCAAACTCTGATTGCTATAAGACACCAAGAAAAGCTGTGTATTGCAAATTATGTTGTGGTCTTGTTTTAGCCCAAATAAAATCAATTTAATGTAAAATACATATATTTAAAATGCAAACGTTGGAACGATTTTACAATTTAATTGATTTGGTGTAGTGCAAAATAACTATACTGGTTTATTAAATTTATGAGATTACATTGTGCGAAAATGAAAATCTAAAAAAATTAAAATAATTAAATTCATGTTAATAATATTCCTGAAATATTTTCTATATATTATATATGTATTTGATTCATTCAAAATAACTTTAGTAATAAAACAAAATATAAGTTTTACTTTAAACATAATAGTGTAAAATAGGTGTATGTATTTTTAATGAAAGAATGCACAAGATATAAATTTAACATAAACTTTAGTCAAAAATTTATTTATTACAATATCATATTTTTATATCAATAAATTATTTCTAATTTTTTTCCAGGAATACTACAATCGATACATTTAAAATACGCCCCCCTCGACATTCAGAGATGGTGGGTGGTGATGGTGACACTATTGAAAGTATTCTCCCCACACATTTAGAGTCGCCTCATCTCACATCACTAGATAATACCATACATTCGACTACTGTTAATTCAGAAACAGAAGTTATATTGGATATTCTCCCGGAAGATGTGCCACAGACACCATCGTATTCACAACGGTAAATATTACATAATACATTTTAGTGTAAACTTATTTAGTGAACAATACATTAATTCCAAATTTTGAATTAACCTTTTACCAAGCTACTCTGATTAAATATGATACATATTTAATAGAAGTGTCACCTTATAAAAATAGAATTAGAAGCTAAAATTCAATATTTAGAATTATGAATGTAATAAAATAAATGTTAGTTAAATATCAGATACTAAAATTAAGATTAGCAGAGTCATGGCAGTGGGAAGGTAATCAATTTAAATTAGGCCAAGTATTCAAACAGTTGAAAAACTACACATGTACACAAGCATTGATTCCGTGCGTACTAAGACAAAGGTCCGGGGGTTCAATTTCCGTGCCAAAGCTAACAGTTAACATTTATGGTTCTGGTTTCAGTTCCACTGCTTGCATTAAATACTTTAAGCTACAATGTACATTTGTTTTGTTTTTTATTTCCAGGGACACACATGTTTTAAAAACACTCTCTATCAAAGAAGGACGCAGAATATTCGACTTACAGTACACTTTGGAATATGTTCAAGCCATAAAGCATTATGAGTTAGACTGCACATTTTAAAATATAAATATTAGAGGTTAAACAAGGAATGGCTTCTGCAGCAAACTACACTTACAGTGCTATATGTGTGGCGTTCTCGAAACACTCCATACTGAAAACCCCAAATGACCATGAATGTTAATACCACAATGATGGTTGGCATTATTAACCCAGGCCAAGGTTTTTCTCAGAAGGAAGAGTTGTCTTTAGATATGCCTTGTATGGGCAATCCTATATACCAAAAGATACACCAAGAAGTAGGTGAACATCTAGGAAGCATTGCGTTTGATGAAATTATGACTGCCGCGAGTGAGGCAGCAGCATTGGCTGTCAAACAGGAAATGTAAACATAGAGGGTTGACTGTTGTGGCAGTTGGATCATGGGCAAAAGATCTTATAAGAGCATATACGATGCTCTCAGGAGTGGTAAGCTATATATAATACATAGTTTTTAGACGTAAAACTTTATGTGTTGAGCTAGATATATTATTTAATATAATATAGTAATCACTAAATAAACTTTTAAAGCACAATTTTGTCTTTGTTTTTCAGTTTAAATTATTTTAAAGGTTCTGTAGGTAAATTCTCTTACACTAAATTTTGTTTATGATACTAGGCATGAAATGTTGGCTTCAAGACAAAAAAGGTAATATACATGGGTGTTCGTAACTCCTATTGCTCTATTTGAGAAAGAGCATCTACCCAAGAAAAAACTGCAAAAGAGCTTATATGCTTTAAAAATTGGACACAATCTGCCACTGCGATGAAAGCTGACATCATACATAGTTGATGGGTTCAAGCAAAGTGTACTAATGTATGGAATTGTGTACGCTGAAATTATAGGTAACTTAACATAGCACTTGAAACAGTTAGTGAATGTCGTGACATCGAAAAGTTTTAATTCATAATCCAGTTATTTCATCGGGAACCCAACAAAAATCAATATTATTAAATGATCTTGACTTAACAGTATGATAGTGAATTAATAAGTGGATTTTATTATTTTTTAGGTGATGGGTACAGCAGTGTCATGAAACGTTTGAGCGTAGTCAGTAGTCAAGCTGTATGGTCCTGATTTCGAGATAAAAAAGATTGAATGTGCAACTATGCGCAACTATGTGATTTGGGAAATCGTGTAAAGAGGAAAGAGCCAACTAAGTCCAGTTCCTGGAAATATTAGTACATCTATTCAACAAAGATTGTTAAAAATGCGATATGCTGTAACTGAGGAAATAAATTATCGCCAAGTACAACCTTTCCCTCATGATGAAAATGTCAAACAACTAAAGGAAGACATAAGTAATGGGCTTAGTCATGTTTTTGGTGAGTATTTTCGGTGTGGGAAGTGAAGATATTTTTGTCAGGGATCAAAAGAAGGTGAAACAAATTTAGTACCAGAGTTGATAAAATATGGTTTGTGGGAAGATATACAGTTAGTGCTTGTAATTCCTTGGCATTCCATATTCGAAGCCTAATCTTTAACGTTAGTAATAATATTGCAGAGTCATTTAATAGTGTAGTTGCCAAGTTAATCATCGGAAAGCGCATTAGCTATGCTTTGAGGGGCTCTTATTAAGTTTTCTCTACAAAAGCAGTTACTTCCCACAACAAAGGTCCTACACTACACAAACTCCTGCACAAAAAGATCGCTATTGTCAGTCCTGGAGTAAACACTAAACGGTTTTGTCACACGGAAAATTAAACGTCAAAATGCAAGGATCAAACGGAAATTTCAGTACCCTCCCCTCAGAAAGCCACAAAAGAAACCTTCAGGTCCAGATGAGCACTATGGTATTCTAGTCAACCCGGATAAAGCTGACCTCAATGAAAAAGACTATACTCTAAAGAAAGAGCAGTTTATTTGTAGTTTGCATAAGACAAAAGAGCAGTGGAAAGCCTTGATTTATGAAACGGTCGAACAAATTCAGAATGAATAATGGAGAAGACACAAAGGAAGATAGTGACAGCTTCATGGTTTGGTAAAATTTGCAAAATGAGACAGACCACATTGAAGGCAAATCAAGTAAAGACTATGTTACGTGAAACATTATTTGAAAGTTATAGGACTCGATGTGGTGTTGAACATGAAACTATGGCAATATAAGCTTTTGTAGGAATTCTTGGAGTAAAAGTTGAAAGGGTGGGGTTGGTAGTTGACCAAAATCTCTCATTTATTGCAGCATCTCCCGATGGATTTGTAGGTGATGATGCTATCGTTGAAATTAGTGCCCTGCATAGGTGAAAGATATTAAACTAAATGAAACCATAAAATGCCAAAAAATAAAGTTTTGCACATTACAAGGTAATAATATCTTTCTTTTATTTCAAAAATGATAGTTATTATTACAAAGTGCAAAGACAATTACACATTACTGAAATACGGTGGTGTTACTTTGTTGTCTAGACAAGAAAAGGAATGTCCTTCACGAAAATTAAGAGGGATGACATCTTCTGGAAAAGTGAAATGGGGTCTCAATTAATCAGATTTTATATGGATAATTTGCTTCCAGAGATACTTTATTCCAGATATGATCGATGATTGCCAATAAGGGATACCTTTTAGAGACAACAAATATTTAAAATGGTGACCAGCCATCAATAAGAAAACATCTTAATTGAATTGTGAATGGATGAAAGTTTGTTTTACTTCTTGGTGGGATATAGATAAGAATCCTGACTAATATTATAAATGCGAATGTGAGTTTGTTTGTTTGATTGTTACGCTTTCACGTCAAAACTACTCGACCGATCATCACGAAATTTAGCATACGCGCTGTCATGGGTACAGAAAAAGACATAAGGTACCTTTCATCCAGAAAAAAAAGTACTGATCCCGAGGGATATAGAAAAGGATATAGGGTACCTTTCATTCAGAAAAAAATACTGTTCCCGAGGGATAGAAGAAAAATAACTTTTAGACGGTCGTCCAGCATAACAACTCGGCCTACTGATATGAACATGAATTGCAACATGATGCCTGGAGTACAGAAAAAGGGACCTGCGGTATCTTCCGGTAAACCTGGGGAAGATTTGCCAGGGGTTAAATCATCAGACGCTCTTGGTAGTGTCTACACCGTCCATGTAACGAACTTTGAATGCTTTTGTCTGCGCATGTTATTGCATCATGTTCGAGGTCCAACTAGCTACAGAGGAATGCGGAACATATAGAGAACCATGTGAAGCTCTAATTTTGTTAGAGAATGATAACCACTCGGACGAAACTCTGGAGGAAGCCGTGCAGTGCCGATCACCAAACAAAATCAAGGAACTTTACGCAACCTGCATATCATCTTGCGGTCTTTCCAATCCTCAAACGCTGTGGGATAAGTACAAAGAGTACATGGTGGAAGATATTTTGCAGCGGCCACAGCAAGTAAATACAGATATGAATTTTAATGAGCACATCTACTATGAAGCGCTGACGAAAATTGAAAACAAGGTTATGACAATGACGGGGAAGAAGCTTCAAGATTTTGGAATGGTAAGCCCTCGAAGATCAGATGAAAATGACTTAAACAATGAAATTACTCGGGAATTAAACTATAATTTAACAGCATTGCAACAGAAAGCAACCGAATTAGTTCCTCGGTTGCTTCCAGAACAAAGTGCTGTATTTCAACAGGTGTTACGTCAAGTAGAGTCAGGGAATGGTGCACTCCTCTATTCCGTTCTAAAACTTCCATTAAATCTTGCATATGCACAGGAAGAGTCACCCATCTGCAATTTCAGCAAAAATATCTCTCGAGGTATGATGCCACGACAACGTAAACTTTTAGTTTGGGATAAAAGTACGATGTCCCACAAGAAAAGCTATAGAGGCATAAAACCGAAATCTTCAGGACTTGCGAGAGAGTACAGATATTATGGGAGGAATGGTAGTTTTACTGACTGGTGACTTCCGACAAACTCTACCGGTGATCCAGAGGGGCACACATGCAGATGAAATCAAATCATGTCTCAAGTCATCAAGATTGTGGCCAAAAATTAAAAAATTAAGCCTAACAACGAATATGAGTGTCCACCTTTATAATGACGTAGATTCCGGACAATACTCAGAGACACTATTGAAAATTGGCGATGGACGTTTGGACATGGTTGCTGAAGGTTGTATTTTACTTACAGGGGAATTTCTGTAATTTGGTGGAAAATGATGTGGAGCTCATTGCTAAAGTTTACTCAGACTTACAACTAAATTTTAATTGTGATCACTGGTTGTTAGCAAGAGCAATTCTTGCACCAATAAACGAAATCGTTAACAAAATGAACACTGACATTTTGAGAGAGAGGCAGGGAGAAATAAAAGAGTATTTGTCAATAGATACAATCATGGACACAGAACAGAGCACTTCATATCCAGCTGAGTTTTTAAATTCTCTGGAACTATCGGGTGTACCCTCGCATATAACTACAATTGAAATTAGGTGTACCAGTTATGCTTATGCAAAATTTAGATGCACCCCGATTATGTAATGGGATGATTATTCGGATTTCACAATTAGGGCAAAATATAAACTGTGTCACCATTTTAACAGGTGTGGGAAAAGGGGAAAGTGTAGTCATACCACGAATCCCAATAATCCCCACTGACCTACCATTTAAATTCAAAAGACTCCAGTTTCCAATCAAACTTAGCTTTGCTATTATCTATTAACAAAGCGCAAGGGCAAACATTGCAGGTAGCAGGGGTGCATTTGGAAAAGCCATGTTTTTCCCATGGCCAGCTATATGTATCATGTTCGCGTGTTTCAAATGCCCAGAATTTGTATGTATTTGCGCCAAATGGAAGGACATACAACATAGTATATAGGAGCGTCCTAAAATAATGATCTATTATGTGCCCATGATTTCAAAGGCCAAGGACAAGAGGAGTAAATAAGGGATGTTAATTAACTGTAGGTAAAATTTAAGATGTAGTGGGATTTTCAATTTGCGGCAAGGCATAACCAATGACTCTACTGACACACACTCCGCTACTTCTTTTCTAGTCCTACACTTAATCCTTATTTATATTGTGTAGGTTGTATGTTTCTTTATCTCTACCTGTATTGACCAACAACCTGAATAAGTTCATCGTTTTTATTTTCATACTTCCTGTGTCAACCGACAACCTGAATTTATTGACAAAATAAACATTAACGCGAGTGAAGCCGTGGGCAAAAGTTAGTATTAAATAGATAAGATAGATAAGGATATTTTCCTTCAGTTTGTTTCTCATCATATTGTGAACATTACTGACCATAATTTCCCTTCATTACTTAATAAACGTTAAATGAACATGAGGTCTTTATTTGTGATGTATGCAATGGTGGATCTACATAAAATAGCCCCTATGGCAAGTACTGAAATTGCGCCTCTGTCCAAACACCTGACACCTGTCTTTTAAACAACTTTACCACAATAATGCTCAAAATAAGACAAACTTATTAATTTTTCATTTAACACATTATGGTAACATAAGAAAACTATCAATGCACCTTCCTTGTTTGTTAATGACGCGAATTGATCTATGATGTGCTTAAAGTCTGCTTTTTCTGTTTCTTCTCTTTACACACTCAACAGAGCAAATCACACACTCTGCTTTGACCCATGAAGGCTTTCAAATACGAAAGTATAAATTTCAGATCTCACAGCTGTCGATGGTTAGCTGTATCTGAATAGCACTGAGAATATTGTGGAAAACTCTCTCATCTGCATACTGAGCAATACATTCTAGAAGCTCTTCAAGTAATGATATTTTCATGTTTCCCAGCTTGATAAAAACATTCAACAATATAAAATTTCTTCATACAGTTGTTGTTAATCAACAACAGAGATATAAAATTTTCCCATATCTGGTTTAAATTCTTAATATTGTCTGCGTAACACAGTACCTTGGCATCAATAAGAACGCCAAAGAAAGTCCCTTCTTATTTCACTGGTTTCATTTACATCGTCTGTAATGTCCTGGATAGCTCTAAGTATCATCTCAAGGTACTTTTTAATCTACTTCACTGCTTCTATGATTGCACTCCATCTGGTCGTGGGCTCCGACCTTCTATCATTGCACTCCATCTGGTCGTGGGCTCCGACTTCACAACCACAGGCACAACGTGTTTTTTTCTGATCTTTCCAGTGCTGTTTTGAAGGAAAGATTGATATTTAGATAGCTTCAAGGTTTCCAAAAAACGTGACCATAATTATATCCTGCTTGACTGTAGGTACACCCACCAAGTTGAGTGAGTGATTGTCGCAATTCATAAATAATACAAGGCTGTTTTTCTCACCCTATTCTTTGTTGAACACTACTCCTGTGTCAACCATCACAGGAGGGTTGTCATAAAACTGTGACTGACACTCTTGTAGCTCCATTTCGTCCTGCTTTTTTTCCTTTTCTGTTAAAATTTTCTTTAATCTTTAATAAGAATCAAAGTGAATTCAAACGACATAAAACAAATATTATTATGTTGTTAGTAATTAAAAAATTATATTCTCAATTTTAGATAATCTTATTTTTGAATTGATAAGTAATTAAAACTTGTTTAGTTTAAATATTATTTTACACTTAAAAACCAACAAAAAATGTCGAAATACGCCCTTAGGACCTTTTCACCCTAGGTTCACTCTGTCTCAACGGCCAAGTTTTGATATGAGAATTAGTATGTGATCTTATATAGGCTATTTTCAGTATGAATATAATGGATTTAGCTACAGTTTGTACAAAAACCAATATTTAACTTTCGATTTAGTAATTAAAGTTATAACTAAAAATGATTTAAAATGTAAAAGCATTTGGAATAAAAGAGTAAAATAAATTATAGTAACTGAGTAAATAGAAATTGTCTAGTTACGCACCCTTGTTAAGTGGCGCCCAGGGCACTTGCCAAATCTGCCATACCCTAGATCCACCACTGGATACACGTGAAATGACGTGATTTATCTTTATTTAGAGAGATGCGTGTAATGAACATGATTTTAATTTGTTTGGTAATACATTGTGGTAGTGTATTGAACATAATTTTACTAAACCTTGTTGTTGGCATTTGAGTGTGGTGAGTATGATTTTATTTTATTTTGTGGTATATGTGTATTGTACATAATTTTCTAAACTTTGTGGTATGTATAGTGAACATGATTTTCCTTTATTTTGTAATTTAGGACTACGTATAGTGAACATATTTTTTTCTAAGCTTTGTGGTATACATGTAGTTTTTCATACCCAACTGTGATTTGAAAACCTTTGTTTCCGTCATCAGCAGGCCACGGCGATGATAACATGAGAATGAAGCCTTAGACCAGTGTTTCCCATATTGGGTGATACCGTCCTTGAGGGGGTATTTTTGGTTTTGTGAGATGGTAAATAATTGTAAGGGAGTTGTACGGCAGTCTATGGGCTTTTACTGATATTGCAGGAATAATTTTGTGCTAATAAATACCGGCAATAAAATATTTAACAAAAGGGTCTTATATTAAATACTGTATTTATGTTCTATAATTTTCACAATACGATTTATTCCTTATGTTAATACCATTTAACATAAGTTATGTTTTAACGTGTGTTTTATCCATGAGAATTATAAATTATTCCACGTAAAACTGCATTTATTTTGTAATCATATTTTTTTCAAAGGAGGGAATATTGACCAGTGGGAAAATATTATGTATGCAAGGTTATTATCATTGATTTCAGTATGCATATTACTTGGGGTTAGGGGATGTAGCAGCATCAAATTATCAGAAGAGGGCCGTAGTCTAAAAAAAAAAAGTTTAGGGAATTAATGCCTTGAACCATGCAGACAGTGACATCACAATAGTTAACATTACATTCCTTCATCAGGTTCATACACAAACAGTGGATATTGTTAACGTTCATCAGCTGTACACATATAGTGGACATTGATACCTTTCATCAGCTGTACACGTATAGTGCACATTGTTACCTTGCATCAAGTGTAAACGTATAGTGGACATTGTTACCTATCATCAGGTCCACACATATAGTAGAAATTGTTGCCTTTCATCAGGTGTACACGTATAGTGCACATAGCTACCTTTCATCAGGTGTACACGTATAGTGGACATTGTTGTCTTTCATCAGGTGTACACGTATAGTGGACATTGTTACCTTTCATCAGGTGTACACATATAGTGGACATTGTTGTCTTTCATCAGGTGTACACATATAGTGGGTATTGCTTGCCTAAATATAATTCTAGATTTATATTTACTTCAACTTTATTATGTTGTAAAAATATATTGAACACTACTCCCCTTGTTTAGGCTCTCCACGTAGAGACTGAAACTAACACATTTTAATTGATGGTAAATATAAAATGAAAGCTATTTTAATCATACAGCAACAAATTAATCTAAATTTTTATATAACTTATGTAAAAAGTATATCCACATGTAGCATGTCAATCAGATAGATTGGACAGCTACTGTTAAAAAATCAATATTTTAATAGTTTACGATAGAAAGAAACAATATTAACATATTTAAAAAATAATCTACCTCAAAGTTTATTTTCTCTGACTAGTTGCAGTCAAATTAAATTACGGTTTTCCCTAAACTGAAACATGTGGTTGTTAAAAATATTGTATTTCGATAAATACTGTAGCAGTTATCAAATAAGAGGATTAATATTATCATATTTATGAATAAAATACGTTAATGCAGACCCTTTGCCATTGGATGATGTCGGATGGATTTACTTACGCTTGCCATGATGTCTACAAGAAAATATAGTAACGTATATCTCTATCACAAATTCTCATAAAAATAATAACGGATCCTAAATAATATGATCATACAAGGGATATTTAAATAGAAGATGCTTTCATATCCACTCACCCGTTCAAGATGTTCTTCGATTGATTTGACACCTGTTTGAAACAAAATTATTCAATGATGGCTGCCACACGTGCTATCATAACTACATTTGATGAAGGAAAGAGATGTATTCTGACATCGACGCAAAGACCTACTGCACATCGAGAGACTCTAACGGAAAGCCAAGGAAACTTGCTTCCTCCTCTCTCCACGTGTAGTTTTCTCTTGATAATTTCTCTTTCTGCCCACCTTCGTCCGTATTTCTCCGTTCTATGTTCCTGTGTTTATCACTTTCTCTGCTTAGTTCCATCCGTAGCAGATTGGGTACTATATAGGGGGCCACGTCCAGGCTCCCATAAGAGACAATTTACTGCAACCTAGCATTGAAGGAAGAACTCCTGCATCGGCATGAATCAAAGAACACGTCGACCATGAAGTTTGAGGCATCGGACACTCCACCACCCTGGACAGGATGACACACTTCGATGACAACTATGAAGTTTGGGCCATTGGATCCACCGCATCCATGGATAGGACCACGGACTTCAATTAATTAAGTATTGCAAAATAATCAATGAGTCCTTATGACTCAGAAACTAAGTTGTAGTAAAAGATAGGCAATGTTTGTTTGCACCTGTTTAGTTTTATGTATATTGTCGGAGACGATTTTCATTTGTGTTGATAGTATGCCGAGTTGACATTTAACCAACTTCAAGTCTTGGTGACTTGCAAATTTAAAGGTTTATTTTATTGATTAAATTTTGTGTCCTTCGGAATGCGGGAAAAGTCTCATTGTTACTAGTTTCAAATATTGTACTCCAGTCCTATAGACTATGTTGCTATGTATATTTACAATACAGTCTTTGCGTTACGTGCCTTTGGCTTGGAATATAGTATTGTCTTAGTTAGAGACTTGCTAAACTTCCACAAGTTAAATTAGTCTATATTTGCCAAATGTTTCTCATGACGTCGTGAACGTCATGTACACCGATTTAATTGTTGGACGGCTACAACCAGGTTGTCTGTATTGTATTCCATATCTCAGTTGAGTTGATGGAAAACTTTATTTTGTGTTGATTAAGCAGTCACGCTTTTCGTGCGATTTAGCTTCGGTGAACAAACCAGTGAACTGCTATAAAGCCGTAGTTGGGTCCACGAAAATAATACACTTTTTTTCTTTGACTGGTTTTTGGCCTCCTATTGGGTTAGTGTTGCTCTTAGTGTAATTGCAATTGATTTGTTTGTACTATTGAATGCTTTGGCAGTACCGTATGGGAAAGAGACCAGCCATGGTACTGTTTTGTTGACACCTGATTGTTAGCCATCGACCACTGTAGTCAAGGAACCTTTCTATTATATTCTGAAAATTGAAAAATGACACCTGGACACGGGAATCGAACCCGGGACCTTCGGCTTAGTACGACACTGCTCTTACCACTGAGCTATCCAGGATTCGTCCCGTGCCCATGGTCATTCTTCACTCATAGTTTAAGGCAGAGTCTGAGATAGACGTGGAAGTCGTCAGCTTATAAACATGTGATTATCTA
>CABFVX010000736.1:55427-75602 GCA_902151425.1 Timema shepardi | reverse complement strand
ACCAGGTATTACACGCACTAGCACACCAGACATTGCAAGCACTGGCACACCAGTTATTACACGCACTGGCACACCAGACATTGCAATCACTGGCACACCAGGTATTACACGCACTGGCACACCAGCCATTACAAGCACTGGCACACCAGGAATTGCAATCACTGACACACTAGACATTACAAGCACTGGCACACCAGGTATTATACGCACTGGCACACCAGACATTACAAACACTGGCACACCAGGTATTACACGCACTGGCACACCAGACATTACAAACACTGGCACACCAGGTATCACAAGCATTAGCACACCAGACATTGCAAGCACTGGCACACCAGGTATTACAAGCACTGGCACACCAGGAATTGCAATCACTGAAACACCAGGTATTACAATCACTGACACACCAGACATTACAAGCACTGGCACACTAGGTATCACAAGCATTAGCACACCAGACATTGCAAGCACTGGCACACCAGGTATTACACGCACTGACACACCAGGTATTACACGCACTAGCACACCATACATTACAAGCACTAGCACACCAGACATTGCAAGCACTGGCACACCAGGTATTACACGCACTAGCACACCAGACATTACAAGCACAGGCACACCAGGAATTGCAATCACTGACACACTAGACATTACAAGCACTGGCACACCAGGTATTATACGCACTGGCACACCAAACATTACAAACACTGGCACACCAGGTATCACAAGCATTAGCACACCAGACATTGCAAGCACTGGCACACCAGGTATTACACGCACTAGCACACCAGACATTGCAAGCACTGGCAAACCAGTTATTACACGCACTGGCACACCAGACATTGCAATCACTGGCACACCAGGTATTACACGCACTGGCACACCAGCCATTACAAGCACTGGCACACCAGGTATTACACGCACTGGCACACCAGACATTACAAGCACTAGCACACCATACATTACAAGCACTAGCACACCATACATTACAAGCACTGGCACACCAGATATTATACGCACTGGCACACCAGACATTACAAGCACTGGCACACCAGGTATTACACGCACTAGCACACCAGGCATTACAAGCACTGGCACACCAGGTATTACACGCACTAGCACACTAGACATTACAAGCACTGGCACACCAGGTATTACACGCACTAGCACACCAGACATTACAAGCACTGGCACACCAGGTATTACACGCACTAGCACACTAGACATTACAAGCACTGACACACTAGGTATCACAAGCACTAGCACACCAGACATTACAAGCACTGGCACACCAGGTATTATACGCACTAGCACACTAGACATTACAAGCACTGGCACACCAGGTAGTACACGCACTATCACACCAGACATTACAAGCACTGGCACACCAGGAATTGCAATAATAATTCCTGGAGCTTCTTATTTACATATCTTTTCAATACAATATTAGGTTATGTCATTAGTATCTTGGTTTTAATTTTAAATTTTAGTTTACTTGATATATTTAACGTGCACTTTCTGAACCCACTGATTATATCACCACATGACTAAATTAAATCTAGAAAAGACACAACATCCAACCTCCTGTACGTTGATTCATCACTTTGAAAGAGGAAACCCACATTTCACCAATGACTAATAATTCAAGCCATGCCGGGAGGAATTGAACCAGGAACCATTATCTCAGTAAACGGACACGCTGCCGACTGAGATATGGTGTTAGATCTTTGTTTAACTAAATACGCAGATGGAATTCTGCATAAAACTGTAAATATTTTCCTCTACTAAACAAAAGTTCGTTCCCCGCTCCTGTAGAAACGCGGACTACCTAGCGGGAGCATTGATGGTGGTTTTTTCCTGATCGGTTCTCCACTCTTAGCTCCGCGTTATAGTGGAAGTAAACCCTGATTATGGTTGGAAGAACAGTAGAGAAAATTCAAACATATTAATTTACGGCCAACTTTGATAACATTTTACTATTTTAATTGTTTTATTTGATAGATGTTGACACTATTGATCAAAAGTGACAGCTGAAGATGGCATGGCCTGATTTATGAATGTATTGAAATTGTTTTAGTAACTTTAGTAACTAACTTCTACTGTTCTTCCTACCAAAATCAATCTATACCTCCTCTAAGTTATAGCTTCCTCATCCGTACCGCCTCAGCATATAGCGCGAATGGGCAGTTAGAAGTGGTTAAAAATGTAACGAGAAGAACACATTGTTAGTGGGGTTGACCAAAACTCTAGGGACCACTGGTTCAATTCCATGTGGAGATAGTTATATTTACTATTCGTATATGGGGTCATCCTTTATGATTTGTAAGTTTAGCCATATTGGTTTCACAATATAAGGCGTCACTCTCTCGAAAGACCAGAGGTCACCAATGGTGAAAAGGTTAGCGCTTGAGTCACGGCCGGGTGGACTGGGGATGAATAGTTGTGACGTCCTTTGGTGAACGGAATTATTAAGTTTGTTGACAGGAAACATCAAGTCAAATAGGGCGCTCCAAAGCCACGACCAGGTGAGTTTGTGGACTCGTGACTGAAGCATTGTGTCTGTTCTACACTTAGGGCCAGTTTCATAGTCAAATTTAGTACGCCTCAAGTGTGGTGCTACACTAAATACAAGACGACACCTACCTAAACTAGAATGGAATGGGCCGTTCTCGCATAGGAAACTGGCCCATTCCATTCTGGTTTAGGTAGGTGTCGTCATATACTTAGTGTAGCACCACACTTGAGGCGTACTAAATTTGACTATGAAACTGGCCCTAAGTTAGTTTTTAAATTGTGTGACAATACAATCAAAGAAAGAAATTTCAGGTTAATGCCTGTAAAAAAAATGGGATCTTGGTGGGAAAAAAATCCTTGCAAATTCTTCATCGTACACTATTCCACCTTGTCAAACTTAAATTGAAATAAATAATCGGAACTAAACTCACACGTCTGTATGCTAAGACAAGACCCTTCCCCCTTGACCCCCCTCCCCCCCACCTTATTATTTTCAACACACATATTGAAGAATCATAATAGACTCTACCATAAAATATGAGTGACTATCGACAATTTTATGAGGATTAAGTTAAATTTTAAAAATAAAATATAGCCAATGTTACTCGCTGATAATGTAGCTTTATATTGGCGAAAGAATTTTTAAAATCGGTCGAGTAGTTTTCGAGTTTATCCATTACAAACAAAAAAACAAAAATAAAATCTTTCCTCTTTATAATATTAATATAGATGAAACAAATATGTCAGATCTTCTTGTGCGTTTTGACAGTATGGTCGTTTTTTTTAAAAAATAGAAAAGTAAATTTATTTCTAATGTTACTTGAGTTTTTGCTTGCGAAAGTTAAAAAAAATTTTTTTTTAAGTGGCCTCGAGAAGCTTTTACCTACATCTAGTTCCCAAGGTGACGTTGGATTTTAGATGCCATTTGTAAAGTAAATATTACAACTGCTTGTAGAAAGAACACTTTGATAAACATACAAGTCGCTAAAGAAGAATTTAATAAATGGTTAAAGGAAAGAGTATAAAATATATTAGTTTATTTTTTAAAGAAAAGAGAGCCAATGTATTTACGAACATTTAAAATTGTATTTATAGTCTAACAAGCCAATTTCCAGTAAAAGAAATTGCGAGGAAACGGTTCTACCTTTTTTGACAAACAAAGACTTATTTTAAGGGTTAGGGTTTAAGGGTGTTGGCAAGAATATTAACTTTCAACTAAACCCTGATTTTCCTAATACATTTTCAGCTTTTTTTTCTGTGAATGTATGGAATGCCAAGCCTCCACCGTGGTTTGTATCCCACGTTAAACTGTAGGTCCTCCATTCCATCTCACAATCACCCTACCATTACACATTAGTGTAAGTGCGTAAAACCTGAACTGGTAGTGAGACGCGCTGCTAATAATAGTAATAATAATTTCTTTCTGTGTATGCAGTGGCTCTTCCATACAATCATGTTCTGTTTACATCCCCATGGAAACCCGAATATGTGTATAATTGTCTCTAGTTTAATGAAATATTTATTTTTGGTTAAGAATAATAGAAACTCAATTGTTAATTAAGAGGCATGGTACAACAATTAGACATAGTGCTGGGGTAGTGGTGGTTTCAAAGTTCTCATTGTTGTTAGAAGAGGAACAATATACGTTTTTCTTTGAATTAAAAACAAAAAGCTCAAAATCAATGGGAAGTTTATAGATTTTGAGAAGTAAACTTTTAACTATCAAGTCAAGTGAGGCAACTTAAATATAAGGCACATGTTAACCTTTCGTTAAAAAAAATAATGTTGAAATCGGACCTTAATTTTGAGATATAAATAGGTTTAAAAAAATCAACATTCGCCATCTTGGATTAGCCACCATTTTTATTAACTATCACTTTGAGATGGCAATCATGGTATTTAGTCATCCTAAACACCTAAAAAACTGTGGTATAAAGGAAAATTAGTATCCCCAAATTATACCTAAATCTTGGCTGGCCCACAGACTAATAGAAAACATCAATAAAAAAACTAGCTTACTACATTTTTTCTGTACTTCACTCATTAACCATCTTGACTATCCGCATATTTACTCTAATGATGGAAGAATCATGTAGGTCGATATTATATTTCGAGTGTAGAATCTGTCTGGATAAATAGCGATAATTTATTTAAATAAAAACTGCTTAGTGCACGCTCAGCCGAGATTCAAACACCAACACCCCCCTGACTGAAAAATCGGACAGATGAGCTAAATCCTCTATATAGATGGAGCTTTCGTATAAACTACTTTTAAAAACATGTAGTCGTGTGTTTATATTTACTGAGTTTTTAATAAGGGAGCGCTCAAGTATTACGTAAGCACAATTTTGGCCATCATGGACCTCCTACACCCCTTTGTAAGAAAAAAATAAGCAAATACCCAATCATCCTTTCCCTCTCCCCATCTTGTTTACTTAATATTAAGTTTAAAAAGTTATAAAATCTTACAAAACACATTTTGATTAACATTTAATATAGATTATAAAAACTATCATAAGTGAATACATAAATAATTAAGAATAAAATAGCCATCCATCTAGATATAATATTCTGAAAATTGAAAAATGAGACCTGGACACGGCAATCGAACCCGAGACTTTTGACTTAGTACGCCAATCCTCTTACCTCTGAGTTATCCAGGAATCGTCACGTCCTCAGGGTCATTCTTAACTCATATATATATGGAGGTAACCTGGTGGTCTAGGGGTAAGGTGTCAGACTTCTGTGCTGGTGGCCGGGGTTCAATCCTCGGTCCCGGCATAGATTTATCTGATTACCAAACCCTTCCTTCACCTATGACAAGACATCTTGTGAATGTGGGGAATGCCAGGCCTCCACCGTGGTTCGGATTACACGTTGAACTGTAGGTCCTCCATTTCATCTCACAATCACCCTATCATTACATATTAGCGTAAGTGCGTATAAACCGAACGGGTAGTAAGACGCGGTGATAATAATAATAATAATAATAATAATAATAATAATATATATATATATATATATATATATGAAGTAATCCTCACTAAAAGCATAAATAATAGATTTGGCTATTTGAGTCTTAAATATGCAATCCCTTACAATTATAATAACTGTACAAGTGGCAGCATTAAGCCAACTACCGAGTCGAAGGGGACTGCGTTATCTGATAGCTCGTGATCTTAAAAAAATCACACATTGATAGCCGACGATTTCAGCACGTCCATAATAGACTCTGCCTTAAAATATGAGTGAAGAATGACCTTGGTCACGGGACGATTCCTGGATAGCTCAGTGGTAAGAGCATTGGCGTACTAAGTCAAAATTCTTGAGTTCGATTCTCGTGTCCAGGTGTCATTTTTCAATTTTGCGGACATGAGTAATTCTTTATAAAAAAAACCCTTCAAAAAGCCAAAATTGAATACACTTAAGGTGTTTACGTAATGCTTGAACAACCCCTAACACTATTTCCATGCTTTCTGGGACACAATATTCCTATTTATATATTTCAGGACGTATGCTAAACTCTATTTCAATTAAATACCCCCCATTTTTACAATACACACCTGCCTTAATTATAAATTATTTCATGTAGTATAATAACTACGCCAGACAACTCAAAATACCACTAGGTATCACAAACAATTTATTGACGAGGTCCCTCGACTCATTTGTTCGTTGCGCATACGCTAAATTTTTTTTCAAGGGCTAAAGGGTCAGTGTACGTAGGTTCCCTTGTCTCACTTGTTCAGAATGCTTGTATCCCTTGTGGTTGAGTTGGACTTTCCGGCAGTAAATAAAATACTCTTAAAAACTTTCTGCGGTGTATACTGAAACATTCAAGTTGAGCAGTTCCTGTTTCAAACTGTACTTTCTCGTCAATGCAACATAAATAATTTATTTTAGTTCCCATTGGATAAAGGAAGGTCTCATGGGTAGGCTCAACTATAGGGGGATTGCCATGGGAATACTCACTTGGAAGGTAGTAGCCAAATAAATGTGAACTAAGCAAAAAGTTACCATATTTATCTTAAATCTCTGTTTGGCAAATATTGCAGCAGCAGAACTCATGGGGTAGGTCTTAACATATGAATATGTAAAAGTAAATTTCCCAACATTTCTTGAATGTTTGTCAAATATCAATTTTCATGGGCCTAATGGCGTTTGAATAGAGACGTTTTTAAATGAAGAGAAAAAATCTTGTTCAAATTCCGCGATGCTCTTGACAAATATTTGGAAACTGTTGAGCTTACTATAGGTAGAGAATTAAAACGAACTAGGACATTGCTTTATTAACGTTTTCCAAAAAATTTTGTTGTTGTAAAAACTGTAAATAATCATTCCGTAACTTATTATCCATAGAAGTTATTGTGTAAGCCATACATCAAGATATTATACAATAGCATCTATGGAGAAATAACAAACGTCGGTTGGGGATAGAAAACAATAGGGCAGTAGTACCCACTTCAGTGGCCGAATGGTCTAAGGCACCACACTCGTATTAGACTGGTTTGATGAAGACGGGGAGGTCGGGTTTCGGATTACAGTCGGGTCTACTGAGGGTGGTTTTTTAAGAATAGTTTCACACTCTCCTTTCACACAAATGCAGTTAAATTACCTCTAAATTGCCTCCTTCCTTATCCCCAATTGCGTAAAACCCGACCAGAATCGGTGATACAGATAAATAAGAAATTAGGGTTAGATTGAGCCTCATCTTTCTGCTCAGAGTTAGGTGGGGTCTATTTATATGCATAATCATTAAAAATTGTGAATGTTTAACATCGTACAGTGCACAATTTTAAAATAAAAAAGTTTATAATGAGATTTGTTTAGTAAATTCCTACTCAAATAGATTGTTTTTACTTTTCGAAGTTGATTTGATATAGAAGACAAGATATTATTTGAAAATACTTTCATTTAAAGGTTTCTGGTAAAAAAAAACAGTAAACGTTTTTTAAATAAAAAATTATCTAATTTAAACATTAAATCAAGTTTGATTTTTATTAAGCTCTTATTTAATTATCGTAATGAATCTTAGGGTTTACCTACTTCTCAACAATAGAATGAAAATGTAGTAGTTCCTTCTTATTTTCAATCATATCATATTTAAAGAATTAAAACATAGAAAATTCCTTAATAGCATACAAGTATGGCTTTTACAAGACATTTCAAACATTACCAAAGGATAATTTCCATCTTTTGTGAATCCTGGTCTTTAGTTGGCTAGATATGCTTCTCCTCACATGCATAGAAAGTTCCAGTTAGATCAACTTTATGAAACAGGCACTATTCACTCCTCAATGTGTTTCTTTTGTTAACGCTATCATTGAAAGTAATATTTTTGCAAAAATATTTGCACACTGCATGCTATGCATTATTCTCCATTGGGCATGAATTTAAGCCCAACCTTAATCGAGTTAAACCCCTTTTATATTTATAATATAGTTAACATATTATTTAATTGCAATTAGAGTGTTTTAATAAAAATACTTTGTAATAAAATAACTTTGTACAACCAACTAAATAATGCATTTGATGTGGAACTAGCTTGCATATTCTTACATAAACATTGTAACTAAAAAAATCAACACGTATTTATTTAGGGGAATTTAAGTTGCCCTTCAAAAACGTTAGATCATATCAGTCCAATATTTACCAACTAACTTAATGATAAAGTGGATACAACGTCTTGTTCTTCAGCCTGTAATTCATTACTGTGAGAGGGAAAACTATAATTGTCAAATAACAAATCCCTCCACCATAATTGGAATCAAACGTGGGTACGGTGGTTTTATAGGAAAACTTGCTAGCGACTGAGCTAAGATCTGGAGTATTAGGACATAAACCTAGCAAGAGATACATCTTAGCGCTAACGTTGCCAGCAGGCTTAGCACATTCCCACATTTTTCAACTGTAGAGCCGGGCACAAACCAAGACAACAGGAATAAAGTTAGAAATCCTAATGGGTGAATTGGGGCTTTTTATTTATAGAAAATAATTATCAATATTATTTTCTTACAAATATAAGTGCATCTCTTCTTTATAAGCCTACTTATATAAAACTAGTTCATTGGAAAAAAGAATTAATAAATTTTCCACTAAGCGTAACAATACTAAACTTAAGGTGTTAAAATTAAGTCAAATTCAAAAAAGCAAATGGTATGTATTAAATAGAACAAAATAATTTTTTTTATCGATGTAAATGATTTCTTCTCCCTCTATAAGATGGATCCTTTTGTCAATATAAAGGTGGTTTATGGGCCCATCTGTCTAAGGATTACGATAAAATTTGCGCGAGAACATTTTTGATTTTCATATTAACACTTTTCACCTATCTTTCCATTTATCGTCCATTGTATATTCCTCACACTCACTCAAGCATGATATCTCAATAACCTTTGCTTCCACGTATTTTTCTTTAATGAATTTAAAAGCTAGTGTTTTTAACTTTAATGGGAGGTTTTGTGTCAATGGATTTCTGGTATATTTATTATGTTAGAAAAGGTTGAAATAATTCAGTTACGATGCTTTAAAAAAATATTTGTAAACTGCCACTTTATATAATAATGGAGGTACAGGTAGAAATATTGCAGCCAGTGTCGCTATTAATAGTAATAAGTTTGTAAACTGCCATTTTATACTATATTGTAGGTACAGGTAGAAATATTGCAGCCAGTGTCGCTATTAATAGTAATATGTTTGTAAACTGCCACTTTATACTATATTGTAGGTACAGGTAGAAATATTGCATCCAGTGTCGATATTAGTAAAGCCATATGTTTGTAAACTACCACTTTATATAATAATTGAGATACTGGTAAAAATATTGCAGCCAGTGTTGCTATTAATAAAGTCATATATTTGTAAACGGCTGCTGTACACAATGTTTGAGGTATACAACAGAACTGTTGTAGCGAGTACCCTAAACCCCAACCCCTTGATAAATATTTAAGCAGGGGTAGAAGCTGCCTCTGTCTACGCTAGCCACTGGACCCAGGAGACCACTGGCATAGTGCATTACCCGGTCACTGGCACGACCAACCAACCAGGTCTCTCCATAACACAGGTCGATACCCGACATTCCCTACTTCACTTTCATTAGCAAGGGACGATTCCCGTGGTCAAGTGGATAGATAGACACAATATTACTTCAGGTTTGATTCCGAAAAATGACTGATGTAGCCTGATATATGTTTTTGGGTTGATTTTAATAATTATTGTTGATATGTGGGAGGGGGAAAGGAAGAGGAAATACAGGAACAACTACAAGAATGGAATGAGTAAGTCGAAGAGTTTGGAATGAAATTTAGCATGGTGAAGTGTGAAGTTATGGTAATGAAAAGAAAGAGGATAAGGCCTAGTAAAGGTATAAGGTTGGATGGAGTTGAGCTGAGAAAAGTACAGAACGTAAAATAACTTGGAAGCGTGATTGAGACGAAAGGTGGAAGTAGAGAGGATCAAATGAGAAGATGAAAGCAGAGAGAGTTGTTCTATGGGTGTATAAGAGACTTGCTATGGAGGAGAGAAGTGCCCTTGGGGTGTAAGGAAGTGTCACCCAGGGCGTAGTTTGTACCCATTGTCACATATGCATCATAAACATAGATATTGAATGTAAGAGGGACTAGAAAAGTGGAGTTCATGGAACTTAAGTTTGTGAAGAACATGCTAGCTGTTACGAGGAGAAACAAGATTAAGAATTAAGTTATCCGGGAAAGAGTAGGAGTACATGATATAGTAGAGGAAGTAAGACTGAAATGGTATGGCCGTGCAATGAAGATGGAAAAATAGAGGAAGAAAAAGAGAAAGTTTAAAATGAAGTATGTATGAAAAGGAAAGCAATGAGGGGCAAGAAAGAGATGGGAGGAGCAGATAGCAAAACGTGTTAATGTGAGAGGAGAAGAATGGAATAAGCTAAAGGAGTAAGAATGTTGGAAGTATAGAGGAAGATGCATTTTAATAAACTGTCCCAGCCACAGACTGGAAACAGTTGGTGACACAATTATGATAATGACGACCTAAAGTTGATAGCAAGCATGTGTCTAGGAGGTTTCAAATTTGCGTCTATTCTCCACACAGATACTCTAAATTTGAGGCAGTATACGGTTGATTTGGTCTTCTATTAACGTATGTAAGGTGATAGTATTCCTCCTGCTATGACTATGTGATGCACGATGGGGCGTACCTTCACGCCTCCTCAGGATACAGGAGAATACTAAAATAAATATATTTCATATGAGTCATAGCTACTCCCAACATCAACAAGTGTTTTAAAACCAGACTTTGATGTTTATTCTTCTTATTCTGCGAATATGTCCTGAGACAGGTACCTATCAACAGGATCTATTCCATTTTCCTCATTTCTGAACGTCTTCTTTCATCCTTTAGTAGCTTCTTCCTTTCTTGATATCTGTTAAAATACCAAACCTTCATCTTCCTCTTTTTCCCTCCATCTTCCCCGTCACGATCCTCTTCATTAAACAATCCCTACGTAGTGAGTGGCCCAACCATGACGTTTTTCTCTTCATTATCATCCTCATTTATTCTCCTATACTCCTCAACACTTCCTCATTCCTCACCCTGTCCATGCTATGTCTATTTATTTTGTTTACAAAGCATTTATTTTTGTCTGTGATTGTCTATCGTGGTTTCATAGAATTCTACGCTTTTAAATTTGACTGTTTCCCATATACCTGTCAGGCTACCTTACCGGATTACCCTATGATATAGCTCATAGGGTAATAGTGTAATACGCCATGGTTTTAAAAATTCATGGTAAACGGAGTGTATAATTAAAATAGTTATGGGGTATTACGAAAATGTTGCCAATTATGGTTTGTGTGACTCTTTTACTATTTAGTTTCTTGGTTTATAATGGGATTTAATCATACAAACTATTCTAAAATTGTTTTCTCTCCAATACTCTAGAATTTTTTTCAAGTTTTCATCCGGTGTGCTGGCATATATAAAATATGCAAATAATTTGTATGCTAAAAGTTGTAAAACAATTTTTGTATGCTATATTCATTTTAGGTTTGCACACTCGGTCTACACTGACTGATTACACTATTAACATATTCTATAAAATTATCTATAATAAATAATATCAAGGTATACTTGTTACCTTTTAGTGTATCCGGATAATATGTATTATAAAAATATGATGTTTAAATGTATATAAAAGGGCATAAAATAACAGTTTCGAAACTGTTTTCGGTAAAAAATTGAAGAATTTGTTGAGCTGAAGTATTGAAGATCGAGGCCTATCCATTCCCAATACAATAAAAAAGTTGTCTAACGCAACAAACAATGTTCTAGCTTTCAAAACTGTCTCGATGGTCCGAGCACGCAATTATCTTACCAAAACGGTATTTTTAAAGTTACACATTTAACATGGATTGTTATTTCTATACTATCGGCATATAGACACCTTATTTCAGTCGGTAGCGTGTCTATATACTGAGTTAAGGGTCCCGGGTTTGATTCCCGGCATGGCTTAATAATTTATCATTGAACAAATGTGGATTTTTCCTTTAAAAGTGATGAATTAACTGCTGGGGACTGGATGTTGTTCTTGTCCTAGTCTTAAGTTAGATTATGAGTCATATGAAGCTAAAACAGGCCTAACAATCAGGTAGTGGAAAATATATAGCTTGAATAAAAACTGACCCAGACCCCAGGCTGGAAACAGTAAAAAATATATCAGACATAAGAATGCTTTAAAATGTATAAAATCATTTTATATAATGTGACTAAAATGTGTGTCCAATAAACTCGTCAACAAATGAATTTTGAAATAAAATATTATTTTTAAACTACATATTTACTATATTAAAATATTAAAAAATAACCCAAATTTAATTTTTGATTAATTTTATAATAAAATTGGCAATTACTTAGTTTTTTAACATTAACAATACAATAATATCTATAGTTAAATATTTATCTAGCTATGATAAACTTTTATTCCGAGACTATCCTCTTGATCAGTCTATGAACATTCTTACCATTTGACCCATTAGCTAAATAGATAGCTCATCTGAGCTAAGTGTCCCAAGTGCAGTTGATCCAGAAATGACACGTGGAACACTCCTCTGATAGTGAAGACTGGAGCGTTGCTCACAGTGGGACGTAGCATTGAGGTCGCTTCTAATATGAATAGTGGTAAGTTTGGTAGTAGATGATGACAACGGACTTGTAATCAATTTAATGGTCATCTGAGTAAGTGATTTTTGGGAGTCTCTTCTAATTTTCTTCTTTCTATCAGATTCATTCCCTGAACTCTGAACTTTCTACCAACTCGTAGTGGCAAGGTAAATTTCTCCTCCCAGGACGGAAGTAGAATAGGTGGCAAGGGGGTCATACAATTCTTTTAACTTTTTAATATGAGGTGTATTATACTCCAATGCTTTCGTCCACAAGAACTAAGAGGGATGATCCAGTAATTACTAATTATTTACTCAAAGATATAAAAAATATTAAGAGAATTTATCAGGATTTTCCTAAAAAGAAACTTTAAAAAATGTAGCCTCAAGTAAAATCATAATCCAATGCACTAGGTCAGGGTTTGAACCCCACCTTTGCAGGGCAGAGATAGTACTACTACCCATCATTACTGCGCACCTAATCCTGCAGGTGGCTATATTATTAACGACTTTAATTAAATGTAATCAATAGTTTTATTTTGTTTTAGTTACCTATTAACGTTAATAGTGTGATCAGCTCCTTGGACCACCATTAGAGTGAGCTTCGAATCACTGGGGAAGGTTGATCTTTTACTTTGAGTCTTCTATGAAAATGTATCTACAATTGGATTTTTTAAATCCATTATATGCTCCGTCGACTATTTCCTCTAACAGATGTCCTTAGATGAAAAAAGTTAAAGTGAGATTTGATATTGTTAGCCTCATTTTGAGTTTGGTCGTATTTTATAATATATAGGCAATAGCACATATAAAAAAGATCCAATTTTATTGTCTATCACCCAATCCTCTCTCATTTTAGGGTATCTAGAAGGTGAGGTAGGGGTGGAATAACCTCACCAACAAACTCTCTTATTAGTACAATTGACCCAATTGGATAAGGCATTTTATTCAAAAATTTGCCAAAACCTTAAAGAAAATAACGAAATAACGAAATCGTTTGTGTTTTAAATCGTCAGTATTCATATTACTGAACAACGTTTCAATATTATAACCAAGGTTTCCCTGACTGGTTCAAGATTTATTCGAGCTAAAACGTTATTAGTTTCAATTTCCTTAAATAGCTATGCTATATGAGAACCATTGGTCGTACAAAACTTGTAATGGTATCAAAATGGTCGGAAGCGAACATAAAATTTTCATATTTAGAAACACTTGTTAGTTTAAAAAATATACAAACTTCCCTCTTATAAATACAAACGCAACATTCCACAGTACAGCGGGAAGAAAGAGCATTTGACCTGAATCAGAATATCTTGTGTAATCTGTATCATAAGTACTCAAGCTGCTGATTGGATATTTTATTTCTGCTAAAGGGTACTTATTTATTTATTTAGCACCACCCGTTCGGGCTATACGCTTAAGTACTAAATACGCTAATGGGTTAGGAATAGGTAAGGTTGAATTTAGTTGAAGTGAACTAGCATTTGCGTGGAGAGAGAGTGGAAAGACCATTTAGGAACCCCCCCCCTGCAGATAACCCAACTGAGATTATAATCTTGATTTTCCAGTCCTTGGTGGTCTAACTCAAAACAAAACTAGCGCAATAGCCAACTACGCCACCGAGGCGGGTCTAAAGAGTACTTATAAGTTATTTGGTACATCATGTACTAATCGATTCCCTCTAAATGGAATGTGACGCAGTAGCCATCCCCCAAGAATTTAGCTACAATTGGCTATTTAAGACTTTTGAGACTGCAGCTACCAACAAATACCGTACTTAAATGACTAAACTTGGCATCCACGGTCGGGAACAAACACCCCTTCATAGGGTTTCTAAAATTCAACGCAGTCGTACCCTCGGTTGTTCGAGTCACCAATCCTATGTTAGTCGGTGATAAGACCTCATTGGATACCTCAGGAAATAGCCCCTGTTACATCTTGGCCCCAGGAACGGGAGAAGTCACCCCCTTCATATGTGGCGGCAAGCGTCACGGTAGAGGTCAGAAATTCAAACTTAGATATTTCTGAAGCTATAGGTTTACACTAAGCTGCCCAGGAGATACCTCGTGGTGATGTTATGAACAGTTATCCCCGGCCGTGCTCGGATACCCGCTATAAACCCCTTAGTGTGTGTGGCGGGCCTTACTGCAACTCCACACAGATGATCTGACAAGGGTTTGGTGACCAGGCGGTTGGTAGAATCCGAAGTGTTGGGAAAACTAATCTGAACTGTCAGATATCTTATTCCAACACTTTCCCATATCGAGAGCATCCATGCTGATGCGACAGCCACGCGGACCAAGCACATCCCAAAGACCCTGACAGGAACAACACCAGACACGGCGCTACCCCCAGTAGGCCCCTACATCCGTGCTGATGCGACAGCCACGCGGACCAAGCACATCCCAAAGACCCTGAATGGAACAACACCAGACACGGCGCTACCCCCAGTAGGCCCCTACATCCGTGCTGATGCGACAGCCACGCGGACCAAGCACATCCCAAAGCCCCTGAATGGAACGACACCAGACACGGCGCTACCCCCAGTAGGCCCCTACATCCGTGCTGATGCGACAGCCACGCGGACCAAGCACATCCCAAAGCCCCTGAATGGAACGACACCAGACACGGCGCTACCCCCAGTAGGCCCCTACATCAGGTATCACTCTATTGAAAAGTGTTGTTATAGACTTAAGAGCTACAGCTGAGGAGAACACAGAGAGTGCTAGATATCCTATGACTATGGCCGGCTTGTGGTAGTTTGGCCAAGGGCTCGGTGTGTTGACAACAAATATTTTAGAATGGATGTATGTAAGCAGCTCACTTAAAGAAAAAACGAAGATATATTCTTTCACTGGTTCCTAGGAATGTGAGATCTACGTATTCATAACAGTAACAATTGCATCGGATAATCAATTATTTAAATTTTTTTGTTTCCTTCCTATCAGTTTCCTTTTTAATTTACTAATCACAGAAGGAAATACGATAACAAAAAAACTTGAACTTGAGCTTTTTTATAAATGCCGGCGTTTCCGTCTGTATCTCAGTCTATAGCCAAAACATTTCACCAATAGGGCTAAAACTTGGGATATAGGGTTTTCATAGGGTTCTCCAAAGAAGTTTTTTGAACAAGATATCTAATACTAAAACTTGAGTAGTTTACTGATGTGCAAAATTATAAAAAAACGTTATCAAAATTTTTCTTAAACAATTTGATTAAATATTGTAGCTAGGCACTGTTTAAATTACAAACCAAATCGCAGCTTTCATTTTTGCATGAAAATGACTTTGAGGGTACTATACTTGGGCAGAAATTACCTATTTTGATATCTTCGCAATTATTCCAAATACAAAATAGCTTATCAATAAAAAGTTGTAGTATTCTTAAAATTAAAAATATTTTATTTGAAACATAGTTTTATAAAACCAATAGCTTCTGATCTATAATCAAGTAGATATTTTTATATAGGTCTTTGAAAATTGGAATTGATTGTTATGCTCTTTTGTAGAGCGAGATGTTCCTATTTTATCAGTGCTCATTGGTGGAATGTTAATGCAACAATGTAAATTACTCAAATTACTTTGTTTCACAAATCTTACGAGTTTTTTATAAGATAAGAGTGAAATGAGGTTTGTTTGGTACATCGTACTAATTATTTTAACTTTGCAAACATCCCATTTATAAAATATAACATCTCATTCAGGACAGGAACAATTATTGTTGACTCCATCTTTCAAATAATCTGCACTGAGTCCAGTCATCATTAAGGTTCTCTCGACAAATTATTCAGTCAGTCGCTTCATCTTCACATAAGAAACACAATGAAATTTTTTTCCCCCGTTTTCAATCTCTTTCTTCTTTTTCTTGGACATTGTTCCTTTCACAGTTTTTTCTTTGCCTTTGTTTTCTTTTTGTCGTACACCTAATCCCTTTCTTTTTCTTTCTTATTGCAGCAGAAGTTTGTAAGGCATTGAAGTAAGAACTTTTTAAAGTTGCACATAGGGATCTAGGTGAGTTCTCAAAGAGCCAGTGTCTGACTTGTGTGAATGTGCTGTTTCAGGTAGAGCTGGGGACAGTTGAGTTAAGGATACGCTTATAGCCAAGTCGTTAAAAATGTTACTGCTTAGCAAGCTTGTGCCAAATGATGAGATAGATTAGTTATATTTTGCTGAGTGCACAACCTACCAGTCCAGCAATGTGTTTGCTATATATATATATATATATACATACATACATACATATATACATATACATATATATATATATATAAATACATATATATAGATACATATATATATACATATATATATGTACAGTAATTAACGATTCACAAAGAAGAGACTTTGTTTTAGAACTTTTAAAACATTCGATATTGTATCTATTGTATCATGTCACTTAATTCAAATGACATCTACAAGCTATAATCTGCGCCAAATGCTAAAATATTATAAAGGAATCCGAAGAAGAGAATTACAATTGATATATTCTGCAATAATATAATTTGTGTTCTACTAAGATTACATGGATGTTCCCGGATTCTATTACCATACTTTTACCAACTGTTCTGCAAGTATGGCGGTGTAGAAAGCGTGACAGTTTCAACGGACGTCCAACCCCTTGAACTCAACATTGAAGAAAGACCTGCATATCGCTGGTCCGATGCCACGAGCTACGAACACTACTCCCATAGTTGACTTTCTTGGCACCTTCTTTCTCCACTGTTCCATCCCCCTCACCCCCCTGCCTTCCCTTTTCTACTTGTTTACATGCCAAATTTGCTAGTCAGAAAAAAGGATATAATGGGCTATCCCTAGGTTTAAAAATTGTAGTTCATCTTTGGATATACTCGAAGGAGGAACTTCTGCTCCAGAACCTGAAGAAGATGCTGACCGCGATGGTTGGGATGTGGGTGGCACCGCCTCGACGCCGAGGTAATCTTCTTTATTGATCCAAGTATTCATTACATTTCCAAGTCCTTCAGACTTGTTTAGTTAGTCTATATGACTATGTTTTCTTAGGAGCTTACTTTAAGCCTCCTCTTCTCTAAGAGTTCTTTATTTAGTTTTAATTCCTCACGACTTCACTATATGTCATTGCGCTGTGAACGTCATATTCACGTGTTAAAATTTTGTATGACTACAAGAAGGTTGTCTAACGCCTTTATTTGAGGGCCTAGGTCAGAATCTCACAGCATTCTTGTTGGCACCCCTCTTTCTGTGTTACTATTTGGGGTGCGCAAAGTGTGGAACATGGCTAGTTATATATAGAGGCCCGCACAGATATTATTTTCATTTGCCCCTTGTTGGCACCTCATTAGTCCAATGGTCTAAAGTTAGTGTGTACTAGATTTTATGTATACCCCAGGAAGTGGGCAATGGTATAAATGTACTATTGAGTGCTCTGGCAGTACCCACTGGGAAAGGACTGGCCATACTATAATTTTGTATGGACACCTGTTTGTTAGTAATCGACTAGTGTAACTGAATTACGGTCATATTACCATTTATTATTTGGGATGTTCCTTTTTCCAGTCAAGATAGGTAGCTTGTCCGATATGTAACTTGGTAGCTTTAAAACTATAGGATTAGCCGGTTTGCTTTATATGTTGCTAACTCTCCATGTTCTTTTTTAGACCTTTATGGCAGAAGTCTGGCGCTAGCCCGGCTGTCTTGCAATCCTATACCCACCATCAACTTAACTTCCATTTGACTGTTTCCGTGTCGCCTTGGACACGTTCTTTTCCCGTGCTACAGGCTTCTACATATTGTGATTTTTACAACCCCAACCCCACATCACAATTTTTTTTATTTGTATAGTAAATCTATTTTTGTTACTTATTCAATACTTTTGCACTTATGAAATATGTACCCCTACCTATGTTATATGAAGGCGGTAGACTATATTCAGAGTCTACAGTGTGTGGGTAGTTGAGTGGCAGGATTTTCATGTGAATGTTCAATAATTTAGATAAAACAATAATTTAAATGTATTTTAACTATCATGTCTACCGAAATTCAACCACACTGGCTGCTTTTCATGTGTACTCTCTAATTCAAAAAAGTATTTCCCCCATTTTAGAAACTTTATGTTGAATATTTTGAAACAAACCTAGTAGCTCTTCTAAATCACAAGGAACACAACACAAAAATTATAGTCCTACGCTTGACTCACATCAACCTAGTAGGTAACATATAATATAACATAGCACAAACAGGTGCTGAATTCTAGCAATCAGCTTAAGAATATTGTGTTGTTTGGTGTAACCTGGCATCCAATACTACCAAACCTTTTCCTATACTTGCTTGTGATATCCTCAGCTGTAACTCTTACGTAAAAAAAAGCTTTTAAATCCAGAGATATCTGATCTGGTGTACCAAATAACATAAAAACACTCTTTATCAGCAATAACATCTTCAATCAACAGCTTAACGAGTCGTAGTGCAAGTTACACAGGATAGTCTGTTGCAGGTCAAATGCATTTTACCCCTGCCATTTGGCGGAAAGCTCCATTTATATTGATTAATTTTTTTTTTTTATGTTTGGATATTGTTTGGTTTAATCAAGTATTCTGGTTATGAATCCCACGTCTTTTTATTTTTTTGTAAATTTTGAGAATTAAATTGTCCTTCCTCGAAAACTTATCGGTTGTTTTAGGGATGTAAATACTAAAGACACCTACAAAATTATCTCTACATTATTTTATTTCGGGTGATACCCTTCTTTCTTGGGTTAATTAATTTATATTCAACCACATCACTATAGGACGACCATTTAGAATCAATAAACTTTGTGTTTGCTACTTCTCCGCCGACACCTGTCCCGTCCCGTAACTATGCGGTTGTTGGAACATCTGTTGACGAGTGCTCAGATCGATGGGAACCCTAGTGGTCCTGTCGCAACCGCAGCGGTCCCTCCAATAGGAGTGTCTTCTGTCAGGACTCCGAGTAGAGACGTCAAGTGAAGGCAGGCAAGGCGGTAGTAGACTGGAGTCCCCCGATGTGTGGATATTTTAGCCAATAATAGCTAGGCATGTTAAAATACTTAGTTACAACAAACCTAATAACTGATAATCAATGTGGAGGAGCTAAACACATAAAAGTGCCAAGTTTTTTAGTATTCTTTTCATTTTGAAACGAATGTGTGACATAGCAGTCGACATGTGACAGTTTTTGAGCAGGTCAATCATTAGTTTATATATATATATATATACAATGTCAAGCTTATAGTTTTGAAATAATTATTTCATGAAATTAAGCGACATTGTCGTAGCGTTGTTATAAATTGTTCACCATCGGGAGTTTGGGTTCAATTCCAGATAGCTGCACTAGAGGATAGGGTGAGGCTTCTACATATTGTGATTTTTACAACCCCAACCGCCCTCCCCTCCCCAAAGCAAATTATCTTGAAGTTCTTTCAAACAGTTTTATTTCCCTTTTTCCAGTAGTTGAATCTTTTGATGCTGATTAATATATATATATATATATATATATATATATATATATATATATATATATA
>CABFVX010000736.1:15334-55346 GCA_902151425.1 Timema shepardi | reverse complement strand
TATATATATATATATATATATATATATATATATTAACCAATTTATATAAACATTTTATCCAACAAATTTCCAAGAAATTTAAAAAATGTATTTCCTACACGATTGTAGTTTAGATATTTAGTCATAGATTATGTGTGTACATTTATAACAAGTGTTTTTGCAAATATATAATATATGTTTTAATTAATCAATGCCATTTATTTAACTATGTTTATGAAAGAGTCTTGTGCAATTAATAAATCAGAGTGTAAGCATATTATAAATGTAAAAGATTGCTTTTCGAAATTTGCTTGTTTTAAATTTAAAAAGCTATTTTTCTTAAAGAATATAAAGTTTATCGATGCTAAAAGGATCAATAATATTGACAGGTCATGATGGAATATGTTTATATGTGAGTATTCATATCTTCTTTAAGAACGTTGGAATTGCGTGCGCATTGTTTATTATGAGGGTAAGTTCTTTACTGCACTTGAGAAGGTATATCCTGTTTTGGGTGTCTTTGAAAAGATGGAACAAGGATAACAAAAAAGCCGGTCTTATAACAAGAATTACAAAAGAGGGGTGCTCTGGGAACCTATAAAATTAATTTATGAAATGTTCCTAAATTTCAAGAACGCACAAAAAATATAAGGTACGGTTAACCATACGAACTTTCTCTCTTTTTTAGAGAAATTTACTAAGAGTTCGTAAGATTTGTGAAATGAATTAATACACATTCTTACAAAAACACTCCACAAAAAAGAGTTAATTAAGTAATATACACTATTACAGAAACATTGTTAAAATAAGACTCTCTCTGTAAAACCATAGCATAGCAATCAATTTCACATTATCAAAGACCTACACACGCACACGCACGCGCGCATACACACGATCACACACATATGCTTATGGCTTAGAAGCTATTTGTGTTATAAAATATATTATAGAGAATTTGTGATTTTAAAAGTATTAAAACTTTACAGTGATAAGTAATTTAGTATCGCAAATAGTTGTGGAGATATGATCAATAGTTGAAATTTCCACATATTTAAAGTGCCCTAAAATTAATTTTAATAGGAAAATGAGACTTGCCACTTTTTTTTATAATGCTAAACTGTTCCTGAATACAACATAAAATAAAAATCTTTAGATTATATTTCAGGTAAACAAATTTTGTCTCATTTGCTCCTTCAGAAAGCTACCATTTAAGGGTTAGATATATATAATATGTATAAAAACTCCTTGGGTAGCCTTATTAAAAACATAGATTAATATTATTATTATTACCACCACGTCTTACTACCCGTTCGGGTTATACGCACTTATGCTAATGTGTAATGATAAAGTGATTGAGATGAAATGGAGGACCTACAGTTTAACGTGGGATCCAAACCACGGTGGAGGTTTGGCATTCCTCAAATTCACAAGTTGTGATTAATACACGTCTTGTCAGAGGTGAAGGAAGGGTTTGGCAATCAGATAAATCTGTGTCGGGACCGAGGATTTAACCCCGGAACCCCAGCATAGAAGTCCGACACCAAATCTCTAAATACTTTGACCAAATGAAGTAGTTACGACTAAATGAACAGCGGGAACTTCACTTCCTCAGTCTCCTACACAAGATATTACAGACTTCCTCACCGCATTACCTAGCAACCAATTTTAACCTACTAAAAATCAGCACCTGCTTTATTCACGTGCTAATTACTCTACCCTTATAAGCATCACTTTTCACAAATCTGAATCTTATTCTCGTGCATTCACAGTCGCAGCTTAACGGGCGTGGAATGAGCTTCTTCCCACAGTAAGGGACTGGCCTGGGTTGGCTGCTTTCAAAACCGCGGTCAAACGGAGTATTATTTATAAGAGAATCTTGATCTTCATGCTTTTTCAAACATTACTAATAAAACTGTTTGCAAGTATATGCTGGAGTAATTATAAGCGCGTTTGGTTTAATGGGTTAAGTGTAAGATAAGGCAAAATAACCTTAACTTCACCAATATGTTGCACAAGAAAGAATAAATATAATAGTGCACCATTGGACATTCTGAACTGAACTAAGATCACTACTATGCCGTCGGCTCGTGCCGTGCTCGGATCATCAGAGGTTCAGAGGATGTTCGTAACGTGCTGGGATTGTCAGAGGTTCAGAGGATGTTCGTGACGTGGTCGGATCGTCAGAAGTTCAGAGGATATTCGTGACGTGGTCGGATCGTCAGAAGTTCAGAGGATATTCGTGACGTGCTGGGATCGTCAGGGGTTCAGAGGATGTTCGTGACGTGGTCGGATCGTCAGGGGTTCAGAGGATGTTCATGACGTGGTCGGATCGTCAGGGGTTCAGAGGATGTTCGTGACGTGGTCGGATCGACAGGGGTTCAGAGGATGTTCGTGACGTGGTCGGATCGTCAGGGGTTCAGAGGATGTTCGTGACGTGTTCGGATTGTCAGGGGTTCAGAGGATGTTCGTGACGTGGTCGGACCGTTAGAGTTTCAGAAGATGTTTGTGACGTTCCCGATACAAGTGGGTAATCACTGCGAACAGCGAGCATAACATTACATGTTGCATTACAAGCTCAGCTCGTCTAATCTATACATATCTTTAGACCATGCGGTGACCGGGGTGGGTGAGTGCTCTTTTATTAAACATGGATAAATTCCCAGAAATGGTCGAATTTGCGCCACAAATATGTGCAATGTCTAGGAATAACTTCACAAGTTATTAATAATTGATTTCTAGTGTCACATTGAGCTAAATACCTGACAGATCTCGGCTTAAGAACCAAATTTTGTCAAATATTATAAAAAAAATTACTTTGGAATAATATTTAGACCCTGACCTTAACCTTAACACCATTGTTGCAAAGAATATTTCAAATTTATGGTAAAAAAAATACAGGGTGAGACATATTGTTTTAAATAAGGGATCTACGCTTTTCTTTGTGTAATAGTACGATGATAGGTTGGTATTATTTTTATTTAAGTTTCTGATTACCAAACCCTTCCTTCACCTCTGACAAGACATCTGGTGAATGTGAGGAATGCCAGGTCTCCACCGTGGTTCGGATTCCACGTTAAACTGTAGGTCCTTCATTTCATCTCACAATCACCCTACCATTGCACATTAGCGTAAGTGCGTATAGCCCGAACGGGTAGTAAGACGTGGTGGTAATAATTATAATAATAATGTATTTAAGTTAGTGAGAATACAGTTTTTTTTCTGGAATGTGGCCCCCTTAGTAATTTCAATTTTCAATGTGGCTCTTATGATAAAACGAGTTTGACACACCTGCCTTGGACCATGCAACCCCTGGTAGGCCATGGTTATTTATTATTAGCTTAAGAACCCGGAGATTCCAAGGGTGGACACGCCATTGATTGCATGGTTACCCCGGGTAACGCTTTTTCTCCGCTTCAAATTTACATTTAAAAAAACTTAATTTTATTTATTTCTACCTAGTTTTTAGTAAACTTAAAAATATAATAAAAAATTTAAAATTCCCGCTTCGAGGTGCACAAGTTTTTGTACCTTATCTACTACTTTTTATACATTCAAACCTCTGTGTGTGTTGGATATCGCTTGATGTTCATGACAGACCAAAAAACTCTTCATTTTATTACTATAGAAGATAATAAGTCATCTTTCTTGTGGATAGCATTGTTTTATGTTAGGTACCCTCTTTTTATCCGCAGGTTAAATTAGATTTTAATAAAGAAGCTACTGAAGTTAAATCTCTAGATACTCATTACTGACTAATTATTCAAAATACCATTCACTTATTGTTTATCTTTACTTTGTATAGACTTAATAAAGGCTTCTTGAAAGTTCACATTAATTATAGACGACTATGAATCTCTTAATTAAGCGGTTGGTTCTGTTTGTTTTACATAAATTGAGGTTTATTTTAATCTAACCGACCCAAGACAATTTTATTGGGGCTTGTGAGAAATCTTTAACGGCGGATTATTTTTGTCAAATGACACAGATTTAAGATTTTATTCAAAACCGAGCACCATGGTCTAGAATGTAATTTAATATGTAGATGTCCATGATTGCTCTCTTAAACATAATTAAATGGTGAAAAATACTTTAGACAACATTTCTTATAATATGATATGTTTATATCAATAAATAAAATATTCGAAGATCTTAATGGTTTTCCCACCATGTCTTACTACCCATCCCCGCTAAAAGATTACGCATTATTTTTTTTATAATGGTATATTTTATGGGAAGTTAAAATGTATATTGTAAGTGTTTCCACATTTTCGGTGAGGGAGAGTGAGAAAACAATTAAGAAAAAAAAACTCTTAGAACACTCACCCGGGATTAAAACCCCTACCTTCCCATCACCAACTGCTAACTAGTTAAGGTTGGAATTTACTCCATGTGGCCACCAAATTGTGTTTCATTTTGTTTATTTGCTAAAGTTTTTATTAATGGGGACATATTTTGTGATAAGTACAGTTATACAAATTTAAAAAATTTGCCCCTATTGTATTATTATGACTAAAGAGTTGTGTTTTCGCAATTATTTTTAATAAACAAAATCTTGTTATATTTAAGTGCGTCTAACCTAAACATAATTATTTTTATTGATAGCCCTAGGGGAAATTTTTTACAAAATTAATAATGCTTTTTATAAAATAATATTTTTTCGCTCATTATTTAAAGTAGTTTTGTTTGTGTTTGAGCTAATATCAAATATTCACTGAGATAAGATTGTAAAATCAAGATGACAAATTGGAAAAAAAAAAAATAGCTATTGTACCATGTACAGGTTGATCCACTCAGAACTGAACACCTGTGTGTTTGTAAGTGCTACCTTTTTTTAAACTTTATTATAATGCAAAATCTTTGGTTATATTCATATTCTTAAGTGTCCTAAAAAATTAGGTAAAATAAGTGCTCTACAACCTTTATCTAATGTGATTATGTTGTCTAGTTGTTTAGTAGCTTAGTTATGTTCAGTCCTGAATAAATAAACCTGTATTATGTGTGCTTTTAATAAATGAAAAATAATTTTGACATCATCCTGCTATTTTTGGTGATATGTGATATATTCAATATTACCTTGTATCTTTCTTACTTAGACATTCTATGGCACTAGACAACCGATGGCTCATTGCCGCACTTACAAAAATACGCCATCTATCTCTATCTTAAGCTAACTATACCCAGTACACCTTATTACACCATATCCCTATCCTGAGCTAGTTCTATCCAATCCACCTCATTACACCCTATCCCTACCTTGAGCTAGTTATATCCAGTCCATCTCATTACACCCTATCCCTATCTCGAGCTAGAAAGAATCTAGTCCACATTATTAAATCCGATCTCTATCTTGGGATGGTTCTATTCAGTCCACCTCATTACACCCCATTCATATCTTGAGCTAGTTCTATCCAGTTCACCTTATTAAACCCTAACCTTATCTTGAGCTAGTTCTATCCAGTCCACCTCATTACACCCTATTCCTATCTTAAGATACTTCTATCCAGTCCACCTCATTACAGCCTAACTCTTTCAGTTCTATTCTAATGGTATCCTCTATTTTGTACCTAGATCTTTTAAATGGTATCTTCCCTTTGGGTTTGCCAGTCAGTACCCTGAACATGGTTCTAGATTCTCCCATTCAAGCTGCATGTCCTTCATACTGTAATCTGTGAGATTTGATTATCTTAACACTGTCTTGTGATGAGTACAAGTTATGTAACTAATCATTATGTAATCTACTCTACTCCCCAGTATACTCATCTCTTTTTTGGGCACCATACAAACTGCTAGACAACAAACTGCTCGCCAAGCTATAAACAATTATTTGGGAGGCTGGGTGGTTCAAGTGGCCGATACGACTTAGACCAACTACTAGACAAGCTCATGTATAGGAGTACAAAGTGATAGACAACCACGCGATCGACACGAGAGGAACAACTGCTCGACAAACATCTTGATGAATCCAGCTAAGAGTGGCTCAAGTGACCGACAAGTTATTTCAAAACTAACAAAGTTATAATATGGTAGTAGTGGTTGAAATGACAGTTCTGGACCACTTTCTCTCATAAGGTTAACATTTATCCAGGTGACCTGGGGGTCTAGGTGTAAGGTGTCAGACTTCTGTGCTGGAGATCCGGGGTTCAATCCTCAGTCCCGACACAGATTTATCTGATTTCCAAACCCTTTATTTACCTCTGACAATACGTGTATGAATCACAACTTGTGAATGTGTGGAGTGCCAGGCCTCCACCGTGGTTCGGATCCCACGTTAAACTGCAGGTCCTTCATTTCATATCACAATCACCCTACCATTACACATTAGCGTAAGTGCGTCTAAGCCGAACGGGTAGTAAGACTCTGTGCTAATAATAAAAACAATAATAATAATATTGATGCACCACATTGAATGGGGTGGATCCCTCTCTCCTCTAACCTAACCTAACCCAACCTAACCTAACCTAACCTAACCAGCTCATAATTACACAAGAGTACCTTATGTCCCTGTATTTGATGTTCTGCCCCTTGCAGTCCCACTTCTCCCTTGAGTCTAGATTCCAGCCTCCATCCCGTACTTTCCTCCCAGCCTTCATCCACTTCTCTTACAATGCCTACTAATCGCTCCTCTCCCCTTCTCCCAGTCTCCTATCCCCAGCCTTGACCTGCACAACTTCCAGTCCCCATTCTGTACTCTTACCTCCTTCAAGCCATACAACTTCCTGTATCCATCCTGAGCAAGAGGTAGTCTGGCTCGATCATGACCATGTTGATCCCATACAGGTGCAATCCATACTCTTACCTCCCACCTCACTTACCAGTAAGTCCTTAAACCTTGACAGCTTAGATCTTGTACCTTAAAGGTTTATCCATAAACTTACCACCCGCTCCTTGATACCTGACGGCTTAGATCTTGGACCTTAAACGACATGTCCTTTCTGCTTATCACCCATTCCTCAAAATATTCTGAAACGGTTTGAAACGGCACTAAATAATTACTCATCCTTCTCCACCCGATACCTTAAACGTCGAGACCATTCCTCGGGGTTCAATCCTAGTCGGTTGACTGAAGGTGGATTTTCATAAATGATTTTCCACTCTCACTCCACAAAAATCGGGTGCATTTCCTCTATATTCAACCTTACTCATCCTTAAACACATTAGCGTAGTTAGTATATAAGCGTATTACGCGAACGGGTAGTAAGTCTCTAATAGGTATAACGCGGTGCTAAAAATTAAAAATATGTAGCACTATATATACAGGCTAGATATTAAAATTATCTTTTTGAAAAACAATAAAAATCCTATTTACTGTCGCTTATTGCCGGTTACTAATTTTACATACTATTTTAAAACTGTTGTCAAATTTCAAGTTTTAATAATGGCCACTAAGGAATTTTTACTTAATGGTTTTCAACTCTATCTTCATGGAAAAGCGGGTATATTTTCTCTAAATTATACACTCCTCCCCTCTAATCTATTAATATAAAAATAAAATAGTTCATAAGTTAATGTTGCAGCCAGCGTTGCAGAATTAATTGCGACTGTTCAATTCGTGATATTCTTTTATAAGGTCATCATTAGTTCGAGTTATTCTCACCTACATTTTTACTTTAGCAAACCCTTCAAAATATCTCAAAAAGTGTGAGGTTAAGCTGACGCGTTGGGGGGGAAAATTATTTGAGTGTAAACAAGGACAATCGTGTCTTGAATTAACTGTTCTGTCACTTAGCCCACTCTTAACTAGGTGATATCAAAGTTTGTCGAGCAGTTGGTCCTCTCGTGTCAACCACTTGGTTGTCTGTCACTTTGTACTCCTATACATGAGCTTGTCTAACAGTTGGCCCAAGTCGTGTCAGCCACTTGACCCACCCTGCCTTCCAAATAATTGTTTTCATTTTGTCTACCGGTTGTCTGTCTATCACATGGTCCAGCTCGTGTCGATCACTTGGTCCATGTCGTTTCTTCGTGTCTAGCAGTTGGCTGTGAAACACTTTGTCCTCTCGTGTCGGCCACTTTGTTGTCTATCACTTTGCCTGCTTCCCTTTTTTGGACCAGTTACCTTATTAAGCATCTCGTTTTCGAACACCCTAACTTTCTTTTAGTCATTTAAGTTAAAAGACCATGTTTAACAATCATAATAGAACAACCTGTAACACTATATTTTGTACATTCTGAGGTTTATATCCCTTGAAACCAGGCAATATGTCAACAACTTACTGATCGGGTAATAACATGCTTTTCTCGACTGTATTACTTTACTAATTTCCATGATGATTTTATTTTTGTTAGTCTAAAATTGTCCCTAAATAATTTAACTCACTAACCATGTCAAATAATATGGCATACTCTAAGGCTATATTAAAAATTATATGGCCACTTATAAATCAGGAAATAATTATCAATTTAATATAAATGAAAAATTGTTAGAATAAGTGAAGACTTGTGTATCTGGACAGAATGTTTTGTAAAAATCAAAGGATGAATGGGGAAATCTAGACGGTTAACGGTTAACAGTTTGCTATATTAGGTGTAAACACAGATTACTAGCTTCAGGATACCCTACTACTCTGAATTAGGCACTAGTTAATTGTCGCCTAACGACTCCATGTTGTTCATTATTTTGTGTGCTCAACCTACCATCTCCAAATATGTCCTTTTTTCAACTTGAGACACTCAGTTTTCCTTTTTACTAGGGGAACGCCAGCACCAAGAAACTAGGGTGCCAGCTATTATCTGTTCATGGCCTAATTAGGACTTTGCCTGAGTCAATTGCCCCGTGTTCTCCTTGTTTATGAACACTCCCAATTTAACTTGTTTGCCAGAAGTGTCCAAGAAAGGCCTCTCAAGGCACTTGTAAATGTTAGTATCTAAAACCACTTAGACGGGCTCCTTAAGATACTTCGAAAGAATGTGGCAGCGATCTAGTGTATACATTTATATCAAGTTTTGATAGGGGGCATTTCCGTGAAGTTATCGTCTTGTCAGTGCAGTCCTAATAGGGGTTTATTTATCCCTAATGTATGGGATGGATCTTGTTAGCTGCCCCTACCCATGGCCTTGACGCTCACGCAGTTGATAGACTAGTTTCTATGGCCTAAAAACAATATAAAGGTAGTCGCCTAGTATACGGGCAGGTATATATTGGGGAAATAGAGCTATATGAGCTTACATTAGAATTACTTGAAAGGTGTACAGATTTATTCTAGCTATCTGTAGGAATTGTCCACTCAATGTTGACAGTCTGATTAAGTTAATTATATGCTTTCTAATATCACCTCATAAAGCTCCGATAATACAGCCATTAACCCAGTGAATCTGACAGCCTGTTGTTTGAGTGCTGGGTAACTCTCAAATTATTAGTATTAATTAAAAAGGGCTATTTATGACGAGCTTAATTAATTGTTCCCTATGGCTTGCTTTCTCAACTACTGTAACTTCAATTGTATGAAGCTTGTTATATGTTCAATAAAATATTGTATGCCTTGAACAAGTTATTTAAATCATAACACTCCCTTAGCGTATGTGTGTATGAGTGTATGTGTGTAGGTAAAGCTGAAATTTAATATAAGATTTTTGTTATTATCACATAATAGATGATTTTATATTTAAAAGAAATGTTTAGTGTATCCAATTTATAAAGATATAGCTGTAGATAAACAAACAAAGCACATTCTATTATTTTATGCTAAGATATCTGAATGTATTTATTACACTATATATGTAATCTAATTACAACGTGGTATTAAAATACATTTTATTTTATGTTCTAAAAACCATTATTTGGAGAAATAATCATATTTATTAAGATATTTCAAATCTGTTCGTAATATATTGACGTTTTCATCTTCTTTCTAAATGTTTTCTGAAGCTGTTATTGTGTGTGTTGAAGTCGGATCGAAGGAGATTTGACTTTCTACATCAACTACAACATTTAGAACCCTGGTACAGTGGTAAACCCCTAGCCATCAATCAATATTTGTGTGGGTACAATGTGCACGGTTCCCGAACCACTGAGTCCAACTGTTATCAGGAAGATATTCTCGCTGAGTCACTCTGGAGATGCCGAGAGCCGCAGCCTCTTGGCTTGTCGCTCCCTTGCACGCCACTGGAGGATAATTAGTTGATGATTGATCACACGGGTGTGAAGACAGACAACGCACTGGTGATAGCGTGGAGACAGTCACATCAAGACAGTGATGTACCAAGATGTAACTAACAAATATAGTAAGATGACATACGGTTTTATCGGGATTAATGATGTAAATGACCCCCTGATAGACGAGTCTAAAAATAAAAATAAACCTACCCCTACCTTGAATTTACCCGGTGACGTCATTCCCCTCCCCTACCATTGTTTGACCTACTTTTTACATTCTGGTTGAAAAAAAGCATTAACAAATTAATTTTCTAGTTTTTTTGTTTTCAGATTTTGCTTCCCGTAAGGTCTAATTTAGAGTAAATGTACACTTAGTTGCGTTGATGAAAGGTAGAAAACTATCTAGAAAAATACATCCACACTACATCCGACAAGGATTTAAACCCCGATCTTTCCATCTTCATCAATCCAGCCTGTTACGAGAACTACCACCCACTGGGCAAATGAGGCCTGATACATGATTATGTGTGGCCCACGGACTGTTAGATGGACAAACATACAATGTGGCCAGATTCATCTTATTATAAATGTGGTAGAAATACATCACTTGAGATTTTAGTATTTGGAGATTATTTTTACTTGGGGGTGATCCATCAAGTGAGGTTAGTGCACCACATTTTAAATCCTTATTTACCAGAAATCGATTCCCAAAGATGTTAGATTTGCTCAAACGTGCAACGTTTGGTGGCACATAAATGTGTAAACAGCAAAATAGGGACAGTGAGCGGGAGTGTATTTGTTCACTGATTGGGGTTGTCCTCAATAAACCGTCTGTGAGTGAATTCATACAGTAGATCATACCTTCATACATTGGACTAACTTACTACTTCAACTTCACTATTAGTTATAATAGTAACTATGGGCCAGTTTCATAGTCAAATTTAGTACGCCTCAAGTGCGGTGCTACACTTAGTACATGAGAACACGTACCTAAACCAGAATGGAATGGGCCAGTTTTCTATGCGAAAACGGCCCATTCCATTCGAGTTTAGGTAGGTGTTCTCATGTTCTTAGTGTAGCACCGCACTTGAGGCGTACTAAATTTGACTATGAAACTGGCCCTAAATAATACTTCAAAAGGATAGTGATGTGAAATAAAACACGCTCTTGCTCTATCTAATTAAATTAAATTTTTTTTTGTCTTTAGTTAATGTACAATCAACTTCACTCTACACATGGATATGGACACTTCTTAAACTACATGTGCAATTTTATCAAAACGACAGGTGACCTGGTGGTCTAGGGGCAAGGTGTCGGTCCCGGCACAGATTTATCTGATTTCCAAACCCTTCCTCCACCTCTGACAAGACGTGTATTAATCACAATTTGTGAATGTGTTGAATACCAGGCCTCCACTGTGGTTCGGATCCCACGTTAAACTGTAAGTCCTCCATTTATTCTCACAATCACCCTACCATTTTACGTTAGCGTAAGTGCGCATAACCCAAACGGGTAGTAAGACGCGGTGATAATAATAATAATTTATCAAAATGATATTGACATGTGCCCTTATTACCGATCTGTTAGTGTAAATTTTAACTCAAGTCCTATGTGTCGATGTACTGAGATCCTGCGCATAGCTTTAGATAGAATAAACCTAAACTTAAGAAATTGTTACCATTCGAAAGATTGTACAGGATGGGACAGAAAGTATTGACCCACTTAATAACACTTTACTACTACTACTACTACTACTACTACTACTACTACTACTACTACTACTACTACTACTACTACTACTACTACCACTACTACCGCTACTACCGCCGCCGCCGCCGCCACCACTACTACTACTTCATATACTAATTGCTTAAATTTAACTTGAAATAGCAACAAAAGATTGAAACTTTTTACATTCCCTTACATTACTCATCCTCCCAAAACATGTCCTTAATATGGCCACCATTATATGCAATACATTGTTGTATGCACTCTTTGAAAGCTGAAATAATTTTGTGCGTTGTTTCTGGTGAATTGTTTCAACTTCTACCACAATATATTTAAGTTCCTGACATGTTCTTGGGCGAGTCGCGTGAACATAGTTTTGTAACATGTTCCACAAGAAAAAGTCTGTGCCGGCCGCCTGGGCTGTGACGAAGTTGGGCGGCTTGCCGGAGGGTAGTCGGTCCTCATAGTAGGCCGATGTTCAAGCTGATAGGCTATTTCCCCATCTTGCTGTAACCACATATTGTTGGTGTCTATTCCCTTACGTTACAGTTCAAAGAACAGAACGGTCGAACGCCAACGGAAATGCTTTGCAAAATGTTTCCTGGGCACCTTGTTTCAAGATATGGAGACATCGCCTGGCCACCACGTTCAACAGAATTAACAGCTACAGACTTTTTCTGGTGAAGCATGTTGAAGATTTATGTTCACGTGACTCGCTCAATAACAATTCAGAATCTTAAAGAATTTGGTGGAAGTTGAAGCAGAAGATACATTAAGCGAATTCATGTCAAGAATCGAGAAGTGTATACATCAGTGTATGGCATACAATGGTGGCCATATTAAGAACATTGTTAAAAACAAATTATTATTATTATTATTACCAACGCGTATTACTACCTGTTCGGGTTGTACGCACTTACGATAATGTGTAATGGTAGGATGATTCTGAGATTAAATGGAGGACCTACAGTTTAACGTGGGATCCAAACAATGGTGGAGGCCTGGCATTCCCCACATTCACAAGTTGTGATTAATACACGTCTTGTCAGAGGTGAAGGAAGGATTTGGCAATCATATTAATCTGTGCTGGGACCAAGGATTAAACCCCGGACCCCAAGCATAAGACTCCGACACCTTACCCGTAGACTGCCAGGTCAACTAAAAACAAATTAATAATTAAAGGATATGTAGAGAATTTTTAATCTTGTATTGTTATTTTAAGTTTAACTTGAAGCATTTAGTAGTTAGAATATTAAAGATATGGAGTTATTAAATGTGTCAACTCTTTCTGTCTCACCCTGTATTTGTCTGATATAGAAAATGTAAAAAATCCCTCAAGAAATCAGTTGACTCACCATTACCACCCAACAAATATGAAATGATAATTATATCATAACTTTTATTCTGGGTAAAATGCAATGTACAGTGTACGAATGGATTGCGCGTCAAGGTCATTATATTGATAGTTTTTACAAAAGAAAATGCTTTTGACCAAAATAAATTAAATATTGCCCCAGTGGAGAGATTAAATCTACTTTGTTACACAAAATAATCTCAACCATTCTTAGATATTTGTCATGGGCATCACGGAACTTTGTTAGGAATTTGTCTTTGAAACGTTTCCCCTCATGTTTAACTATGCTAATGACAGGTATCTAATACTAAAATTAAATTAATATATACTGAGCAATATTTTAGTTCAAACTGCAAGAATACTGACCTTAAGAAGGCCACATAGTAGAGCACTGAGAAGCGTTACACAAGTTTAGAAATCCCGCTTTATTTAGTAAGTTGTTTAAAAATGAGGTGGCCCAATGGCTAAATAATTTTATAATAAAGGAAAGTGATAAAACTAAAGAAAAAGGAAAAATAAACTACTAAGAGTAAGTTTGATGAAGAAAGCCCACCTAGGGAAAGAGGAAAAATGTGGGAAGAGTCCTATGCACAAAGGTGACATCTTCTTCCTCTCTTCTGTCTTCTATAGTAGAAGTAGTCACACACACATTTTAACACAAATATAATAATATTTCAACATTGTTGCCTTTATTAAACACAAAGAAGAAAGAATAGTGTACAAATAATACTGGATTGGGCCTACTTTCTTCTTTGTGTTTAATAAAGGCAACAATTCCGAAATATTATTCTATTTGTGTTTAAATGTGTGTGTGACTACTTCTACTATAGAAGACAGAAAAGAGGAAGAAGATGTCACCTTTGTGCATTGGACTCTTCCCACATTTTTTCCTCTTTCCCTAGGTGGGCTTTCTTCATCAAACTTACGCTTAGTAGTTTATTTTAACTTTTTATTTAGTTTTATCAATTTCCTTTACTATAAAATTAAGAAGTTGTTTGATATCCTTTAATATCGTTTTCCTAAAAATGTTGGCGAAAATATTCAGCAAGTTTCTGACCAGTTAAAACGTTTAAGTTCTCACTTGAATAAAAAAATGGTGTACGTGAAAATGTGTACTGCTGATATTAAATAAAAAGGTTAGAGACCTATATCTAGACTTTCTCTATCAAATAAAATCATGTTTTGCTCCCAACAGAACATTTTTCAATAAGGGTGGGATTGTTATAGGGTTTAATGTGGGTTATGAAATACTTAAAAATAATTTAAAATTTAAATTTAAACCATTTTAATGATCTAAGCATTAGCTTACATTTTGGTGAAAATAATATTACAATTTTTTAAACACCTTCATAAATAATCCGGGATTTCTAAAAGTCTGCAGCTCTTCTCAGTGTTATCCGGTACAGCACCCTTAACTCGCGTCCCTTTTTGCCCCGCCTTAAGGGTTTGATTCCAAAGATGATAATGAAATAAAGTATCTAGAGAACAATCTAGCAGAATGCTAACAAGATTATAATGACTTAGCGGAATATTTTACGTAACAGAGATTTTAATGACGATTTTTTCTCATCTTACGATACATTGATTGCATGTGACGTAAACTAATTCACCCGACTGCACGAACAAATTGTCTTTCACGTCCAAGACAAGGAAAATAAACATTTCTTTCCTCATTCCTCCTCATTTCTTTTCGTTAAGTAGCTCCGAATAAACTGTTTCCTCCCCCCCAAAACTCCTTTCGTTTCAGCTCTATTAAACTTGCCTACGGGCGACACATTTGTTCGACGTCGAATCTTCTTGTCCGACACGAATTAGACACGCTCCCCTCTCCCCTCCTCTCCAACTTACTCCGCCCACCCCTCGTTCTGCTCGTCCAACTCTATAATAACTACACATTTTAATTTGAACCCGAGGCAAAGTTTAATTACTGCGAAATTATTTGGAGAACTTGGTCTCTGTCGTCACCACCATCGTCACCACCATCATCACCACCGTCATCACCACCAATACATCATAATGGTAAGATTCTGTCGTCCAATTTTAATAGGAAAGGCCTTTTAGAAAATACAAGCTTATTCTTTTGCTGTCAACATTGATAACATTTCGTTATTATTATTATTAATGTTATTTTATAGGTATTTATAATATTTATCAATTATTGAAGGTTAAAGGTAACATTACTTTACGTATTAATAAGGAAGTAGAGATAGTAACTTTATTTAGCTGTCAGATCAGGTTCTTAATATGAAAATTGGCCTGTATATCAGCTCGTATCTCAACCAGCTTATATGACGGAGACTGAACAAAACGATACTAAGTACCAGCTAGCAAATGTTGTCATACAATTCCTTTAATTGTTTTGATAAAAGCATGCCATTTATGATTGAAGTAAATTCTGTACATGAATTCATGTTTCGATTCTGTTTTATTTTTCTGAGGTGACATGGTTTCATAGGTCATGTGACCATGATAATTGTCCTTGTGTCACACAGTACTTGACAGTTAATTGACATGTGATGTAGGGTCTTTGATAAATATAATTATTTGGTTCCCTCTTAAGGTGCGTTCGAAGGGAACGCGAGTATTTTTACAGTTTTTACAGAATTGAAATGTTTTGGCTAAAATAAATAAAATATTTCTCCAGTAGTAGCATAGAATTTAGTTTTCTGCGCATTCTAATATCAACAGATCTTGAATATCTATCAAGGGTGTCCTGGAATTTTGGCAAAACTTTTTTTCTTTGTTTAAAAAGTCCTGACAAATTTCCAGGACACCCTTGACAGATATTCAATATCTGTTGATATTAGCATGTTCAGAAAACTAAACTCTATGTTACTACTGGAGAAATATTTGATTTATTTTGTCCAAAAAAATTAAATGTTATAAAAACTGTAAAATTACTCGCTCTCCCTTCTGCCGCACCTTAATAGTCTGTCTTATATATGTATCCCTAAGTTCATGATTAGCAAACACACTCTACAATACGCTGAGTACAATCCAAACCGAAATAATGAGCCCTGTTTCCTCAAGTGCTTATTGCAGAGCGACTGAGTTGTGCTGCTATGCTGTCAGTAGCAGCTTTGCAGTGCTGCTAGCCGATAATCGGTCTCTGTTTTTACTTTTATAAATTAAGTAATAAAATTGACTCTGAGGAGGAAATACTTGCTTTTTCATTGCTACAGTTTGAGCTTGTTGTTTGTGTGCTGGGGAGTTCAAACTTAAAGTATTATTTATAATATATTTTTTTTTAGATTCCTGAATGCCTATATAAGGTTTCCTCCCCACACGCTGTTAGCACCGCGTCTTACCTACCCGTTTGGCTTATACACAACAAGACTTATTGAAATATTTTAAAAACAATAACAGCTACAGCGCTTATTGTGTTTAAATGCTTCGAGAAAGATTCAATGTAAAACAAAAAAGTGACTTGCATTTCGTTAGAACTTGGTACTATATGTAGAAATAACCTCTTTGTGATTAAATGTCTGTCTCTCGTCTTGGGTTTGAACTTTATTTTACACGATATTATTAAAAGGATAGTTTTTACACGTAATTTAACAAACTCCGTTTGTATTAATCGAATATTTCGAATACATCAAATATTTCAAAAGGTTGTTGAACTGACATTATTTAAAAATAAAAATGGTATGCTCCACAAAATGATACTTGTAGATTATCAACATAATTTTTTCTAAAAATGGAATAAAATACACGAAAACACGCTTCGATGGCTGACCTGTCTATTACGTCACCATCATAACTACCCACCACTGCCAACTATCAGGAGACCGGGGCTCAAAGCCCAGTCGGGTGTACTGAGGGTTGTTTTTGCTTAATAGTTTATCATTCTAACTTCACGCGAATATGGGTAAACTTCCCCAAAATGTTGATCCTTTTCCGCTAATTCATTAGCGTACTTAGTAAATATTCATATAACACGAACGGATAGTAAAACGTGGTGGTAAAAAATAACCGAAAATGACAAATAGGACACTAGTTCGATTCCCCTTTTTAGATTGTCATTTTTCACTTAAATGAATATTCAAAGTATTGAAATAGTTAGCTTAGGCTGGTAACATTTGGTTCTCTTTCAAAATGGTCACTCGTATTTCCGATATCTGTGGGAAAATCACCATTGAAAATATTGACTATAAGCTGACCGCGGTATTAAGAACCGCGGGGACATGCGACCATGAGAGGCAGTCACTTGCGACCATTTAAAACATTGACTATAGGCTGACCGTGATATTAAAAGTTGCAGGGACATGCTACCATGAGAGTAAGTCGCTCGCGACCATTGAAAACATTGACTATAAGCTGACCACGATATTAAAAGTTGCGGGGGCATGCGACCATGAGAGGCAGTCGCTCGCGACCATTGAAAACATTGACTATAAGCTGACCGTGATATTAAAAGTTGCAGGGACATGCTACCATGAGAGTAAGTCGCTCGCGACCATTAAAACATTGACTATAAGCTGACCACGATATTAAAAGTTGCAGGGGCATGCGACCATGAGAGGCAGTCGCTCGAGATTGTGGAGATAGGAACATTTAAAATAAGTTATCGCAGAGTAGCTGTTAAAATCGTTCGCGGTAGTAGATCCTTAGTCCTCTATTATCATTTTAACCTGCTAACAGTGTTTATGGACCACCTCTGTGGTAGAGTGGTTAAAGTTCTTGGCTAAAGATCCAGAGGTCCCAGGTTGGATCCCCGGTGTTGCTAGAGGTTGGATCCCCAGTGTTGCCAGATTGTTACTGCGATGAATTGGGTCTAGAACGGGGCCAAACTCAACCTCGTGAGGAGCTACTTGAATAAAATACAGTCTGATTTCAGTACGAAGAACAGTAGAATATTTCTGGAAAAGTCACCAGATTTATAAAACGTATCCCTACGCCAAAACATATGTTTTGAAATATCAGCTGTCTGGCAGATGTCACTTTTGACAAGCAAAGTTGGGTTTTGAGAGACTCATTTTCAGGGAAGAAAAAATTAGATTAATGAATAGGCTAGACACAACCTATAGGCCTATCTATTCGACACAAGTGCCTCTGTAACTAATATTTTTAAACAAAGTGACCGAGGCCTATTTTCTTAACTGAAGCTATTCTATTTCAAATGTTTTAATACAAAGTTTAACAATGAAAATAAGTTATGTTAATTTGAAAATATCTAAAGTAATAAACTTATCCTATAAATAACAAATTCGTCTTATTATATTTTGTATTAATACTATAATAACATCAAATCTCAGGAATTAGGCCTAGCCAATAGGTTAGTTAACACAACAATCTTAGGGTTCAGGTCACTGCTTTTCTTGATAAACACGTAAAAATTGATAATCAAATACAATATTATATTATATCACTGTCACAAACACTTTTTAATTATTAATCATACACACGAATACAAAAGTTAAAAAAAGATTTATGTAAAGTAAACACTGTCGAATAAACTTTGCAGTTCTCTCACAATTCACACGTTTCAAAGTAGCCTAATATTAAATCACCAAACTATCGGTATCAAAAAATAATCACTTTATATTTATTTATTTCAGTCTGATTTTTTATATAACTAACAAGACACAAATTAAACCCGAAAACAAACACGCTTTTAATCTTTTGGCTAAAACGCGGTAGGTATTTTATTTCTTTAACTTATATAAAATCAAGTTAATAGTTTTAAATATTTTTAAAAATAAAGTTTTGGTTATTAGAATAACCGTTTGATAACTTTTAGATGATCTAAATTTATCTTATTTGCTTTAATTAAATTAACAAAGCCGAGCTTTATAAAAGGTAGTTATCATTAGTAAACAAAGATGGCTACCAGGCAGAGAGTCTTTGTTCAGTTGAAGACGCCAATACCCAACGCCATTAGTGCTCCCTCGCCGAGTATAAAAAATAAATAAATTTTATTTCAAATAAATAGTTTGTTTGCATGTTTTTTAAGGTTAACAAAATAATAATTTATTTTATGTTTTATAGTGATCGGTTCTAATAAGATAAACTTGGGTATATAATACATTTAATTTATAACTCTTAAACTGTTTTATCTCATGTTACCACAACGACGTAAATGAAATAAATACATTACAAGTCCCTATAATTAATAATATAAATAAACATTGTTGATTAATCTATAAGTAAATACTATAACGATTGTTCTTATTACGTTTAGGATTAAATGTATTTAATAATTCATTCTAACTAAGCTAATTTCTATAATGTCAAACTTTAGTTACTTGATTTCAATGTTGGTGAATTCTACTGTTCTTCCTATTAAAATTGGACTTTTAGTAGTGGCTCCGGCATATAACATTGAGGACATCTGACAAAGGGTTCTTTGTGCTGACCCTATGACACCCTCTATCCACAAATCTTGACACTCTATTTTCCAACATGTGGCTGACACTCGGTCCGTATAGCTCGCTTGCCGGCTGACGCCATGACAAACTAAGATCCAAATTACTTTTGTTCGAAAAGGCTAATATTGTCAATGGGTTCATTGTAAAAAAAAAGATAGTTTGTGCGCAATGGCACTTAAAACGTTTTAATTTGGGAATTTTTCTGTGCCTCCCTCGAACATGTAACAAACCAATCGATATAGTATGGATTAAAGAGAAAGGATTAACACTGGAGCGTGCAGATTATTGGTCTGTGTGTTTTTGGTCGAATTTACAGAGACAAAAAACTTCCTCACAGATTCCAATCAGAGTGACTTGGAAATGAGGAAGTAAAACTAAGTCTAGATGCAGCTTTATGAAGGAAAAAAACCTCCTTATAAAGGTTACTATGAGTTGTAGAGTAATTATGGGATACCCTCACCACGAGGGCAGATTGTGGCTCGCTGTGGATTTTAATACAACCTGTAACTAAACATAGACCTATTACTACACGTCAGAATACCAAATTGTTGACCAAAAGTAACAATTTTTACTATTTTACGTGTGAACTAGATATTTTTTTTAATGATGAGGCGTTAAATATATTTAGTTATTTGTAAGTTAATTATAGGTTTCAAAAGGAATATAAACTGACAAATTTATGCTTTATACTAATATATTTTGTTTATACTATGTATTTACTACCGGTAATATTTATTCATAATATACAATTTGTTGTTCCATATTTTGACATATTTTATGAAAATGGAACAGTCCCTAAGTAATTAAGAGGTTGTTTACATTTGCATTAAAGCATACTTTTGTATTAGAATGATATTTTAAGAACGGGATGTTACTGTACCTAGTGGTAATGACAGTGTTACTGTACCTGCCCGTAAGAGCAGTGTTACTGTACCTGCCGGTAAGAGCAGTGTTACTGTACTTGCCAGTAATGGCAGTGTTACTGTACCTGCCAGTAATGTCAGTGTTAATGTACCTGCCGGTAGCAGCAGTGTTACTGTACCTGCCGGTAATGGCAGCGTTACTGTATCTGCCGGTAGGAGCAGTGTTACTGTACCTGGCGGTAATGACAGTGTTACTGTACCTGGCGGTAATGACAGTGTTACTGTACCTGCCGGTAATGACAGTGTTACTGTACCTGCCGGTAATGGCAGTGTTACTGTACCTGCTGGTAATGACAGTGTTACTGTACCTGCCGGTAGCAGCAGTGTTAATGTACCTGGTGGTAATGACAGAGTTACTGTTACCTGCCGGTAATGGCAGTGTTACTGTACCTGCCTGTAGGAGCAGTGTTACTGTACCTGGCGGTAATGACAGTGTTACTGTACCTGCCGGTAATGCCAGTGTTACTGTACCTGCCTGTAGGAGCAGTGTTACTGTACCTGGCGGTAATTACAGTGTTACTGTACCTGCCGGTAATGACAGTGTTACTGTACCTGCCAGTAATGACAGTGTTACTGTACCTGGCGGTAATGGCAGTGTTACTGTACCTGGCGGTAATGACAGAGTTACTGTACATGCCGGTAATGACAGTGTTACTGTACCTGCCGGTAATGACAGTGTTACTGTACCTGGTGGTAATGACAGTGTTACTGTACCTGGCGGTAATGACAGTGTTACTGTACCTGGCGGTAATGACAGTGTTACTCTACCTACCGGTATTAGCAGTGTTACTGTACCTGCCTGTAATGACAGTGTTACTGTACCTGCCGGTAATGGCAGTGTTACTGCACTTGCCAATAATTGCAGTGTTACTGTACCTGCCTGTAGGAGCAGTGTTACTGTACCTGGTGGTAATGACAGTGTTACTGTATCTGCTGGTAATGACAGAGTTACTGTACCTGCCGGTAATGACAGTGTTACTGTACCTGCCGGTAATGGCAGTGTTACTGTACCTGCCGGTAAGAGCAGTGTTATCTGTATCTGCCGGTAATGACAGTGTTACTGTACCTGCCGGTAATGACAGTGTTACTGTACCTGCCGGTAATGACAGTGTTACTGTACCTGCCGGTAATGTCAGTGTTACTGTACCTGCCGGTAATAGCAGTGTTACTCTACCTGCCGGTAATGACAGTGTTACTGTACCTGCCGGTAAGAGCAGTGTTACTGTACCTGCCGGTAATGTCAGTGTTACTGTACCTGCCGGTAATGACAGTGTTACTGTACCTGCCGGTAAGAGCAGTGTTACTGTACCTGCCGGTAACAGCAGGGTGCTCCAGCAGCACCAGCTGAGTCTCATGGCTCCTCCTGGCCCATATCGGCACACAGTGGGCTCGTACTAGGACCACAGCTCCATCCCTGCTGAACAAACACTTCCATTAGTCTTCATTACGTGGCTCCCATTCAAAACTATTTGTTGACAGTGGTATATGATGAACAGTAACTCATTCCCCACCCACACTGCGCTAGCGTGTAAAAACACTCTTCCAGAGTGTGTGAAAATAGGCTGTTTGTTTCAATAACTATATTTATTTAATGCTACTTTATTTTATTATTCGTAGTGCTTTTAGTTATAATATTTGACCATGTTTCTCTCTCTAAAGTACTAAGGATGAGGTATTTTTTGTATTTGTACTGTATTATTATTATTATTATTATTATTATTATTATTATTATTATTATTAGCACCACGTCTTACTACCCGTTTGGGTTGTATGCACTTACGATAATGTGTAGTGGTAGTGTGATTGTGAGATGAAATAGAGGACCTACAGTTTAACGTGGAATCCTAACCATGGTAGAGGCCTGGCATTCCCCACATTCACAAGTAGTGATTAATACACGTGTTTTAAGAGGTGAAGGAAGGGTTTGGCAATCAGATAAATCTGTGCCGGGACCGGGGATTGAACCCCGGACATCCAGCACAGAAGTCCGATACCTTACCCCTAGACCGCCAGGTCACCTATTTGTACTGTAGCTACACTTTGGATTACTATTAAAATTTTAACTCATCAACGGCTGAATCCGATCGAGTTCAAACCAAACATAAATAAATTAAAAAAAGAAGATTATGAATGGAGTTGTCTCAAGGTTTTCTTACACCATAGGCGAGATTTAAAATTTGAGCCTCATTTGTATTCTGTATTACTCATCCTCTATGTATCCTTTATCATGTCTATTATTGTCCTAATACATTTTTAGTGAGAGTTAAAATAAGTAATTGTTCAATTCCTATGTTCCTGTTTAAAAAATTATGAAGGAAGAATCACGGGGGAAAAAGGTCCATTCTTATTATTTTCTTATCAGCGTTAATTAATGTATTTTTATTTAATTCATTCAAAAAGCAAAATTTTATTTATTTTAATAAAATTAAAATCAAACAAAAGGAAAAGCACAATTTCTATTGAAAATTTTACTTTGTTAAAATTTTCCTTAAGGTGGGATGGAAGGGAACGCAAGAAAAGGTCGGTGTTTTTGCAGTTTTTATGGCAAAACTTTTTTTTGCTAAAGTAAATAAAATATTGCTCCAGTAGAAACATAAACTTTAGTTTTATTCACATGGTGATACCAACAGTTCTTGAATATCTTTCATGAACATAGAAGCATTAGATGATACACTTTTTAAATGAAGAAAATAAGTTGTCATTACTTTCCAGGACATCCTTGACAGATATTTAAGAAATTTTGAGTTCACCATGTGAAGAAAATTAAATTCTCTGTTTGTATTGGAGCAATATTTTAATTATTTGAGCAAAAAAAAGTTCTTCATAAAAACTGATAAAACACGGGTATTTTTTCTCATCCCCTTCCATCCACTCTAAGCTACCAAAATAAAGACTATTTAATTGGCTACAATGGATATATTTTTTGAACTTTTATTTTGTATCGACAAATATAACCAACTAAATTTAATCAATCACAGTAACTTTATAATCTTACAAATTTAAAATTATATAATATGTACCAGTTAAATAATTGGTGATAAAAACCGATATTTCAGTGACAATCATGATGCCGCTTCATTTTCTAGGTGAACTCTTGGAGTTTTAGTTATATGTATATGGGAAAGTACAACGCAAATCATTCTGAGGATCTTGATCGTCACAAGACCTGAGAATCCATGTTCACAGAGGTAGGATGTATTACAGAAGAGGTAAAAGAGATATGTCAACTTCTCCAGTGAGAATGGGATTATCCTTGAGGTGGGAGTAACATTCCAATTAAAGGAGGGTTTCAAAACTTTGTTTCGACACTGTTGCTATTGTCAGTAGTGCAGTGACTCTTTAAAACGTCCCGTTATGACGTTATGAAGTGTTTGTAATTTTAATAACTTCCCAGTTTGCTGAAGCGTTCGTACAGAAATATTTCATAAGGTTTGAAAAAAAATTTCTAGATATCCCGTGACCCTCAGGAACATTCTTGTGACCGTCATTTGAGTCACGACCCAGGGTTTGGGAGCCAATGGTTTAACTCGTCACTCTCGTGATGAATTGGATTACGTGTGACAGGAAGTTCAGGGTTCAAATCCCAATTGATTACACCGAAGAAGTTTTTCCCTTTTAAAAAATCCAATTTTATTTATCCACACAAATGCGGGTACACATTCTGAAAAATATTAGCTTCTTCATTATTATTTCACTACCATAATAATAATGCATATAGACTCGCGAGGATAAATTAATGAGGAGTGGATGTGATCTAAAAAACTGAGGTTAACAGCCATAGGGCTTCTAGTGCTGTTCCCATGACACATATATCCTCATAAGATGGCACTATATTCACCAACAAATGGTGGCTTGTTCGGTAAGACTTGATTGTGGGCTGATGCCATAGAGTTTTATATAGGCCCTATTTTTCAGTCGTACGAGAAATAAATACGAAATTCTTTGCTTAGTAGACACGTGCTTAACCGATTTAATATGCGGACTTTTTTTCCATAAAAATATTGTTATTACACCGTAGAATATAATATTCGTTTGTAATTTGTAGCTTCCAATATTATACCCATAAATACTCGTATATTAATGAAATAAAATTTATCACATATGTCATAGTATTAGACTAAGGTTTCTTCAATTGTATTGGAGTTGGTGCAATTAAAAAACAACCATGAAACAATGTGAAGTAGTGATTTATTGTCATAGTTTATGATATTTAAATATATTGTACTCGAACAATAGAAATCACGTATTGTATCATATACATCCTCAATCTATTCGCACATAAAATCATTACTGTACACATCCTATTTCTGTATTTGATTTTGAAATAAACGCTTGCATTTCAAATACGCTTTATATAATTCATTAATTTTAAAACAAATCCGTAAAATGTGTCACAATATTTAACATTAAAACAATACGTTATCAGTAGTCAAATACAAAAGTAAACACCAACAAATTTTAAAACTTAACTTCGTTGCCTTTCAGCATCAAAATTAAATGGGTTTAATGATTATGGCGTGTTTGCCATGCGTGAAAACTTAACCGCAACGGAAATATAACAATAAACACGGAAACTACACAGCTCAGAACTGTTGTCGAAATGTTTCACAGTTCCCATTCAAATACCGCAACGTATTCAAACTCTGGCGACGTTCACCGGAAGTTAGGTTTTGTGGACATGAAACCACAGGTTAACATACGGAACGTTGCTTGGAACGAATCTATTTGTTAAACTAGGAATACAAGCCTAACTTTATAATTAAACTAGAAATAATTTAAATTAGACTGAACCAGACAGGGCTTTCATCACTCTAGTCTCAAAGCGATAATATGTGAACCTGTAAATGGATTATATTTTTCCCAACTTAGGGCCAGCTGCACAAACAATAATCAGTGACTGATCGAAGATCAGATGTAAGTTGATCTACAATCAGTATTTCAAAACTAATACTCAGTTGCACCATTAACAATGAGGACGTGATTGTTGATTAAATTTCTGGTCAAGCTAATCATCCAATTCTCTACCATCCACTGTTTGATTCTCCGATCTTCTTGTTGATGAAAGACATAACCTATAAGCTTTAATAGCTTGATTAGATTTGCATTATTATTTACGTGATTAATTATATTAAAGTTTGTGTTTTATAGATTTACTAGACCCTTCCCCCTGCCCCCCCCCCCTGCATTATTATTTTCAACACACATATTGTAGAATCATCATAGACTCTACCATAAAATATGAGTGACTATTGACATTTTTATGAGGAATAAATTAAATTTTCACGATAAAATATTGCCTATGTTAATCGCTGATAATGTATATTTATATTGGTGAAAGAATTTTAAAAATCGATCCAGTAGTTTTTGAGTTTATCCATTACAAACAAAAAAACAAAAAAACAAATCTTTCTCTTTATAATATTAGTGTAGATTTTGAATGACTTATTTTTATTATCAATTATGGCGTCCTCAGATAATAAAAAATATATATTGAAATTGCATTGAATGAGTAGGATCCAAAGCAGTTACAGAAAATAAATTAGATTTCCTATGGAGACATAAAATTTGATTTAAGGGTTAAACTAATTTTATTTTATTGTGTATATTTATTGATATCATTACAACATTATTTTTAAAAAAATTCTTGAGGAACATGCCTGAAATGGAAATTTATTGAAACTAGTATATAAATATGAAGCAGCCTAGGCTATCAGAGACATAATGTATAAGGCATTATGGCCAGCTTTATGTATACATATAGGCAATTTCACAATAAGATTTTCCAAATACAGTGTTTTTTTTTTTTNTTTTTTTTTTTTTTACAGTACTGTCATATTTTTTACTTAATTAGTTGGTATCTGTGGTATTGTGACCGGAGACTTTTATCCCTAGTTAACTTTGTTGCAGCCCAAATTTTACTTGATCTAGGATCAAACTTATTAACAATCCGGTGATTGGAGTATTAATATATCTGTGCAACAAGCGCTTAGACTATTTGTAAAGTAAAATAAGCACTCAGCTCACAGGTGGCGGTACTTGCGGGTGGTTCCTCAATTATATTATACATTCAAAATCTATCTCACCCTACACTACCTCACCGCTATCCAAACCAAAGTCTCTTGAAGGAAAGATTGGTGGGTTATCACTTATCACCATCTAAAACATGTATTATTAATCACTAAGCATCGACCACATTGATAATCGAACTATTTGTTTTAAAAAAACTTGCTAGCTATTCGTTCTTTTCACGGGATGTATTTTATATAAAATAATAATATTGTACTAAAATGCTATTGACGTAGACTACAAAACGATATGTTCGTACTCTATGAAAGGCTCTGCTTATAAAAAAATTTGACTGCACTTTATAACCAAGCCTCAAAATATCACTTTTATTGTAATATCCCTATATGTAATCTTATGATGGTTCAGGGGGAGAAATTTCCATAACGTACAGTTTGCAAAGATGGAAGTAGATGACGTTTGTTTTATCTTCAAAGAAACATTTCCTTTTCGATGTGAACGAGCCGTCTAGATTAAAGGCAAATAGGCTCCCTATTCGCAACAAATTGTAGACAGTAGAAGGAACGAATTATTTACATAAGTAATAAGCTAGTAAGATTAACTGAACCAACATGACGCTGCATCAAAAGACGCTTACAAATTGTTGTGATTTGAATTTTATTTTTTAATCTCTTTTAATATTTCTACACATTTCTAAAGAACGAGTCTTAATAATCACCTAAATATTCAGAACAAACACAGAACGTTATAGTAATAGCAGTTATTATAGTATACGTAACATGCCATTATTTATAAGAAAAGGCTTCAAATGTAATTTAATTTTATACTTTACATTTCATTTATATACAGAGAGCGAGATTAATATATTTTACAGTTCCATCAAAAAAAACAACTAAGCACTACTTTAGATGAAAATTAGTAGGATAAAAGATCTTATTTTTAAAACACAAGCTAAAAACAGAAACAACTATAGTTACTCTCATCGTTCAAGGAATACTTTATTTTATTTTATCTTAAGAGCATGTGCAACCTCCAGTTTTCTTTATTCTCCTTTTTGCAGAAGTGAAATCTATGTTACATACTTTAATTTTGAATTTTAAAATGTATACGTCTGTAATTTTCAAACAGTTCTAACAATAAAAACAGTTCACGCACCTACGGACTCACTGATAAATGATACAGTCTAGTCTTGTCTGGTTTTTCTGGTGACGGAGAGGTTTGGGTCAAATTCCAGTCAGGTGTATTTTCTTAGATATCTTACCAATATCACTCCACGCGTAGTGGGGTTTTATATTCCCTAATTTCTACATTCCTCTACTTTATCTAATTATAATGAATATAGGCGGTCAGCCCGGACGGGGAGTAGGTAAATTGTCCATCTTGGAAAATTTCAAATTTTTATTATTATTATTAATATTATGGTTATTATAAGTGCTAGTAGTGGTAGTAGTAGTAGTAGTAGTAGTAGTAGTAGTAGTAATGGTAGTAGTAGTATTAGTAGTGGTATTAAAGAAACGAATGAATGCGAGCTTTTGTAGAGTCGTTATGTTCAAACTTCAATATTTTTTATCATAAATAGGTGACCTGGCAGTCTAGGGGTAAGGTGTCGGACTTCTGTGTTGGGGGTCCGCGGTTAAATCCTCGGTCCCGGCCCAGATTTATCTGATTACCAAACCCTTCCTTCACCTATGAAAATACGTGTATTAATCACAACTTGTGAATGTATGGAATTCCAGGCCTCCACCGTGGTTCAGATTCCACGTTAAGCTGTAGGTCCTCCATTTCATCTCACAATCATCCTACCATTACATATTAGCTTAAGTGCGTACAACCAAAACGGGTAGTAAGACACGGTGCTAATAATAATAATTTATCATCAATAAGTGAGTTAAAATAAGATTTTCCCAAGTATTTGTTGAAACATTGTTTCACCTTTTTATTCACCGTGTCCTATGTGCCCCCAATATACCACCCTCTTATCAACCCATTCGTACCTGAACACACTTTTCGCTGTATACATAATAGACTCCCAACCCTTTCACCGCAACCACTACTGGGAAAAATTTTCATCGGTAGTTGTAGGCTGAGACGTAAAGTAAAAAATAAACATTCATATATTTTTATTCGATTAACATCCTAACATTTTTACAGATATTACGTTGATTATGGTCAGCCATTAAGAAAATAGTTAATAGATTTTTATTGTCATACAAAATTAATGACTATTTAGTTTTTAAATACTAATACTACTAAAATAGCGTGAATTTAAAATAGAACAAAACGTATATTCTAACGGAAGCCAATGAGGCAACGTGTCATTGAATTGTTACAATTAGAACGAGTGTTCACTTTTATACAATGCGATGATATTGGACTTAATTGTTGGGAGAGTGCTGGAAAGATGTAATATGGATTTTTGTTAATTGTTATTTTTGTCTATTTAACATTTTATTCGAATACGCTTCTTCTCATCCGTTTTATTTTTATTTTTAATATAAGATAATTACACTCAGATTGATTAGTATTTTGTTGTTAAAGCTAAATCACATCACCATTCTTCGATCCCACACATATAACGACATGGTATTTGGGCTTTGTTCAAAAACTGATTTGAGTTTAGTCGTCCGTGCATCTCGGACGAAATTATTGGTAAATTGTAATCAATATGTAACCAAGTACTCGTGGTCCCGGTGAAAACACAGCACTTGACCTAAAACACAGGTTTTCCCTCATAGTGTTGTTAATTCAATGATTACCACTAATAGACTTATAGGGCTTGATGGCATCAAGCACAAGACCCCTTCTTCCCCTCTTTCCCTCTTGATGTACTCTCAAACAATTCATAGCACTCGTGGAAAATGAGCACAAGTCACTTTAACATCAACATATACTCTCACTTTTTTTTTAGAAAAGTCTAAATATTCATTTTTTAAAGTATATTTTATGAAGAACGTCTTAAGATGGGGCTCCGAATTTTTCACAAAATTTTTATATGTGAGGAAGGTATAGTTCATGTAAAATGTATCCACATTTTCTCGGAGGGAGAGTGCAAAACCATTTAAGAAACTCCACACCCATTACACCAAACTAGGGTTTGAAAGATTAAAACCAATAACCCTCCCACTCTCGGTGAACCAACCTTCCTCCTCACACATCCTTCATGAGCTACAATCCATTTTTCACAAAAAGATTTTTAGAAAACATTAACATATTTTTTTGAAGCCAACATTGATAACATATTAATAAATTATTATCTTTATCTTATAGCTTTTTTAATCACCACGTTTTACTATGTGTTCAGGCTACACGCATATATATATACCTTAAAAATGTAGGGACGAGGAAAGAAATATCTACTTTATCTCTGAAGGAAGTTGTGCTACGGATTTTTATAGCCCAAGATAAATCTGGTTCTAAGGTCGATACACACAAAATGCTAAGCTTAGCTATGCTGTGCTGTGCTAAGACTTAGTCTCTTTGATTTCCTACTCATTGCTAAGCTAACTAAGCAATTATACCCTCCAGAATTCAATGTTGTTTATTTCTGGTCTGCTCCAGTGAAGTTTAGTTATGATGGCGCTCTCCAAAATGTCTTGTTTGCACTCAGATGATAATACCGAGGAAGAAAAGATGCTGCTGTTAGCAGTTGTTTTGAAAGATGAAGAAAATTTAGGAAGTGGAGGTTTGACTTGTTCAATTAACGCTTCCATTTTAATACAAACACATTTATTAAATATAAAACCTATGTATCATATTACTTAAATACACGCGAAACGTGAAACAAACTGAAAACAAAATTTCAACACTTCTTTGGTTATTTTCCCCAAACCATCACTGTTTCTGTTCAACACGAAGCACAAGCTGCGTTATTCGCATGCGCAACGTAGTATGGCTCAAGATGAGAGGTGGAAACATGAAACATTGCCCGGCCAGTAATCGGAAAAAATATAACGCGGCGTAGCAATGCATATCTTATCCTAGCTTTCTGTGTGAACCTACACATTTAAATACATCCTCCACTATTTTTCTAAAGAATTAGCAGAATAAATCTTAGCTTAGCGTTCTATGCGTATCGGCCTTAACGGCAAAAACTTTGCTGCAAGACCATTGAAGTCGACATATAACTAATTAATTTATTTAATAATAATTACAAACAAAATACTCTTTTGTGATACTTTTTTTTATCTACCACGTCTTACTAACTGTTCTTACTTTACGAATTTTAACTACACTAATGATCGGGGACAAGAAAGATAAAATTTAGATGAATTAGTGGGGTCTAATAGTGATAAACCATTAGGAAAATAAAACACCCTCATTATACCTTACCGGTATTCAAATCCTGATTTCCATATCACAATCGACCTGATGGTGTAGGGGTAAGGTGTCCGGGGTTCAATCCTTGGTCCTTGCACAGATTTGACTGATTACCAAACCCTTCCTTCATCTCTGACAAGACGTGTATTAATCACAACTTATGAACGTGTAGAGTGCCAGGCCTCCACCGTGGTCCGGATTCCACGTTAAAATCTAGGGCCTCCATTTAATCTCACAATCATCCTACCACCTATCGCCATCAAACCAGACTTGATGATCCTGACACTTATTCCGCGTACCCGCCGATGTGTACTACTTTTAATGGGAAAGTTGTTTTTTCCCACGTCGGTGGTTACGTGGAATAAGGCGTCAACCTGATATGATCTAGCTTTCTGGTGGCAGGAACGTTAAGATTCGAGTCTTGGTCTGATTTACTGAATTGTACTATTATAAAGCTGACTCACTCACTGACATTAATGTTTATCCACTTCCAGATGAGCTAGAAACTTGAAATTTGGCGAACTTATAGCTTCTATTCTGTAACCGACGTAAAAATCCCAAAAAGTTAAAAAAAAATTAACCCCTGAAAAAAATTCGCAATATCGGAGCAACTTTAAAGTCGGTGTGGACCTTTCTTTGGAGGTATCTTGTGGCTAAACGGTAGGACCGATCAAAAAACGGCTCTGGAATTACTTTAGTTTACATCCACTTGCGAAGAAAATTTTCTGGGGTTTGGGGGCGGAGCCCTCAACGAACTAAGCGAGTTATTTGTATATGCCTAAATCAGAGGTTCGCAAACTGTGCGTTTCGACGCCCTGAGATATCGCGGCTATGAAGAAAAACTAAAACTTATAATATATAGTGAAATACAACACACACATTTTCAATACGTGTACTCATACATATTTTACAGAATGGAATAAAACATACAAGAAAACACATGTTTAGCCATTATGATCAAATTGTACACATGAGATAGTGTACAATAAAAATATGTCTATTCTAATTAAGTATCATTAAGTTCTATAATTCTGTTCTAGTTTTGCATTTTTACACTTAAAATAATACAAGCTAGCATTATTATTAGTATTATTATTACTATTATTATTTATCACCGCGTCTTACTACCCGTTTGGGTTATAGTCTACGCTTTAAGTACTAATTACGCTAATGGATTAGGAATTGGGAGGGTTGGATTAGAGGAAGTGAACCCACATTCGCGAGGAGGGAGAGTGGAAAACCATTTAGGAACCCCCCTCCCCAGTTCACCCGACCGAGATTCGAACCTCGATCTCCCCGTCCTCAGCAGTCGAGCTCAACACGACTAGCGCGTTAGCCAACTACGCCACCGAGGCGGGTACAATCTAGTAAATTTAATTTACCATTATCTTTTAAGAAAATTCCACCATATCGAATTTTGCCAATTAAAAAAAAATCGGGTACAGGGGCATCGTACGGAAAATATGACTCGTGAAGGGCAGTGTGGTCTCTAAAGATTTGAGAACCACTGGCCCAAATGTTTCTCTAATTTCCCGACATTAGAATTTGGGTACATTTATGACAATTATAAGTTACTCATCTCTGCCACATCAGTGTAAATATGTGGATAGCACGAATGGGTAGTATGACACGATGCAGAGAAAAACTCATTTTTAAAGTTGTTACTGATTAAACTGGCAACTTAGACTGATTGGTAACTCAGCAATCCAGGGTTGGATTCCAACTGGCAGCGCAATAGTTCTCACCCTATTTTCAGGATAGTACTCTATATCCGGTACTTTTATATTAGCGCTGGACTCTCCTAGAGCCAGTACCAACAGAAGAAAGTAATAACCCTTTTCTGATATCTTATGTTGGCAATCCCTGGGAGTGTTTATTAAACACATTAGCCACTGTTCAAGAACAAGAACGCGTTGCTTTTTGGGTGATTTCAAGTCTCTGGTACATTTGAGTTCAAATCTCGGTGGGATATTAATGTATTTCTTACATGAGCTGGGAACTCAATAAAGGAATGAATGAGTCCAAAGAATATACTCTAAGGGAAATCCCAAATTCTGATAGCCCAGTGTTAAAACCTCAGTCCTACCTCCTCTGAATTGTCCACACGTCCAGTTGTACCAGACACTGATAGCCCCTTGTGCCTGTGCACTCTGAGTTGTTTACACGTCCAGAAGTACTAGAACCTGACAGTTCCTTGTGCCTGTCTCACTCTGAGTTGTCTACACGTCCAGAAGTACCAGACCCTGACAGTCCCTTGTGCCTTTGTCACTCTGGGCTGTCTACACGTCCAGTGGTACCAGGCATTTATATTCCCTTGGGCCTGTCTCACTCTGAGTTGTCTACACGTCCAGTGGTACCAGGCACTTATATTCCCTTGTGCCTTTGTCACTCTGGGCTGTCCACACGTCCAGTGGTAGCAGGCATTTATATTCCCTTGGGCCTGTCTCACTCTGAGTTGTCTACACGTCCAGTGGTACCAGGCACATATATTCCCTTGTGCCTTTGTCACTCTGGGCTGTCTACACGTCCAGTGGTACCAGGCATTTATATTCCCTTGGGCCTGTCTCACTCTGAGTTACTCTGAGTTGTCTACACGTCCAGAAGTACCAGACCCTGACAGTCCCTTGTGCCTTTGTCACTCTGGGCTGTCTACACGTCCAGTGATACCAGACACTTAAAGTCCCTTGTGCCTGTCTCACTCTGGGTTGTCCACACGTCCAGTGGTACCAGGCATTTATATTCTCTTGTGCCTGTCTCACTCTGAGTTATCTACACGTCCAGTGGTACCAGACACTTATAGTCACTTGTGCCTGTCTCGCTCTGAGTTGTCCACACGTCCAGTTGTCGTCTTGACCGAGCTAGGGGCGTACATGTCAAACCATCACCAACACACGTGAACCCTCCAACTCACTTTACAACAAATTAATTGATCCCTCTCCCTCCTCGTTTCTCCATTCTCGTTTCATATTAATAGCACGAGGAGAAAACTTTCATAACGAAATGATAAATGGGCGGTGGGATTTTTTTATAAAAAATATTTCAAGTATTTATTACTTTGGAAAAAAGAGAAAAGATTGATTTTCTAGAAATTGGCTCAGACTGATTTGATTAAAATTTGTATCTAAACACCGTTTATCATAAAAAATTAAATTGTGCATCTTATTTTCTCATAAAAAATTACTTTGAGGGTACTTTAAATATACATAAATTGCCAGTTTTGAAACATCTCCGCTGCCCTAGTAGATACTAAATAACTTGTAGTACTATTAAAAGAAAGAAAAAAAACCTTTATTTCAAATGTTTTTTTATATAAATCCAAAAATTTCCTAGCTAAAAACACAAATATTTTTTAAGAGAGGGCTGTAAAAGGGAGATGATTGTTATGCTCTTTGGTGAACCAAGATGGTCCTCTTTTCTCAATGTTTCTATAAGTGTATTATTAATTAATTTCAAATATCTTAGGTTTTTAAGTAGGTCTGAGTGTCACAATTTTTATGTAAATCAAGTGAGAGTCTGTGGGGTACACCATACTTATTTATTATATTTTACGACCAAAGAGTAAGATAAAAGAAAATACATTTTCAAAATGTAGACATTTGGAATTTATCAATACCAATAATGCAAATTTATATTAATCTTGCAGAATATACAAGTAGGTAGAAGCTCATCAAACTACTCTTACGTTGATATGTTAAGAAAATAATTATTTCCATGGTACCAAATCATTTAAATACTCTTTTACAGTTTTACCGTTCCCATACTCAATTAAATAATAATACCACTTAAAAAACAATATTACTTTCTTTCGAGAGTAAATATTGTGATCGTTAAGAAAATCGAACTCAAGATTTGGATAAATGTCAACGTTTCATGAACCTATGAAACCGAAAAATCTCTTTTCGCAATGCCGTTTGTCTGTCTGTGTGTGTGTTTGTTTATCGGCATAGAACCTAAGCCATTTTACTGAACGGGCTGAAATTCGGTATTAGGTTTCATATTACTCCCCCAGGGGTTTTGAAATAAGATATCTAGTTTTAAAATCAATGGTGGTTAAATCCACGTCCACGATTTTGATTAAATTTTATATCTATGTATGGTTTAAAATAACAAACAAAATGGAAACTCTCATTCTTCCATCAACACGACTTTAAGGATATAAAATATTAGCAGAACTTTCCAATTTTTATCATATTTCCACAACTATTTGAGATACCGGTATGTATTACTTTGTAGTACTATTCAAAATTGTCTGTTTGTGCTCGGGGCTACAGTCATATGGTTTGAAGGATTTTATCCAATCTGAGATTTAAATGTCATATGATCATACCTAGATGTTAAATCATAATTTAGGTTCTAGCTCTAAAATTAATGGTATTTCTATGTGGATGAGTAGTTTTGAAAACCACTTAAAATATGCTCTAAGCTGCTCAAAATATATAGTTATAGCTTTTTTTATCTGATTACAAATTAATTTATTTGTTTTTATTAGTAAAATTAGTTTAATAGTAGTTTATACATACCCATTTCAGTGGATGAATGGTCTAAACCGTTACTCTCGTGTCAGACTGGCTTTCTGATGACAAGGATATCGGGGTTTGAATCCTGGTCGAGTCTGATAAGTTTGTCTACATGGTTTCCCAATATCCTTCCACACAAAATACTTCTTTCTTCATCCTTACTCCATTAGAGTAACCACTCTCTTATATATGTATAACTCGATCAGCTTGTAAAAAGCGATGACAAAAAAAAGGTTTCCTGGTACCTATTCAATTTTTGGATAGTTGGAATATGATAATTATGGGAAAGTACTAACAATGTTGTGGGCTTGCTGATTTTTCTAGCATTCCCTACTTTCAAAATTACGTTTCATTAATAAATTTAATTTAATTTACAAGTATGAAATAAAATAATTAGATGTCGTCAGTAACCCAATAGCACATTACAGTCACTATAAATCCACTTGGTAAATAGCCAGAAATAAATAAGGGAAACATTCTTAGTGTAGCTCGACAGGCCGGTAGTGGACAAATATATCACTTGAATACAAACTGACCCTGGATACAGGGTGTAAAGGGTAAAGAATGTAAAGTAAATTCTTTGTGTGGGTAAATATTGATGGCAAGTACAAGGTATAACACATACATTTCCCTCTAAATGGCGGACTCGATCCACTGTACGAGTTTGGTTGTGTCCAGCACTACCCAGAGGGTAAGGGGGCCAAAGGGGTAGTTTTACCCAGGAGCCAGCTAATAGATTCCTTCAACCACCCAATCAATATTTCCCCGAGACAAGTCTTCTGCATACAAAACACACGCGCATATAAGACAATTTTTTAACCGTTTGCTTAAGGTGATGAGCTTTGTAGATATAAAGATAATCTAGCCTACAACTGAAGGGAGCTTTTGTAACTTTTCCATGAATATTTTTGTATTAGATTTTACTAACATTATATTTAAAAACTAAACTAAGTTAATAAGTTGTGTGAAAAAAAAAGTGGGGGGGTGTGTGTCTCAAAATTCCATTTCCCTAACAACCTGAATCCTCTTGATCGCCCTGTTCGTGTCACTGTGTTTTTAAGAAGTAAGATAACTAACAAAAAATGGGGTGAGCAACTGGATTTTAACCAAGAGCTATAGTGGTCAGAGCAACTGGATATTGACCTAAGCTATAGTGGTCAAAGCAACTGGATGCTGACCTAGAGCTATAGTGGTCAGAACAACTGGATGCTGACCTAGAGCTATAGTGGTCAGAGCAACTGGATATTGACCTAGAGCTATAGTGGTCAGAGCAACTGGTATGTTAACCTAGAGCTATAGTGGTCAGAGCAACTGGATGTTAACCTAGAGCTATAGTGGTCAGAGCAACTGGATGTTAACCTAGAGATATAGTGGTCAGAGCAACTGGATGTTAACCTAGAGCTATAGTGGTCAGAGCAACTGAATGTTAGCCTAGAGCTATAGTGGTTCAGAGCAACTGGATGTTAGCCTAGAGCTATAGTGGTCAGAGCAACTGGATGTTAACCTAGAGCTATAGTGGTCAGAGCAACTGGATATTGACCTAGAGCTATAGTGGTCAGAGCAACTGGATGTTAGCATAGAGCTATAGTGGTCAGAGCAACTGGATGTTAACCTAGAGGTCCTGGGATAAATTCCTGGTTAGTATCGGCGAAATTATCTTAAAAGGGAAATAATTACCATGGCCACCGGGGTTCAGTTTGTTAGGTTTAAGATCTTCATTGTTGCCATTCGTCATATCCCTATCCCCATCATCTTATATGACCGATACATTGAAAGAGCCTCCATGGAGAGGATGTACTGTACGATTAGTACATTTGGGACTCTCCTGGGCAACGACACATTAGTACTGGCTAATTTTTCCCCAAAATCTGCTACAGATTACTGTATCACAGAGATTCCACACTATTATTATAAGGGTCCTGGGATAGATTACTGGTATTGCCGAAAAATGTGTCATTGGGAATCTTTGGGTTTTCCCTTTCACAGTGACGAACTAACGGAGGTTGGATGTTGTGTCTTTTCTAGATTTATGTTAGTTTATATGTCATATGCTGATACTTATTAGTCGATTTAAAAATCGCACATTAAATACCTCAAATAAATTAATAAATAAATAAATAAATAGATGGGGAAAAAATCAAAATTAATTTCATACCATCAATAAGGTTAAATATGTCCGAAATCTTAAAAATCCTCCCATATACAATACAAGCCAAACAAATGTAATGAGCACATCTCAAAACATGTTTATATCCTGTACGCTTTAAATTGAAATATATAGTATTATTATTATTATTATTTGCACCACGTCTTACTACCCGTTCGGGTTATACGCACTTATGCTAATGTTGTAATAGTAGGGTGATTGTGAGATGAAATGAAGGACCTACAGTTTAACGTGGAATCCGAACCATGGTGGAGGCCTGGCATTCTCCATATACACACGATGTCTTGTCAGAGGTGAAATATATACTAAAAATACATGACATGCCATAAACATCACTTTACTTACGCATAGCATGAGATGTAAATTCTACAGTAAAAAATACAAAATATTGCAAATATGTAGATATACATTTTTTTTAGTAATTGTGAAAGAATTCTATTAAAAATATTTGAGATAAATACATATTTATCAAAGGCAACAATAGTATTGAGAACGTTTGCCGTAATTACATAATAGTGAGACAAAAAATAAATATAACGATTAAGACAAGATAAAAAACTAGACAATAACTGTTTGTATGATATTAGTGAGATTAATATGAAAATGATCTCTAAAACATTTTTCTAATATAATTAATAGTTTTTTTTTATAATTCAATGTAGCTTGTATTTTTAATTTTGATTCCTTTATACTGATGAATTTAAAGCTAGATATTATGAGTAATGATACAGTAATGCCTATAATATCCACACACAACAGAACGCATTGTTTATTCCCACACAAGATGTTTGGATAAACAATGACTAAAATTTCATGATCTTGGTATATACATTATTGGAATTATATAACATGTCTGCAGTAATTTATATTTAACTCTTACAATAAAACATACATTTTAAATTTTGTTTTCATATATTGATAGTTAAATATTAACGTAAAGTTTAAAACGATGAGTGAAGTCTTTTTTATGTCTCCCAATCTTATTTATTTCTAATTTAAATATATAAAAATAATTTAAACTGCCGTAATTATGAGAAATAAATGGTACGCCATAATCGCACGAATTGGTCACATTGTGTACTAGCTCTATGTAGGGACAGGTGACGAATAAGTATGGCAATGGACTTTCGATTTCCTAGTACCCAGTGGCGTGGCGTGGTATGTTGCCAGAGCAAGCAGAGCTAGCCTAAACTGTGCCTGTCAATTGTTCTCATAACTTAGTATAACACTCATTGTTTGGGTATCGCCGAACATACATTCCCATGTGAGATTGGTTGAAATGGGATTGAGAGAGTGAGGACATATCACATTCTACACTTTTAACAAGCTCTGCTAACCATGTCAACATTCCACGGCACGCCACTGTTAATTCAACACAGTCAGAGTCAGTAAATAACAAAGTAACTTAAAAAAAACTATGGCGCGAACCCGTAGGTGAGTTAGACCGACCGAGCGGCCACCACCATTAGTAGTGATAGTGCTAACATTCGCGGACAGGGGGTGTCAGGAGGTCAGTACAGTGAAGCCATTAATCTCAGTTTTCTGGACAAGAGATGATACTTGTTTATTAAAGTAGCTCACCATCGGTTCTCAAGAGGATGAGTTTAACCATTCCAGACACACTGCTTCACAGAAAAATTATGGCACTACTGAAGATCGATCCCAGGACTTTTGGATCTTTAGCCAGTATATCTGACTAGACCACGGGGGTGATCTAACAATGTCACTAAAATAAATAATAGTTATACAAGGAAACCAAAACAATGTAGGAAAGGCATTATTCTATTTCCTGGCAACATATGTCTGCCATTATGATATTCCGTGTGTGAAAGAAGATATTGAGTTGATACAAGTTACGCGAGAATAATTACCGAGAAGACTGAAATAATTACTGAGGTTCTTCAAGGTACACACCATTTTTATATTAAAAATGTAGCACACGTTATTCTCTGAAATAATTAATTGTTAATGAGTTAAGGATAGTCACAATAAGTTTTTAAAAATAAATCATACACTTGTATTATTTACATATACATTACTAATTTATCATTTTTAAAGAAAAATCTCTATCCCTCTCAACATTATTTGTTGATAATCACGTGATTTTCTTGAAGGAATTATATTAGTTGATATAGTTTCTCTAGGGTTTGTAATTAATGAATGAATTAAATTGGGAATTGACTGTAAGAGAAAATAAACCTACAATTTCAAAGGAAAATGTAAGTCTCCGGTGCTAAAACACAAAACTGTCAATAATTCGCATCTGAAACTCTTATTAGGTAGTCAATACTTATAGTGAAGCAACTATTTAAATATTTACTAAGGTAGCTTTAGTAATATGTCTCGAGTAGGAATATGAACCATTAAAAGGTGTCCTGGACAGGGATTTTCTTACAGAAAATCTGTCCTTGCTTTAACTGATCAGTTTAAATAATAACGACAGGTTTTCCGAACATACCTAATGGAACACATGGAGAATCATTGTAGAGTTAAAACAAAGGTATATAGTTTTTATCCGTGTCTATTAAAGTAGTGTTAAAGA